>CM037088.1:126392071-126765351 GCA_020916435.1 Oxytropis ochrocephala
TTTCAATCTCCGTTCAAATTGAATTATCTATTAATAATACATTTATATAGGTACTTCAAAACCAAAAATCTTAAGTGTCATTCTCTCAGACTATCCACATTCGCAAGTAAAATTTTTGGCCTTAGGTGTCAATTATAATCCAAGTCAATTAGCATTGCCATGTCATCAATCCGTGTCAACTTATTTAATCCCCTGCGTGCAAATGCATTGTACAACTGCATATTCTAACTATTGTGAAAGAAAAAAAGCTGCATATTCTAGCTAATTATTGCTAATAATATTTTCCACTGAAACCGAAACCATACAAGAATGCATTAAACGATTTTAAATGTACTCATTGAAGATGATTGACTGTTTTTGAACTAATGAAATTTGTAAGAAATTCCATCTTGCTGACATAGTAATTTAAACGTATGTTGACCACCCCAAAAAGAAGTAAATCAAAATCACTACTACTGATATAGCTTGACCTGTCAAACAAAAACGTAAATAGCTTTATTAATATCTAAATCTCAACATGATTCAATCATTGACTATTTACACAAAATAATTCTCCAAATAATCACATATATGTAACTGTCAAACAAAAACGCCCCAATACTAATACTAATAGATTCATACATCTATCTATTACTCTATTAATCTTTTGTCAAAAAAAAATCTATTAGACTCTATTAATATCTATTAATAATAATAAAAAAGTGTTACTCAAAGTCCAAAATCTTAAGTATCTCACTCTGAGCATTTCATGAGAAAGGATTTTAAATACCCTGACCATTTAAATTCAAATTCAAAAATATCTAATTTAAACTCCATTTAATGATACAAATGAATAGTGACTCTATCTTGACCCAATTCTAGAATTTGTGAAAATATCTCTACAATTAATAATTCAAATTGAAGAATTTTTTTTTGGTTGATATTCAAATTGAAGAATTTGATTTATCAATAAATTGGATTCAAAATTTATACAGCTTTTACAAATCCATTGAATCCCTTCTCATACACACATAGTAAGTGAAAATTAAATTTTAAAATATGTAAATAGACTCTTGCTATTCAAATTTCTTCATTTCTTCCTGATTGGCTTATTCCCATCCTCTCTTCTCAATTTTCCCTCTCACTTTGTTGTTTTTTTCCTTTACTCATTTTTTGTTCTCTGATTCAATTTTCTTTTCAGATGCGAATGACTATTTTCTTATCCACAAGAGATTCGCAGATGGAGGCGAAGAAGAGGAAGGGGAAGAAGACAATTTGTGTACTGGGGATTATAAATCAGAACTGAATCATGTTGGATGGTGATTGGGCCATTGTGGTACGCTAATTTATCTCATCTATCCATGTTTAGCGATTTCGACAATACCTCACTTGCATCATCACTCATATGTATCATCATGACTTACCCATATATTTGCTTTTATTTAAATATTTTTAGTTTTTAAGATTAACGTTGCTTCCTATTTGTTTGTTTGCTTTTGTGTGTGGCACTTGGGACCAAGGTTATTTCCAACTCTATGCACAATATTTGAATCATTTCGTTATGGAGGTATGATTTTAGACACGTTATTTTTCACACATCTTTCTTTTAATTTTTGGTCTATGAATATAGTGAAAAAAAATCATAAAGTCAGGTTCAATGAAAGTAAGTAGTTCTAGATCATTGGTTTTTCTAATTTTCAAAATTGATTGATAAATACAAAAAAATGGCATGCAAGTACAAAGTGAAATAACTTAGCAAGATTTACATATCATATTCTGCACAATGACAATATGAACGCACTCAAAAGCAATAAAATTGGAGTAAAATAGACAAAACCAAAATACTTTGCTTTGTTGTTGCTATAATATTTACATTGGTTTTAAAGAGTTTTTTTTCCACGATACATTTTTTATTTTTACATGGTGGATCTGTTTCGTTTATGCCATATGAGTTACTTGAGATTGGAAAAATATTTCAATAGTGGGTCTTAAAGGTGTTTAATTTTTCTTTGAATTGTTCATATTATTCTACTTTGATATGTTTTTTGGTACGCTTTTTCTATCTATTCAATCAAATCTTACACAACTTTTCCAATTTTCGATCGCTTTTCTTGGTACAATGTATTCAAAAGGTAGGTGCATGTTATGCAATTTCATTCACCTATATCTAAAATGCATTCATTTTATTCAAAATCGTCTATTAGTTGAAGATTTTAATCGGCTTTAGCTTCAGAGGTCAAATATATTTCTTTCTCCTTCTCTTTAAAGCAAGGATATTGCTACAATGTTTCAAAACATATATAGATAAAATATAGATGTACTGAAATTGATTTATTTATGATTTATGATAGGAATATTGAAGCTCAACTTTTTAGTTATTTTGTCCACACTAAGCAATATTAACTTTAGGTACATCTTTCTAATCCTCCTTTTATGATTTTTTAAATGCTTTCTTTTACTCCTAACAATCCTAAATTTATTTATTTATGCTAAATTTATACAAATTAGCCCTAAATCACAATACCAAACGAGCAAATATCACATTCTCTTGCTCTTTTGGTTGTTGTTTTCCATTTACTCCTTCCTAATTTCCTATTATGTATTAGTCGTGTCACTAAGTCGATACGGTTAGTCACCAATTTTAATATTCCAAAAAATCCATACAAAACCTTAAACTCTAATTCACAAAATCAGTCTATATAAGGGACTACATTTAATTAGTCTTAGGTATCCATCATTTACCCTAATTGTTTGGAGTTCAAAGCAAATCCTTTTCTTACATCTTCAGCTATTATGGTTATGTTTGTTACAAAATAGCTATTATGGTTATGAATCACACTATGCTCAAAAATGTTGTTCATGGGGGACCAGATTTTCAATATATACTGATCGTTAGAATAATTCGTATGTGGCGTTTGGTCGACTTGACTAAAGGGACAACTCCTTTCTCAAAGGAGACCGTCCTACTACTCATGAATCTGCAGAATGTAACAAATATACTTACTCTGCGGTTCACTTTCATTCACGAGAAGATGTATTGTTTCATCACTCATGTAATTTGGTCCCAGGTGATACACGCACACATTCCATTATTTAGTTTATTTATTATTTTATGTTATTTTAAATTAATCTCTTTTTAATAAAGTTCAAACTGAATTATATTCCTGTGCATCGCACGGGTTGCATACTAGTTTTCCTTTCAATTTAGCTTTTACAAATAGAAATCCTATCATTAAAATATAACAAGGATAAAGGTGAGTGGGGGCTACAGAGGCTCACAAAGGTTAGGGAGTTGAATCCACGTCCATCAAAGAAGTCATTATCTTCGACAAATGAAGTTGAACTCATAGAATTAATAATATTATTATCAACTGAGTCAACCTTCATTAGCGCTACCCTTTTTATTGTTGAATAGGTGATCATACTATAGTTAATCAATTAATTAACAAAATCTAAGATTAATTAGTGACCGAGTACTGGTTTGACCATGCATAATCCAACAACACTATTTCATTAAAATTGAAGTTACAAGTTTGTTGTGTATTAAAAATTTCTCCAAGTATTATTTGCATGAATAGGGTATGACGGCGGCGGATCAAGAAAATTTCTTTCGTGAGGGCAAGAAAACAATCTTTTTCGAGATAAAACATGATAAAGTTTTTACAAAATATATCATCACGTAGGTGAAAAAAATGAAAAAAAAAATATCCAAACCTCTACAAATCTAAAAAAAGTTGGGCTTGTATATGTGATTAAATGAATATTAGTGAGGGGAAAACTCTATTTTTTACTAGGAGCAAATAGAAAACTATACTTGATATGCATAAAGCCGCCATTGGTTGTTGTTTATAGAGAGACACATCATTCTGGGCCCTAAAAAATGGTGTTAGTGACTCCTGAACCCTATGCGAGCGTTAGTGTTGGCGCTAGATGTGCTGAGGGTGGTATTTCCTGAGCGTATGGTGATATCTGTAGTGTGGGTACCTCTTGAGCCACGAGGCCAACCTCAACTTTCCTGACCCATCATTTGTAGAAAAAAGTTATAAATCTTTAAACTCGTTGGTTTGACCTAACTCACCTAAGTTTTCCAATGCTACATGTAATACAATATAGTCAATCCTCATTTTCAAAATATCGAAAATGTTCAGGAATAAATTTCGAATGTTGACTATATATTCTTTTTCAAAGTATCTAGAACATAGTAACCCGTCCAATTTGACCGTGATTCAACAAAGAAACTAATCAAATCAGACTGAGTGTCAGACATATTTGATCCAATTACTTACTCAGACCGACCATATGAATGCTTCTCGAGAGTACCTATCATTGTGACTAGTCTTGTGCAAGTTTAATAACACTCCCCTATAGGAAGTGTATTGGAATTAAAAAGGGTGAGTGAAAATCAAAATCAATAATAACCCCTAAAAATAAAAAGTAAGAGAAAAAGGTATCTATTATTTACAAAGGAAAACGTGTTTCTTAGGCTCCGCTAGGGTTTCCGTTGGGCAGCCGCAACGGTGCCCCCATCTTATCGTCTGGGTTGCTGCTGCTACTCTCTTGCAGTCCTTCCTTGAAGATGTTGAAGCCCTTCTCAGTGGTAGAATTTGTTGAAGGTTTGGACTCGCTTTTGGATTAAGCTCATGCGGTGGAACCAACGACTATGCAGGAGTTTTCTGGTTGTTTGTAGGGTTATCTATGTTATTTTACGCCGTTTGCTCAGTAGATTATTGCAGCTTTATGTTTTTAGGTTTAGATCGTTAGGAGCTTAGTTGTTTCAAGTGCTACTCTTGTGCTTATTGTTTATTCATAGGAGTTTAAGCTTTATGCCTGATTTGGTTGCTATCCCTTAGTGGATTTGATGTTGCTTTCTCTGTGAGCTTCAAACTTATCTTCTTTGTAATATTTTTGTAGTCTTTGCCTATTATCAATGAAATGTTGGTTGAATAAAAAAGAAAAAAGAAAGCAACTCGCTAGGTAATAAGGTTGATGCCATTATTTTTTGACCAAGCAAAGAAAGAAGAGGTGGATAAAATGACGTGGCAAAAGTGGTGCCTCTGCTTGCTTGATGTAGTTAGTTGAGTTGGGAATGGGAATGGGAATGGGAATGGGAGCACAAACTGAATGAATTACATACATGGCTTCTTTACTTCATCCAACAGCCACCAGTGCACTTAAGCGTAATCAAATTTCAATCTGGAGCATCTATCCCTTAAACTCAAAACCAAACAATGTTTCTTTCCAACTAAACACAAACCGTTTCAAGAGCAACTACTCTACAACAAAGTGTAATGTTTCTTTTGATAACTTTGCGAATGGTTTGTTGGAGAGCACCGAGGTTTCTGGTCTCCTCCATTCGGAAGTATTGGAAGATCTATCAGAGGTGCAGAGGTGGGGGTTTTTGGTGTTTGGTGGGCTCATATGGATTTACTTAACTGCAAGGCCAGGTGTACTTATTGGTGCCATTGATGCCTACCTTCTAGCTCCTCTTCAACTCGCCTTCGATAACCTATCTGGAAAGAGAAACTTGAAAAGGAGTGATTTTGTTGTTGGAGATAAGCTCGGTGAAGGGTCTTTTGGTGTTGTTTATTCCGGTGTTTTGGTCCCTAAGAATGTCGATGTAGATGATGACGTGGTGGTATCCAAGAGGGGAACAAAAACCAAAGCAACGCAATTCGATGCCAAATCTAAGGATAAAGTCATTCTTAAAAAGGTATGCTCAGCTTAACATATTCATATTCATTCATTTATGTAAAGCTTTGCTTATCCTTGCCAAATTGAAACCGATGGAGCACTCACACGAGGCAGACACGGTCATGCCGTGCAGGCTCCGGTTTTAATTTGACACTCTCGCATAGATTTAATTTAAAAAATACAAGTAATTGAAGTGTTAGTGTCTGTGTCGGGTACAATACACGTGAGACACCCGACAGCATACACGTCTTGAACTGGAAGTGTCAATTGGAACATTGATGATGTGTTGGTGTATTTTTTTTATTGGAACAATACATTCTTGTTTTGTTTGCTGTGTTCTTTCTTTCTCTTATGATTTCTTGTTTTCATTTTCAAGGATTTAAAGATATATGAATTTTGCAGATGAGCTGACTGATTGAATGTGTAGGTGAAGGTTGGAATCCAGGGGGCTGAAGAATTTGGTGAGTTTGAGGAGTGGTTCAATTACAGGCTATCTAGAGCAGCACCTGAAACATGTGCCGATTTCCTTGGAAGTTTTATAGCTGATAAAACAAACGCAAAGTTCACAAAAGGTGGAAAATGGCTTGTTTGGAAGTTTGAGGTGCTCTATCTAATATTTCTTTATTGCATAGCATGGTTTTAACTTGTAAATCATATCTTCATTTATTGTCATACTCTTGTTTGTTTGTTCCTTTCCACAGGGAGATCGTACTCTCGCTGATTACATGAAAGATCGCAACTTTCCTTCAAACTTAGAATCTCTCATGTTTGGGCGTGTCTTGGAAGGTTTAGACTCTTCTAGACGAAATACATTGATCATCAAGCAAATCATGCGCCAGATAGTTACTTCTCTTAAAAAAGTTCATGATACAGGCATTGTTCACAGGGATGTAAAGCCAGCCAACTTAGTTGTTACTAAAAGGGGGCAAATTAAACTCATTGATTTTGGTGCAGCAGCGGACCTGCGCATTGGAAAGAATTATGTTCCCAACAGAACCCTTTTAGACCCTGACTATTGCCCCCCGGAACTATATGTTCTCCCAGAAGAAACACCAAGTCCTCCACCAGCGCCAATTGCTGCTTTCCTTTCACCAATCCTATGGCAGGTTTAATTACTACTATGCTCAACTTATCTAGTCAAAGATAAAATTCTTCACCAGGGTTTTCAGTTTCAGTGAAAAAAAATAGAATATAGTGCATGTGCACAGGTAGCGTCGTACTATTTTCGCAATGCAGCTTGTGCTGACTGCACTAACCACTCTCCTGTATTTGTTGTGCGTGCACAGACACACATACACACACACACACACACACACACACACATATATATATATATATATATATATATATATTGCATAGGAAGTGTTAAATTTGAGCTATATGAATATTGTTGCAGTTAAACAGTCCTGATCTGTTTGATATGTATTCTGCTGGGATTGTATTCCTTCAAATGGCAATACCAACTTTAAGGACTCCTGCTTCTTTGAAGAATTTCAATTTGGAAATAAAAACCTGTGGATATGATTTGAAAAAGTGGAGGGACTACACTCGCCTCAGGCCCAACTTCCAAATTCTTGATAGCGAGTCTGGTAGAGGGTGGGATTTAGCGACAAAGCTTATCTCGGAGAGAGGTTCCTTTAGAAGAGGACGTTTATCTGCTGCTGCTGCATTGAGACATCCTTATTTTCTTCTGGGTGGTGATCAGGCAGCTGCAGTTCTTTCAAGATTAAGTTTAAGCAGAAAGTGAGCTGCATAGCAATGTAAGCATGTTATCCTTTTTCTGATTCTTTCATTTTTTTTAATCCCTGTTTAATCCGTCAGATTTAGTGAATGTTTGAGGTAGCATTTGCCACATGTAGTTTTCAATAAAATTGATTTGGTTAAAAATGAATTTGAAATGAAGTGATTTATGCTTGGATGGTTACTTTGAAATCATGTTTGATATAAAATTTACTGTAAATTTGTCCACTTACAGAAAGGTTACGTTTTATTGTTTGTAGTCAAACAAAGGTTTGAAAGGGTAAACATCTATATTTTAACCTGTAAATTGTGGCTTGAGACTGTATGGGTTTGGGAGTTTGTTAGGAGGTGGTTAATTCTGTTATCTCATCTTCAACAAAATGTAACCATTAGTAGTTAATAGTTAATGCTAATTGTGCAGCCTATATAAAGTTTGGATGTAGATCCAAACATGCTATCATCTTGGTTAAGCTTCCAAACAAGAGTATAACATTCTTGTTTCCTTTTGCTGCTTTCCATGTTGGCTTCTTAAGATGTGCTATATTCAACACCTAGTTCCCCTTGGACTCAAATTATAGGAATCAATGTCCAGTTTGTTTATAAGTTGATGCAAAAGCAGTCTCTCACTACAAGAATAGGCGACCCATTTGTTTTTGTTTTTAATGTTTTGTTGTTCACTTTTGATGCAAAGCATTTATTTCCATCCGGAGGAGCACATCTAAATTCTGAGGTGTCCCGAGGGCCGAGGCAAGCCCGACTAACTTAACAACCATCACATGTAAGATATTCTATACATTTGCAGACACACAGAACAGTAGGCCTAAGGACAGCAGGCACACAAGACTTGAGTTTTCTTTTGCTGCCATATATATCTTTTACACGGCCCGATTTGAGTTTGATAATAAACTCAAGCAAGAGCACTTGGTGGTTGTAGTCTTGTAGAGCTTAATCAGCCAGCTTTTCTGTCTCATGGTTTGTTTCTACAAGAGCTAAATGCTCGAGGATTGGCCAGAGGACCTACCTGTAATGTCAATCAGATATCTGATGACTTACTTGAGGGTGAGATTATGTATTCAATTCCATATGGAACTGTCATTGAGTAGTGTTGTACGACACGACATATATTGCTTATGGCTTTCAAACTAGTTGTTTATCAATAAAATGACAACAATACTTCACACCTAAAATGCTAGACTTATTTTCTTACCAATTGCACATGAAAAAGCAAAGGCACCATTGGGATCAATACAATAAAAAAGAATGTTATAGCTATCCCCATTTTTATCTCCACTCTTTAGTGACATTGTTGTATCACTTTCAAACTGAAGTTGACACTCTTGCATTGCATCCACTAAGAGAGACAAGCACGTTTATATGGTTATAGCTGGCAACTTTTCACATATGGTGTTAGAGTTCATCATGATAGGGTACTTTTTCCTTCTCACAACTCCAGTCAGAACAGGGGGAGTTGAGTAGGGCAAGCCTTGTGGATTGAAGGGATATCATGCTTGACGTGGAAGGAGCTTTTGATAGAACAATTGCATACCCGTCATCCATGTGATCCATTCCATCAGGAATAGCTGCCACATAAGGCTTCCAGCTCCACTACCTCCTTTCTTTGTAGAGTTTAGGATGGTCTTGTATACAGTATTTATAAGGGCATCTCTATATGTTGAGTTATAGCCAGGATCTTTTGCAGATACACCAAACTCAGCAAAAACAACCGGCATTCCAAGATACTTTTCAGCATCCTCTATGTGAACTTCCATCCAAGACTTTATAAATGGGATATGGTCATCACCAATTGATTGTGAAATCCTTCAACCATGTAATTAATTCCTAGTTAGAGAATCAGAAGAAATACTTGTGACACATAATAATACATCATTGGACCCATGCACTTGCTTATAATTAAAGTGATATTAAGCTGAATGTTAGGAGTTTGCAAAAGGTCTGTTTTATGATAACTCAACATATTTTAAGTAAAAGTCATCATGGAATAAACGTACCAAGACTCTGGATATATGTGAACAGAAGCGAAGTCTACATCTAGAACCTGGTGGTTCCTGATAAAATCAGTTCCAACCTGTTGAGCATATGAATTTGGGTTGAACTTTAATCTCTGAGGTGTGGAGGGGCCATAAAATCCTTCCACTCCAATCTCCACTAGGTGTTTTGGATCAACGCTCTTCACATAGAATGCCATCTCTTCTATCCATTCCTAAAATATATTCAGTTGAGTGCATAATGTTATTATATCATTAAAACTGAAACAAACCATGAAGCTCCGATACAGACACCGGACACGCAGACACCACGTTAATATGAAAAATACAAGTAATTGAAGTATCGGTGTCTGACACTATACGTGTCAGACACCAGACACATCTTCAACTGGAAGTGTCGGTGCTATGGAGGAAACAAACCGGTTACTTAAATGCAATGATTATTAGTGTGTTTTGACTTCTGTTTGATGCTCCATGTTTGAGCTCTTCAAACCGAAATCAATAACGTGTAAGATCTTGCAAACTGTGTTACATAGTTTCTATTTTATACCATATAACTTTATTTTTTGGTTTGTGTGAAAGCAGAAGCTCCAAGAGGGGGGAGGGGGGAGGCTAACCTGTAACTTATCTCCTGAGGAGTCTGAGATGCATCGAGGCTCATTCATCAGTTCCCAAGCGAGAATTGTTGGATCTTCCTTGTAAGTGATATTTGTGAATGTGTTAACTCTATTGAGCACAGTCTACACAGTGAGAAATAGTGTTGGAACCAAATTAGTTTAGAGTAATCAAAAAACAAAAACAAAAAAATAGAAGGCATTATGGTGGCAAACAAAGCAAGTTTCAATGGCAGTGTCGGTTGCATGGGAAGGAACTACTTGCCTTAACATGGGCCTTGTAGTAGGCTCTGAGAGTTGGATGTGAAAAGAAGTCATCATCTGAGGTCAAGTTAAGGCCAGCGTCATTACCCCACTTCACATACTGTGCTTTGCCACCATATTCCTCCCAGTTGTTAACCAATGACAATATGAGTCTGATTTTGTATTTCTTTGCTTCACTTACCACAAAATCTAGACCCTGTACATGAGAAAATGCTGTTTATTTAGCTGCAGATATATATACACACAACTAACTAGATGTTTTGACAGTATATCATCAAAATTTAAATAGGGTCGATGGTCACAAACTCTTAAAATTTGGCTCAACCCCTACAAAATCAGCTTGTAGAGTGAGAGATTCCTCACACTTATAAAATCTTTTCGGGCATATCACATCTAATGTGAAACTTTTAACACACACCCCTCACAATCGGGACTTGCCCTCCGGAGTGTGACCCAAGTGGTCACGATAATGAGTGGCCCAACGGATATTGGATCGGTTGTGATACCATCTTTTAATTTGGGTTGGGCTAAACTCAACCATACAAAACTCTTTTTAAGCCATATCACATTCGTTTGATGTGAGACTCTTAACCCAAATAAACTGTCATAGCAGAAAAGCCAATCATACAGTGAATGAAGAGCAATGAATGAAAAGAAGAAGAATAAGAAGCAACCTTGAATACGTCTTCGTCATAAACTGATAGGGATTTCTGAAGGGCTCGCCACTGGCCATCATTGAAGGCCCAAGTTCTACAAACAGTCATACCTACTGAGTATGCATGTTTGAATACCTCAGTGACCTTTCCTTTGGTGGACTCATCCGCTCCAAATACCATTAACCAGTAAGTGTTGAATCCATTGACATAGAAAGGTTGGTCCTTCACCACAAATTGGTTACCTTTCCTTTGCACCATCGGCCATTCATCTGACTCCATTTCACTCCTTAATTCATCCAAAAACACAAAAACCATATAAGTGTGTGCTTAAGTTACACTCCATTTAATTCTATTTATAAGGAAAAAAATGCGCTTTTAAATTCATTGAATGACCGATGTATCTCTTATATCTATTATCCACCCTCTGTCTAATTTATATAATCAACTCTAGTTTTGAATTGTTATCTTTTCTCCATCAGATGCAATTTGATTTGATGATTATAAAAATTGATTTAATCAAAAGAGAACATACCTGTGGCTGTGTCTCTCTGTGTGTGCTGTGCCCATGTAGCTAGTAGCACCAGCAGATTGATCCTTTGTTGGAGAAATGCAATAGAGATAGATAGGAAGGAGGAGTTTAATATATATCAATGCAAAACAAAATAACTGATGAGCAAAGCGTGTCGGTTTGAATTGGCACTTTTTGGCTAGTTTGCATATCATCCCCATCTCTCAAGTAACCATCTATATTTGTTAGATTTTGAAATTAACAACGCAACTCCACCAAACTTGCTTTTAAGGTGTTGTAGAGTAGAGGTGTCCATTCTCTATAAAATAAAGCTTACTTTTTGAATTTGTTGCGTGGATAATAATAGTGAGCGACTCATTAACGCATTTAAAATAGGTTGTTGGTGTTTTGTGGGTGACTCATTAACTCAGCTTTTGGTGTTTTGTGGAACCAATAAGTCCTAACTAAGAGTGTTTTGTGTGTATCTACTTTCATTGTACTTGATAGTTAATTTTTTAAAAATTCAAGAAAAATTCTCATAAAATAAATTAAAAACACCAATATACAAATATTTTCTACTCAAGTACTACAAAATCTTTAATTCTTTACTCTGAGATAAGTAGGAGTAGAAAGGGCACTCTTGTCACAAAATATGAGATGCAATATTGATCACGCAGTTCGGCCAATCTTTGCCTACGTCTGCGACTACAGAGCAGTTGTAGTTCCGTTTTATTGATTGTATATTTCGTGTCTTGAGCACAAACCCTAAAGAGTTTAAATAAGCAATTCTATGTGACAACCTAACGGGTCTGGGCCGAATACATAAATAAATCTACTATTTACAAACTTCATTATTTCCTTATTCACATCCCCCCTCAAATTGATGCGGGTCATCAAGGAGCATCAATTTGCTAACAAGAAACTGATGGCGCGGACGAGGAACAGCTTTGGTCAAAATATCAGCAACTTGAAATTGAGTATTGATATGAGGGATGGATATAACATGATTATCATAGGCTTCACGAATAGCATGACAGTCAACTTCAATATGCTTAGTACGCTCATGAAAAATCGGATTTGCAACAATCTGAATGGCACTTGTATTGTCAGCATAGAGAGATGTCGGTTCGGTTTGAGGAAATCCAAGTTCACCCAAAAGACCACGAAGCCAAAGTATTTCGGAGCATGCTGTGGACATAGCACGATACTCTGATTCAGTTGAGGAGTTAGAGACTCTTGCTTGCTTCTTACTTTTCCATGAGATCAACGAAGAACCAAGAAACATGCACCAACCAAAGGATGAGAGCGGCGAGTGTCGGGACACCCACCAATCAAAGATCGCGTAGGCAATCAACTTAAGAGGAGTCCCACTAGGAAAGAATAAGCCCCGTTGAGAGGTACCTTGTAAGTAGCGAATTATACGACGAACCGCTGCCAAGTGAAGATGACGAGGAGAATGCATGAACTGACTTACTTGTTGAACAGCAAACGAAATGTCGGGTCGTGTAATGGTCAAGTAGTTAAGACTACCCACGAGCTGCCGATACAATAAAGGATCGGTCAAAAGTTCACCCTCGTCACGATGGTATTTAACATTAACTTCAAGAGGAGTATCCACAGGATTAGCGGATTGGAGGCCAGCCATAGCAATAAGGTCTGTGGCATACTTATGCTGATGGAGAAATATACCCTTAGAGGTAGAATGAACCTCGAGTCCAAGAAAATAATGTAAAAGACCAAGGTCTTTCATTTGAAATGAGGCGTGAAGCTTTTGTTTAACTTCCTGTATGGATGCTGCATCAGAACCAGTAATGATCATATCATCAACATATAGAAGGAGCAGAACAATGCCCGTAGAATGTGGTTTTGGGTCTAACTCAACCCCACAAAACCGGCTTGTAAGGTGAGGATTGCCCCCACTTATAAACTCTTTTTCAGGCCATATCACATCCGATGTGGGACTCTTAACAACCCCCCTCACGCCCAGGAACAAACATCTGGAGCGTGCGTGACGAGTGGCCCAGGAATAGACATTTGGAGAATGACCCGACAACAGGTGGCCCAACGGATCCAAGGAATAGACATCTGGAGAATGATCCGACAACAGGTGGCCCAACGGATCGTGGATAGCTCTGATACCATCTTACAAAATATGAGACGCAATATTGATCACGCAGTTCGGCCAATCTTTGCCTACGTCTGCGACTACAGAGCAGCTGTAGTTTCGTTTTATTGATTGTATATTTCGTGTCTTGAGTACAAACCCTAAAGAGTTTAAATAAGCTATTCTATGTGACAACCTAACGGGCCTGGGCCGAATACATAAATAAATCTACTATTTACAAACTTCATTATTTCCTTATTCACAACTCTATCAAGCGCAAAATAAACAAAGAAGGATATTGCGGGGTGCTATTTCCCACACATAATCGACTTTTGAATCCAAATTTAATTCACATAGACACTTATCTTTCTAAAAGGATTTTTAGACGTCCGCCCTCATAATTAAACTTTGGTAGCAAATCCATTTTACAACCTCGAAGAATCCTTCCAAATTTTTCGGTCGCTACATTATGTTACAGCAATTACCAGTTGCTTTTGGTCTATTGAATTGATTGCTTATTATATATGTCTCTTCGCAATAAGAATTTCACTCCCTTTTTGATTAAACTTCAATTTTAGGTTGATTCAATTCACCCCTATTCTCAACCCTGGCCTATATACAAATCCAAACAAACACTATAAAGGTAGGTAGATAGGTAGCAAAGACCTCACAGAACCCCACTACAAAATTAGCAAGATATAACCTAATTTTTTTTTTTTTTGTGATAAAATAATTCAAAAGAGGAGAAGTTACCTTATTTCAAGGATATGTGAAAGACCTCTGTTGTAACAGTGTTACCAAGATCCAAAAGAATGCGATAAACAAAATAGATATTATTCAAGTCAACATCTCCGTCTTTTCTTATTATTCAAGTCAACAAATAAGATTATAAATTTACAATGTATAATGTTTATAACACCTGCCTACCTATCTAGAATGAGTCATACACCTGTATTAAAGTGAATAACACGACGGAGGAATTTGGCGCTTTTAGGTAGAAAAAATACCATACCTTTAGCTATTTACGTCCATCTCTCTCCTCAAATGTTTTCTCTCTTATTTTATCTTATCTAATTTTCTCTTTCATCTTTTTCTTTCTCTTCAAAATAAACCTAAAGTCACCAAAAGTACCTAATACTAAAAACACTCATTCACCTGATCATCAACAGAGAAAGTTAAAGTGGATAACACTTCTTCACAACAAATTCAAACAAGAAAAAATCTACAGTAAAACAACAAATTGCTAATCACATTCATGTAGGCAAATATGCCAGACTTGTACAATAGATGCAATGAATTCTCGTCGACATTCAAACTCCTACTTGAAGAGAGAACCAGGGTCAATAGCTGTAAATGAAAAACAATTGTCAGATATCGGTAGTTTTTATCACCAAAAGCACTACTACTGATCAGTAGATTTTTTGAGAACCAAGCTTCTTTTAACTACAGTGACATCAACTGATTGCAATATATCCATTTGAGACGTGCAAATTTACTTACAAGGGAAAGTAAAAATACAATGACAAAGTCGCAGAAAAACACGCTGAATACGCACGCGCGAGCACACACACTCATCGGGTTATGAATGGAGATAAAACAACAATTGCTATTGATGCTGGGGAACTGAAAAAGTAACAGCAGCAATCTTCTTCTCCAGCTCAGGTTTGTTGGCTCCTACTAGCTTGTCAAACTCTTGGCCATCTCTAAGAAAGAAGAAAGTTGGTGTGGCTTTGATGTCCCAGGATGTGCTGAAGTCCTGCAATATACGTAACCATGTTCAATTACAAAAACAATCATATTAATCAAAAAAAATTACAAAAACAATCACAAGAAATAATAATAATAATAATAATAGGTATATTTATCGCTTCACTACTTACAGTGAGTTCATCCACATCAACTAATAAGAACATAATGGATGGGTGTTTTTCTGATAACTCGCAATAATATGGTGCAATCAGCTTGCAAGGACCACACCATGTTGCACTGAAATTTGCAATAACCTGTTGAACATGAAATTTTAGAATTAATTATTGTACCGAGAGAAAATATAATATACTCATGAAAAGAAGGAAGAAGATATACTGGAAAGTCTGCAAGCAATTAAATTATCATAATGGAATGAAAAGGGTCAACTCCAACCACACGTGCATACAAAGTTTATTTTGAGAAATTTCATTTCACAATGTTCAATATGTAAATCATATGACCCATCCCAATTTAGAGAATATTAGGTTATTTCCTTCAGATAACATTGTAAAACACGGAAAGTTAATATGGTTTAGCCAAACAGCAAACAAAATAGTAATATAACATTTAATAATTTTGTGCTAAAATTTAATATAAGTAGTAAACTTACAATTTTTCCCTCTCTCCTTGCTTGTTCCAACTTTTGGTCCCAAGATTCTTTGGTAGTAATAAGTTGTACATTCCCAGAAGCAAATTCCACATTATGATCAGAATTATCATCTTTCACTTCAGGATGCTGACATTAGAAACATGAATTTTCTCAGTCAATCAATTACTGATGAAAGATGTGAACTGATACATTGCAATTTTGCTTATGAAGCATTGAAGTCCCAAAAAGCTTGTAAAACTATCAAAGAATAAAGTATTTTGCATTTTTTCCCTTCCTGGAAGGCAATAATGGGAACGAAAGAAAAGTCACGAGGCAACTAAGCTGACAGAAGAGTTTTAAGGCTACAGCAGCATAAAATACTATTGTGCTGAGTTGATAGGTTTCTCAACAACCACTGGGACAACACAGAAGAATAGAGTGGATAGGGGAAAAGTACCCTTTAGCATCATTAAAAACATAAGGAATTTAAGAGAGTATAAGTCAAAAACATTGTTTGCCTCTTTAACAATAACATCATCTGCCTGCCAGGCCTGACTGACTAATATAACTACTTACAACTAGATTAATTAGCTATCCACGCCTACAGGGCATAATTAGAAATATATATATATAGAACACTTATGTTGACAAAATTATTTGGACTCTTGATGTGCATAACCATATATAGCCATAAAGATTGTGATTCTCACCTTAACCATACAATTCCCCATGTAATGTAACTGTTTGGAAGCTTCAAAATTGTAGACTTTAATGATCTGCAAGAAGAAGGACAGCAAACATAAGCACAAAATCAAAATACGTACTAATTTAGACAGATACGATATTCAATTCATACTCAAAATATTTTTATTATTCCCAACAACACAATTTTTACGTCTATCGATCAATCAATTAACAAACAAGAAAAAGTACTAAATTGAATAGGCATCAAATTGAAAGAGAAATAAAACACAAAACCCACCGTTAAGAAAACCTAATTTGCAGATTTGGGGCTGAAATTCGTGAATTGGGATCACTAAGAATAAATAGCAAGCAGGGTCTGTCTAAGAGAAGAAGAATTTTGTTTCTTCCAACCAGCGTCAACGTTCAACGACTGACTATTCTCCTTTTTGTTTCAAACAATAATAATATGCAGCTTTAAATTTTCAGTTTCTTCTACATTGAATTGAATTGAATGAATGAATAGTATTAATAGCAACTCAATCATAGTTTAGGGTTTTTTTTTGTTTGTTCAAGACAACTAATAATGCCTCTATTAAATTACCAAATTGCACTTTCTCTCATGTCAAAAAAATAGTACTATATTCCACTTAAAAAAATTTATACTATCAAGTCTTACTAGGTTTCTTAAATTAATTAAATAAATCAATTAGCAATGTGAACAAGTGGGAACATGTGTATCAACTTTGACCATTAAAAATATTTATTCTCAGTGATCCCAATTCATGATATCCACGCTAAAAATATTTACTTATTTCTGAAGATATTTTTTAGTTAATAAAAACTTTTCCTTTACATTTGAGAAGATTATTATTCAAGATTCATTACAAGGATTTACATTTATTTTTATAAGACATCTATGGATATGGTTTTAGTTCTTTTTAATTTAATAATGATAACTTATAGGCAGTGACAGATCCATAAGTTTTTGTGGTTTAAATATGTTTTTACCTCTGTAAATACGGAGTGTTTTGTTTTTACCACCTGCAAATTTTATATTTTTAAAAAACCCTTTGCAAAATCAACTTTTTTTGGTTTTTTAGTCATTTACGTTAGATGGGACGTTACAAAACGCGTCATGTGACATTTTTAAATACGTTTTTACCCCCTGCAAATAGGGGGTGTTTTGCTTTTACCCCCTACATCCCCTCTCTTCCATCCATCCCTCTCCCAGTCAAGCTCTTGGTCTGCCACATCGTCAATCCCTCATCGCCGGCAAACGCTCACCAATGTCACGCACAAACTCTCTCAACAACAGACGCATAAACCGTTTCACCATCTTGCGAACACATGCATTTGCATTTTAACCCTTCACCTATCATACTCGCCGGAAATTGCGGTGGCTCGCCGGAGACACACCGATTCTTTTATTTGTTCCCAAAAAGTATCATCACCCGACACTCTCATCTCACCCATCTCTTCCCAAAAAAACTCTCACCGCTCACTCTCGCTACTCACCTCCCTACTCACTCTCGCTATTCGGATCTAATTTGTTATGCTCTTATTTAAAGATTTTGGGTTTGCTTGTTGCAGATTTGCCCTGCTTGGATTTGATAAACAGACATTTTTTTCATCTTTGGTTTGCTCACCTAGTAGAAAATCACTGCATCAATATCTGCATGCATTGATGATGAAACACAAGGTTAGAGGCGTGGTGATGGCGGCGGCGGTGTGCATATATGGTGGGCGAACAACGGAGCTGAGATGAGGAAGATATATGTGGTAAATAAGAAGGTGGTGCTTCAACAATTTTTCCCTGTTCTTCACTGTTTTGCTTCAGATCTTCAAGTTTGAAATAAATATTGTACTCTTTGTATCAGTTCTTCTCCCTCAAC
The DNA here is from genome assembly GCA_020916435.1 of Oxytropis ochrocephala. Taxonomy (NCBI): domain Eukaryota; kingdom Viridiplantae; phylum Streptophyta; class Magnoliopsida; order Fabales; family Fabaceae; genus Oxytropis; species Oxytropis ochrocephala. The sequence continues at coordinate 126,410,548 of CM037088.1, forward strand.
ATTCTGATTTTTAAACTTGTTAATTAAGCATTTTGTTGTAGATCTTCAATATCCTGATTTTTAAACTTGTCTCTTCTTCTTTTTTGTGTTGTTTGTGTTAATGTTGTTTGAGTTTATCTTCCCATTCTTTATTTTTTTCAGTTTTTGGTGGATGTGTATTAGACATAGAAGTTTGCAATATTTACTAAAACAACCATTGAAGTTTCGGAGATCACGTGAAGAGTCGCATTATTTGCCACAAGACAAGTGGGAATACAAAGAGTGGGATTGAATCTAAACTCATTCTAACAAAATCAATTCTCATCAGACTCAAACTGCACAAAATAATGTGATTGAATCTAAACTATCTATTCCCTTTAACAAGAGATCAACTGTTAGAAATAAAAGACAGAAATGTCGCGACTGGGTATGCAAGTGTAACTTGCAGAATTGTAGAATTTACCAGCTTGCGAAATTTCTCCTCAGACTTTGATGTATTTTGCACAATTGCAAAATTTATTCAGTAATTGAAGAATTGCAAAATTCCCATTGTTCTACTAGCCAATTGGATTTGCAAAATTGGAATTTCAACCAGCCAATTCTTATGGCAAAATTCCCATTGTTCTACTAGCCAATTGGATGGGTGTTGATTGAAAAAAATGAAAATCTCTATCGCAAGAAAGCAAACGTGAAAAGGGAGAATGATCCTAGTAGGCCCTTCCAAATTGCAAGATCCTAGTGTGGTTTTGGTAGAGGAAGAGAATGATCCTAATCGCTTCAAAGGTACGAATATTGTTATTTCTCCTGAGGAGATGGTTGGGAGCCCAAACCCTCTTCTTGGAGTAGAAACTACTGATTGTAATGTTATGCAGAATGATTCTTCGATTTTGTCGGCTCCTCATCGTGAAAACTCTTCTGAGAAATCTCCTTTTGTTCATAGTTCTCATGTGCACACCCCCACTTTAGGGGGGTTGGTGGCACCTTCTTCATCAAATAACTCTTTGGAGGAGGTCCATTCTTCTTCCACTCAATCTCCCACGACTCGGCTAAATGTCTCCTCCTCTAACACACTGGATGCAACTGACATGAGAATTTTAGGGAAGAAATGGGGGAATGTCTCAGATGAGGATGTGTCGACTGCCTCAGAATCTGATGCTACATTGAACCCGGTAGTTAAAGCTGATATGAACATTTTAAGAAAGATTTGGGGTGAGTCTTCTGACGATGTTGGTGATCCTGTGACTTCTGATTCTCATGGAGAAACTGCGCGACATTCTTACTTTGAACCGATTGTGTCCAAGACTCAAAAGAAGAAATTACGACAACAACAAAAGAAGCTGGTCGTTGGATACAATACTCGTTCAAAAGCTAATTATGTTTCTGAATCCTTTTGATATGGTTTTGGCTGTTTTGATATGGTTTATTAGCGGTGTTTTTGTTCTTTTTATTTTTGTTTGGTTGTTTTGCTTTTCTGCGCTTGGTTTTGGTCCTGGTCCCCCTTGGTTTCTTTTTGTCTTCATTTTTCTTTTTATAAATTCAATTTTTCTTTAGTTAAAAAAACGTGAAAAGGGAGACAAAAGGAGCATCTCAATTTCATAACTGGTGCAAAAAAACAATAATTTAAGTGTTATAATTCTAACGATTGATCTCTTATTAAAAGAAATAGATGGTCCAGATTCAATCACATTATTTTGTATATCATTTTTTCACGGGAGACAGTCTCCTCCCGGATACATGACCAGGTAGAACATGCACAATTACTTGACAAGTATGCCTCCTTCCTTCTTTCTAAATTGTTCTTATTAAGCAATGTGTTCACATAAGAATGACTGTTTTCTTCCATTTCAACAATCAGCTTCCTACAGCCAACATAACCGAATGTTCAACAATTTCTATACAGAAAGATTAATTTTGTTCCCAACTCCTTTATCCCGGCATATCAATGTTGACACGAGTAATTGGAAGTTGTATTTTTAATAAGATTAAAATTACAAGCAAATCAATCGGTATCATGTCTAATCCAAAAGGCCTTCTCTGGCATATTTGCATCAGTCAAACTGCACTGGCTCCGCTACTGGAGGTATACAATCTACCTTAAGCCGTAGCACCTACAGTCCATATATAATAACAATCATCAGAAAATCCTACTATTTCCAGTAATGCTAATGAAACAGAATTGAAGCAGTACAGTGATTCAGGGAGTTTACCCGAGAATTCACTAGAATTCCTACAGGAAATTCAACCGAAGAATGAAGCAATATAAAAGCTATAGAGAGACAAGATAAATGGGAATCAATTCTGTTCTATATTTCAATTTCCCCAAATGAAAAGCTGATATACTCAGCACTACAGCAGCATTAGCGCCTAGCTGGCCAGCTTAGCAAATAACACCCTAAAAGTGTGACTTCATTTACTAATAAAGTCAATAGTAAAAATAGAAAGTAAAAGAGTAAATAGTTTTTACTTTGGGTATTACAATAGCAGCTATATTAGTATAAATGGAACAAAAAAAACCTGTGACAATACCCTCTTCTCAAGCACACACTTGTCCTCAAGTGTGAAAATTAGGAAACTTCTTGAGGAGATCATAGTAAAACTCCCAAGTGGCTTGGGATGGAGTTTCTCTTTTTTACTGGACCAAGACTTTTGTAGCAGCAGCAGGACCTCTTTTCACCATCTTTCTCTCCAGAATAGCTTCAGACTCCTTGGCATGGAAAGCATCAATTGTGCCAGCCGGTAAAGGAAGTTGAGGACTAGTTGGAGGTTTCTTACACAGATTCAATTGGGAGACATGGAAAACATTGTGAATATCAGAATTTGGAGGAAAATCCAGTTGATAGGCCACATGGCCAATTTTGTCCAGCACCTTGTAAGGACCATAAAATTTAGGCATTAGTTTATGGAAGGAATGCTGGCGCCTGGCGCATATAGACTTGTTTATACGACTGTAGTTCAATATACACCAAGTCTCCAATGGCAAAAGTACGGTCACTTCGATGCTTATTAGCCTGCTGTGTCATTCTATTCTGAGCTCTTACAAGATGAAACTTGAGGAGTTGAATAACAGCATCTCTAGCACTAAGAGAACGATCCACAGTAGCATTAGAGGCTTCACCAGGTAAGTAGGGTAGATGAATGGGAGGAGGCTGCCCATAAACTACCTCAAATGGAGTACAATTGATGGATGTGTGGAAATTGGTGTTGTACCACCATTCTGCAAGAGACAACCATTGAAACCAAGAAGTTGGTTTTATCAGCACACATACATCGCAAATATGTCTCAAGGCATCTGTGGACCACCTCAGTTTGGCCATCAGACTGAGGGTGATAAACTTTAGATTTATTTAAAGAGAACCCTTGAAGCTGAAAAACTTCAGTCCAAAACTTGCTCATGAAGATAGGATCTCTATTAGTTGTAAAAGTGGTAGGCATGCCACGGAGTTTGAAAACATTATCAAGAAGCAATTGTGCTACATCAAGAGCTGTATAAGGATGAGAAATAGCCAAGAAGTGTGCATACTTACTTAGTCGATCAACCACTACAAGAATAATCTGCTTCTTTGAAGAGGGAGGAATGCCTTCAATAAAATCTAGGCTTATGGCATCCTAAACTATTTTAGGGATGGGTAAAGGTTGCGAAAAGGAGGCAGACGCATTGGTCAGCCCAAAGGGCATGACTAAGTACTCAAAATGGCTCGCATCGCATGAGTTTTAAATGTTGTCTTTTTTTTTGACAAACGTTTTAAATGTTGTCTTATATTCTTCACCTTCAGCTATGCGCATTGGATGATAACCTGATTGTAAATCAAGTTTGGAGAAAATGATGGAACCTCCCAATTCATCCATAGTATCTTCTATCAAAGGAATAAGAAACTTATCCTTGATTGTAATCTGATTAAGCCTCCCATAATCTACACATAGTCTCCATTGGCCTCCCTTTTTTCTAACCAAAACCACAGGAGAGGCAAAAGGACTTGTGCTATGTTGAATCCAACCTTTTTGCAGCATTTCCTCAACCAAACCATCCATAATATAGACTCAGTAGAGTACTTGTAGGGCCTCAAGTTAAAGGGTGTGCTACCCTATTGTAAAGGGACTCTGATCAAATCCTGATCTTGTAGGTGGTAATTCATTAGACTCTCAAACAAGTCAGCATATATTAATACTAATTGTTCAACTTCAGCTGGTATAGAGTGGTCAACAGATAATTGGAAGCAAGATGGAGGGTGAGAGCCTACCATGTCAATACTGAGATAGCCTTAAGGCCACTGTGGTTGCCTCCTCTGAGCACAAACCTTTTTCCATGCACCTTAAACTCCATTTTGAATGTGTAAAAATCCAACATAATAGTACCTAAGGATTTGAGGAATGGAATCCCTAAGATAAGATCATAGCAACCAAGTGGCAGAACTACTACATCAGCAGTGAATGTAGTTTGTTGAATTTGGCAAGTGAAGTTCCTGCAAAGGTATGAAGCTTGGATCTTGTTACCACCCCAGCTGTGGTCATCGGAGTTATAGGTTCCAGCTTGCAACCTCGTTTCTTAGCAACTTCTAGGTCCAAAAAATTATGAGTGTTGCCACTGTCAAGTAGAATTTGGCGTGTTTTCTGATTACGAGAGCCACAAATCTTCATTGTTTGATAGGATGGTAGACCAGTAAGAGCATGAAGGGATAATTGAATGTCTTCACCACTAGAAGCAGTCCCATTAGAGGCTTGATCAGGGGACTCTTCGTTGGAGTCAGAATTAGGCTCATCATCATCTAATTCCATGATCATGAGTTGGGTTTTTTTGTGTTTAAATTGGTGGCCAGGGGTAAAGGTTCTTCACAATACATACAGAGTCCTTTAGCTTTTCTCTCAGACATCTCAACAGGGGTACAGATTTTGGTAATTTTCTGGTTCAATGGTTTAGGTGTTTGGCTACTGTTTGGGGGCAGGGCTGGTAGGTGTGGAGGGTATCGGAAGGATAGGTTTCTGGTAAGAGGTAGGGTATCTGTTTGGAGTAAATGATGGTGTGGATTTGGGTGTGGGTTTGGGTGGTGACAGTTTGGAGGCCTCATGGAATTTTGCAAGTCTACCAGCATGAATAACAACATTGGTTGGTCTAAACATTCTAACATGCATTTGAGTTGTGGTTTCTAATCCAGCTAAGAAAATGCTCAAGAATTGTTCAAGAAACAAAGTTACCTAGGTTGATTCAAGTTCAAAAGCCTCAATATACTCTTGGACAGATCCAGTTTGATTGACCTGTATCAATTCTGCTAGGGGGTCTTCAAACACCTCCCCAAAGCGTTGGGTAACATCAACAACATATTCTGTCCAGGATGGATAGGCGTTGAGCTTGGATTTCATGTAATTCACATGCCATTGAAGTGCAGGTCCATCCAAATGGATCAAAGCAAGACGAACCTTTGCATCGTCGGTGTGATGTCCAACGCGGAGAATTGATCGCATTTATATAACCACTCCTTCATTTTCTTACCATCAAAGCGTGGTAAATCTGCCTTCGAGATCCTCGTAGCATACAACGCGCTACGTCTGTCGCCGTTGTTCTTCAAAGGACACTTGGTGGAAGAGTGTTCGTCACCGTTATTATGCTGAGCAAGAACGAGCTTACACAGATCTTCCATGTTAACGCTAATCAGATCTAAATGAGCACTAACCTCATCATGGCGAGTCTCTACCTTCTTATCAAGGTTATTGAGCGAAGCTTCACTAGCTGCCATGGCGCCTAGGATCGAGCCCTCACCGATACCGATTGGAGCAGGAATTGAAGCGATGCTGTTGATTCATGGAGTTTACCCGAGAATTCACTACAATTCCAGCAGGAAATTCAACTGAAGAATGAATTTCGGTGCATTGGAATTGAATTGAATTGAATGAAGAATTAGAAAAGCTAAAGAGAGAAGGAGAAGATAAATGGGAATTTCCACACATAAGCATGAAAGAGTCTATTCATCAAAGTTTGAAAGGAGGCACGTGCATCGGTCAGCCCAAAAGGCATGACTAAGTACTCAAAATGGCTCGCATGAGTTTTAAATGTTGTCTTATATTCTTCACCTTCAGCTATGCGAATTTTAAGATAACCTGATTGTAAATCAAGTTTGGATAAAATGATGGAACCTCCCAATTCATCCATAATATCTTCTATCAAAGGAATAAGGAACTTATCTTCTTTGTAATCTGATTAAGCCTCCCATAATCTACACATAGTCTCCATTGGCCTCCCTTTTTTCTAACCAAAACCACAGGAGAGGCTAAAGGACTTGTGCTATGCTGAATCCAACCTTTTTGCATCATTTCCTCAACCAAACCATCAACAATATCCTTTTGGACAGTAGACTGAGTAGAGTACCTATAGGGCCTCAAGTTAAAGGGTGTGTTACTGATAGGATATTAAATAATTAAATAAAATGTAAGGGGAGGGAAATGAGAGTTTGTTGTAACCACTTGCTTATGTGGCAAAGTGGAGGGAAAATGGGTGAGTTAGTGGAGTGGAGGTTATAAATAGGACTTGGGGGATTAGAATCATTAAGCAAGTATTTGGGAGTTATTCCTTTAGGAGAGATTAGGCCTCTATAAGTGCCTTTAGGAGACCCTAGGCTTCTCGAAGTTCCTAGTTTATCATTTACATTTGTAATTTCAGTTTTATCACCATTAATATACAGTTTGATTCAGTTTAATTGTTCCATTTGAGAGATGAGAAATTTTGGTTCCTATCAATTGGTATCAGAGCACTCGATCCAGAGTGCTCAAAGAAACAACAAAGTCACTGCCATGGAGGAAATTCTGGAAAAAGAAGCCAAGCACAGCAAATCAGAATGGAAGGAGCACATTGACAATATCAAGCGACGCTTAGAACGAAGAAGAAGCAGATGCGATGAACTCTCGGAGAAGGATTTCGAGATCTATTTAGAAATGAAATTGCAATGGTTACACCAATTTTATGTCACTGCAAGATCTAGCAAATCAGAAAAGAAAACAAAAGAATCAGAAGAAGAGGGATGGAATGAAGAGCTCAGAGAATCGTATCGTCGCTGTGACGCCAACGCAACAGCACGATCCGACTTCAAGGTTTATGATCGTGGTCGAGAGGAACTAGAAGAGGCAAATTCAAGAAGAAGACGAAGTCGTGAAGATGAATTTCATGAGAAGCTTGAGGAGATGGCAGAAATTTTGAGATCATATCTATCAAATGTTGCTGTGAAATCAAGCAAATCAGACAAAGAACGAAATCCAGAACTAGAAGCTGTGAATCCTGAAACAGAGGAATTGGAGAGGAAAAAATTGGAAGAAAACAAAAGCCAAGGATCGCATGACAGATCCATGGTTTTCGTTCCAGAAAATAGAAGTGATGAGGATGCGTCGTTGGAAGCATTGACGACGGAGACGCCAGACGGAGACACAATCACGGCGGAGGTGTGTATTTCTCACAATTTTAAGCGGGGTCTCTGTTTCACGATTGAAGGATGTAGCGCCTGAGTGGTGATGAAGATGAGGCACAACTAGAAAGCACAGCCGGAGGCGATGCCAGATGAATCGACGCCGGAGAAGAAAGACGGCGGAGCAACCATGGAAGCGGTGGAAGAGGAGTTGCTGGCTTGCGATGAGGCAGAGAAACTTCTCTCTTGTTCAGTGAAAGTGTGTGGCGTGTTTGGGAAAGAGAACGGCGTGGCGTGGAATGGAGTTCGTGCAAGTGGATCCGGTTGTTCTCACGTTGGGTGAGCCCGATTCATGACCCACAATTTTATTATTACACCTCCTATATTTACTAATCTTTGGAAGGAATTACAAGTAGTAGATGGATTGAACAATCAAAGAGAACAACTCTTTAATTCTTCTCTTCCACTCCAGAAATCTCAAGGTGTATCTATTAATATTGAAGTTGAAGAGATTATAACATCTTTGGGAAGAAACAATTCTGTTTGTGTTAAATCTGAGTGGCCCAAGTCTATGGTTGAACACCTTATTCACATGGTGGAGTCTTCAAGAATGACGAGGCGGAAATACATCACAGTGTGGGATCGGGTGAATCTGTACTCGGCGTCTCTTGAAGATTGTAACATCTTGCTTCAAGCTTTGGGATCCCGGTGGAAGATTATTAACTGTTTGCTTTTGTTATCTTCACCTTGAGGACAAGGTGAATGTTTAGGGGGGGGGGGGAGTATTGATAGGATATTAAATAATTAAATAAAATGTAAGGGGAGGGAAATGAGAGTTTGTTGTAACCACTTGCTTATGGGGCAAAGTGGAGGGAAAATGGGTGAGTTAGTGGAGTGGAGGTTATAAATAGGACTTGGGGGATTAGAATCATTAAGCAAGTATTTGGGAGTTATTCCTTTAGGAGAGATTAGACCTCTATAAGTGCCTTTAGGAGACCCTAGGCTTCTCGAAGTGCCTAATTTATCATTTACATTTGTAATTTCAGTTTTATCACCATTAATATACAGTTTGATTCAGTTTAATTGTTCCATTTGAGAGATGAGAAATTTTGGTTCCTATCAGTTACCCTATTGTAAAGGGACTCTATGAGCACAAACCTTTTTCCATGCACCTTAAACTCCATTTTGAGCGTGTTAAAATCCCACATAATAGGACCTAAGGATTTGAGGAATGGGATCCCTAAGATAAGATCATAGCAACCAAGTGGCAGAACTACTACATCAGCAGTGAATGTAGTTTCTTGAATTTGGCAAGTGAAGTTCCTGCAAAGGGCCATAGCTTGGATCTTGTTACCACCCCAACTGTCACAGTCATTGGAATTATAGGTTCCAGCTTGCAACCTCGTTTCTTAGCAACTTCTAGGTCCAAAATATTATTAGTGTTGCCACTGTCAAGTAGAAGTTGGAGTGTTTTCTGATTACTGAGAGCCACAAATCTTCATTGTTTGATAGGATGGTAGACCAGTAAGAGCATGAAGGGATAATTGAATGTCTTTGGTAGGAATGAGAATGTTAACAAGATGTTCGGGAAAAAATATACTAGGAAGGGCAAGAGTGGTATTCCACTCAGCTAGAAGGTAGTGGAATTGCATCCTGCACCAACGTGCTGAGTTGGTAGGATTGGAGAGAGAAAGAAGATTTGCTCACGTTGCTTGTGAGGGAATTAAAGTAGTGGAAGGATCCTTTTATCGTTAGACAAGAATTGGGCTGGGAATTGGGCACTAGGAGTCAGTTTCTCTCTCTAGAGAGTACTGCACTTGTATTTTCCTTTTCTGTTCTGAGTTCATCAGTACTGTGCTGTACTATTACTTGTAATTTACACTGAATTCCAAGTAATAGAATATCCCATTCCTACTCAATTTATTTCTGTGTTTGTTACTGTTTCATTGGTTCCTAACATTGGTATCAGAGCTCTAGAATCACCGGAGCTGAGCGAATACCATGGTTAAGAAAACAGCAATGGAGGAACGCCAGGAGCGACTCGAGCAGAACTTCGAGGGTCTGGCATTGGAGGTGCGTTCTCAGGGAAATGAGCTGCGAGAGTGGATGGAGAAGGTGGAGCTCCGGTTACGTAAGAAGAAGAGGTACCGTAAATGTGAAAGTAGTAGTACTGTAAATAACGTGAAGACGACGGCGACTCATCCACCGGAACGGAGGAATCCGGCGAAAATAGCCCTCGACCGCATCATCGTTACCGTGGAAGGAAACTGGAGATACCAGTTTTTGAAGGAGATGAGGCGTATGGGTGGTTGGTCAAGGTAGAGCGATACTTCAAGTTGAACGAAGTTGAAGAAGAGGAGATGCTCGAAGCAGTAGCCATTGCGTTGGATGGAAGAGCTTTGAATTGGTTTCAATGGTGGGAAGAACAACATCCAGAACCGAGTTGGGATGAGTAAGCAAGCTGTGATTCGTAGATTCCAACCTTCTCTGGTAAGAAATCCTTTGGGTCCGATTCTGAATGTGAAACAAACTGGTACGGTCATGGAGTACACAGAACAGTTTGAATTATTGATAGCACCATTGAAGAAAAATGAGAGGGTGATGTTAGAGAGTATCTTTCTGAATGGACTCCGAAGATATTCAGGCTGAGCTAAAACTCCATAATACAAGGGGGTTGAATGCTTTGATGGATCGTGCTCTATTAATTGAAAAACGAAACAGAGCACTCTTAACTGAAGGTGATGTTCCGAAGGAGAAGAAGTGGAAGCCAAATTTGTTTGGTTCGAGCTCGGATCCGGGTAGGAACAAAGTTTTCATACCTAAATCCAAGGGTGGAGTAGGTTCTAGTAGTGGTACTGCTACTGAGAACAGAGGACAGGGTAGTGGTGAGGTGAAGAAGCAAGAGGTAGGGAAGAAGCTATCTCAGGAGGAATTGCGTGATTTGAGTAGAAAAGGACTTTGTTTCAAATGTGGGGAGAGGTGGGGACGTGACCATGTGTGCAAGATGAAACACTATAGGGTGGAATTGATTGATGATGATGCTGAAACAGAGGAGACTGAGGAAGGAACTGAAGGGGAAACACATTTATACAACGCGAAGAATTGATCACATTTATACAACCACTCCTTCATTTTCTTACCATCAAAACGTGGGAAATCTGCCTTCGAGATCCTCGTAGCGTACAGCTGCTTACGTCCGTCGTCGTCGTTGTTCTTCAAAGGACACTTGGTGGAAGAGTGTTCGTCACCATCATTGTGCTGAGCAAGAACGAGTTTACACATATCTTCCATGTTAACGCTAATCAGATCTAAACGAGTACTAACCTCATCATGGCGAGTCTCTACCTTCTTATCAAGGTTATTGAGCGAAGCTTCACTAGCTGCCATGGCACCTAGGATCAAGCCCTACTGATACCAATTGAAACAGAATTGAAGCAGTACAGTGATTCATGGAGTTTACCCGAGAATTCACTACAATTCCAGCAGGAAATTCAACTGAAGAATGAATTTCGGTGCATTGGAATTGAATTGAATGAAGAAATAGAAAAGCTAGAGAGAGAGGGAGAAGATAAATGGGAATCAATTCTGTTCTATATTTCAATTTCCCCAAATGAAAAGCGGATATACTCAGCACTACAGCAGCATGGGCGCCTAGCTGGCCAGCTCAGCAAATAACACCCTAAAAGTGTGACTTCATTTACTAATAAAGTCAATAGTAAAAATAGAAAGAAAAAGAGTAATTAATTTTACTATGGCTATTACAATAGTAGCTATATTAGTATAAATGGAACAATAAACCTGTGACAGCTAACTTCATGGGCAATAATGACCTATAACTACTCACGGGGAAAATGGGTTAAGAAAGCACAGCACAATATCAAAAACAAAAAATAAATGCAAATAGAGAAGATGCCATGAAAATTGCAGTATCCTCTCATTCGAAGTGTCAACATGGTCGGCCAAAAATCACAATATCAGTGACAACGAACAGAAGAAACACATCAATCACACAATAGCAATTATCAAATCATTATACAGTGAGGACTGAGTGAGGAGCAGTCAAGCCTTACAGGAACACATGCTGTGAAGAAGGCAGTATCCAATCAAATTTCATGTAATTTCATTAATATATAAGCCCTGCCCAACGTATGAGCAGTTGTATTTACATAGTTATCAAAATCGGGATTTAAATCCCAAAATCCCACGATTTTACGATTTTACCAAGCCTCAACGATTCAAGATTGCAAAAAAAATCCCAAATTGAAGTGGAATCCCACGATTTTGAGTGAAATCCTGCGATTTTACTTACGATTCCACTAAAAAATCCCAAATTGAAGTGCTACTGAAACCCTAATTTCACAGATGATTTGGGCGGGTTTTTTTGACCGATTCCCGACTTCGGTGTGCATATAGTTCCATGACGCCCTCTCTCTCTCTCTCTCGCTCCTCTCGCGCTCTCGCTCGCCGTTTCTCTCGCTCTCGCTCGCGACTTTCTGTCGCTCCATCTCTCGTCGCAGTCGCAGCTCTCTCACTCATCAATCATCATCATCATCATCTTGATTCTTCATTCTCTGCAAGTGCAACTTCAGTTACGCAATATCACGTTGAATGATTTGATTTAGGCTTTATGATTTGGTTGTTGCTTGTTAGTTGTTTAATTTTGATCAAGACTTTATGATTTGGTTGTTGCTTGTTAGTTGTTTAATTTTGATCAAGACTTATGAATTTATGCATTATATTAGATAATAGTAATGTATGCATTTTATTAAAATCTTACGATTTTACTTACGATTTTACGATTTACGATTTTGTTAACCCCTCCCCGATTCTACAAATTCATACACTTTTTTTTGAGTAGAATCTTCCGATTTTACTTACGATTTTGCGATTTACGATTTTGCTACCCCCCTCCGATCTGGAGTAGAATCCCGATTTTGATAACTATATTTAGTAACCAGCACAAGTAGGATACTAAGACAATTTGCAACTCATTGAACAAATTAAACATGCCAACACACCTTTTTAAAAAAAGTTGAAAACGTGTTGTCCCATATCAGTTTATAGCTTCCAGCCATTAATGTGCAGAAGTTCCCCTAAAATTACATGGCATAAACATTGAAGATGAGTATTAACACATGAAATGCCTTGTGAAGCATATAAGTCGCAACAAACATGAAACTCACTTGGTCAGACTCGTAGCGGCGGTAAGGTAACATCAGCTGTATCATAATCAATTAGACATCGTGAAAATGAAAAATGCAAAACAGACATGGGGTAAGAGAACAAAGCATCATACAAAAAAACAGAATAAAGGAGAAAATGGGGTGGAATTGGGACCAATTAATTGAAAATGAGAAAGGGTGATAGGAACCAGAATTTCTCATCTCTCAAATGGAAGAATAATAATGGAACAATAAAACTGTATTAATGGTGATAAAACTGAAATTACAAACGTAGATGATAAACTAGACAATTCGAGAAGCCTAGGGTCTCCCAAAAGGCACTATAGAGGCCTAATCTCTCTTAAAGGAATAACTTCCCAAATTCTTGCTTACCTTCTAATTCCCTCCCACTACTATTTATAACACTCAACTAATGCTCACATTTTCCCTCCACTTTGCCACATAAGCAAGTGTTTACAACAAACTCTCATTTCCCTCCTTACATTTTACTCCCTACCCTTCATATATTTAAGATCCTATCAAAGGGTGACGAAGATTAACAAGGCTTCTGAAGAAACCAATTTAAATTATGTCACGCATAATAAAAGAGGGATAATATTCGAACTTACAGTTTTATCCCCAGTGGGACTTACAAACTCCAAACTAAACCCAATATCCTGACAATAAACAAAAGGAAGTTTAATATAAAAGGATGTCTAAGGAAAATATCATGACATTTTGAAAAGAAAAAAAAGCTGTAGCAGCACTGCAGCAATACCATATTTATCTTGCCTTGTACTAAAGAAAAATCCCAGGCAATATACGAGTTTACTGAATCCACCGAGAGTAAAACCTGAGATTCGAAGAGTATCATAATTCTCAGTAAACAAAAAAAGAGCACAATGCAAACAACTTTTACAGGCAACAGGTACAGCTAGGTCAAGGATTCCATAATCAACAGGAAATTTCCAACGAGATAACGTTGGCAGTAAATTATGCAAAAAAAAAAAAGTGAAATTGTTGCATGTTACATACAACAGGAAGGATAATTTGTAGACAAAAATGCTAGCGTCACACTTTTATACAAGACTCGCATGATTTAGTAGGACTCAATTGAAATTCAACTAATAAGAAAGTGTGTATTGGGAAATGAGTATTAGATAGTGTTAGTGACATACTTTCTAACATTTATTTCCCAACACACACTCTCTTATTGATTAATTCAAACGGGTCTTACAAAATCATGTGAGTCCCATGTAAATTTGATGAAATGCATGTGAATTTCAAAACCACTATAGGGGAATGTGTTCAAAAGTGTATGACTCTAGCATTTCTAAAATTTATAAATTAAATAACAAACAATGATTAGCCAATCTTGCTAGTAGCTAAACTAATAAACAACTAGACAAGAAAATAATGTCTCGGACACATGTTTGGGAGAGCTTTTCTTGGAGGAAATAATCGATTTTTTCAAAGCTCTCTCTAGCAAACTGCCTAGTAGAAAGCTTATCTTCACAAAATAAATTGAACCAAGCATGCAAAGTTCCATATTTATTTAAGAAAAAATTAGACTAGTAGTTACTCATTTTGTCTAGTACTACATTGTGACAGCTACTGTAGCTGTTTACCAGTTTTGTAGTTATGACTGATAAGCAGACAGCTACAACCATTCAGATAGTTGATGATTGGTTGTAACATATTGTGACTGACAAGGTGAAAAAAATGTCAACTCTCAGATAGTTAGGAGCGTGACAGTGATAGGTATGAGCTGTTAACACCAAAAATCTGCTAAGTTGTTGGCCGAGGAAAAGGGCATTGCCGAGGCTGGGAATGGTCAAGTATATTGGGCACGAATGGAAGAGCAGGTCGCCTAGTGGGTGTGATTCATCTTGGTCCCCCTAAATTCCACTTCTTTATCTCTAGTGAGAGCAGCCATATAGTCCATAGTGGTAGCCTCGACGGAGTATTATCAGAGGGGGAACTAAGGTATTGGAGTTTCAATGAAGAAAAGCTTGCCGAGCTAGGCAAGAGGTAGCTAAAGGTAGAAGAGTTTGGTAGAAAAGCTTGGATGAGCATGATTAAAAACAAATTAGAAGCTTGGACACCAAGGACATGATGAAGCTTGCCGAGTGAAGATAACTCGGTTATGGAGGAGCTCGTGGTGCTCAACTAGAAAACAACTTGGCTAAGGAGCTTGTGGCCAAGGACAAGACAGGTTGCATAGCTGAGGAGTACTTTGGCCGAGGCGAGAAGGCTTGCTTGGCAAGCAAGTATTCAATGCATGCGGACATGTTTAGACATTGAAGCGGTCAAGAGAGACATGGAGAAGTGCCAAAGAAACCGGAGCGAGGATATTTTAACCCCACTACCTGTGCTAGTGGAGGAGTGGAGTGTGTCTTCGAGTTTTTAGGACTTAGGCATAATGTAGTACGTTGATCTTAGCCGATCCAAGTCCAACGGTGGTTAAGCTGTAGGCTAGCTGAAGTGGCCAACGGAGACCATATATATATATATATATATATATATATATATGTATGTATGTATGTAGACTGTACATAAAGGACACACATCAATCAAACATCTACAATTTATTTCAAAGTCTTTACTTTTTATCTTTACTCGCATTTTATCTTTATGCTTAACACCATTAGGTAGTCCAATCGCATGTTCATCTCACTTAACCTAACACCCTTTGGAGGAGTTAGGGAACCTATAGCAGAGAACAGAGTTCCTTCCTCTCATAATTGCTTGAAAGACGGAGGAATCGAAGGTTTCAAACTCTTAACCGAGAGCTCGTGATACTATGTGGAGAAATATTTCTCAATAATATTTTAATTGTGTCTAATTACAAGCACTGAATATTATAGATGAGCTATACGAGGCCTGCTTAATGGGTCTAATACAAAAAACACTAATAATTACAAGATAACTATATATTTACAATCCATCCACCAACGGTCTCACCTTTATTATGTTTTTGTTGGTCTATCAACTTATCTTCCCTGCTTCATGACCTCATCTGTTAGTTCTCTTTTATTATGTGTGGTATATTTTGCACACTATATCTGTGTTATTGGCCAAAAAATTATGTCTTATGGTTATAGTAGTGGTGTATCTATGCTATTCAGTATTCACTATTGTGATAATTAATGATGAATGTGCCTATAATTGCATATTTCTTTTATCTTTTATTTGTGAGCATTTCTGTATCCCCTCTTTATTAAGACATAGTGGCATCTTAATAGCATCTTTTGACATTTTGGTGGGAAAAAAATTTTTCCCCACCATTTACCAATATATCCCTCATTTTGTACCCCACTGTTTGCCAATATACCCCTACTCTATATTTTTGGACCGACATACCCCCACTCTATATTTCGTGCCCTACCATTTACCAATATACCCCTCATTTTGTACCCCCTTTGTTTACCAATATACCCCCACTATATATTTTTGGACCGACATACCCCTGACAATTTTTTTTGTCCAACACTATTTTTTTATCCACTTTTGGTGGGAAAATTTTACTCCTACCATTTACCAATATACCTCTCATTTTGTACCACACTCCAATATACCCCCACTCTATATTTTTGGACCGACATACCCTTGACAAATTTTTTTTGTCCAACACTCTTTTTTTTTATCCACTTTTGGTGGGAAAATTTTATTCCCACCATTTACCAATATACCCCTCATTTGTACCCCACTGTTTACCAATATACCCCCACTCTATATTTTTGGACCGACATACCCCCACTCTATTTTTGGTACCCCACCATTTACCAATATACCCCTCATTTTGTACTTCACTATTTATCAATTTACCCCCACTCTATATTTTTGGACCGACATACCCCTGACAAATTTTTTTTTGTCCAACACTTTTTTTATTATCAAAATGTACCCCTCATTTTTACCCCACTTTGTTTACCAATATACCCCACTCTATATTTTTGGACCGACATTGTTGTCTCATCCCACCAAGGGCTATTGTTGCCTCTTCGTCTTATGTGTGTTACTTAGTCATGTATGTGTTATAGTATTGTACACTTTACACTGGCTACTTTAATTTTTATTTTTTTATAAGTCTCTTTATGTGTGTTACTTAGTCATGTATGTGTTATAGTATGATACACTTTACACTGACCACTTTATTAATCAATTTTGGGAGACATTTTTTGATAACATTAATTGTAAATAATGCAAACTTTATGTCCATTATTAATCTAGCAAAAATTAAGGTCCCACAATTTTTTTTTTGTCTAGCACTCATTGTTTTTTATTATCAAAATCATTTTGGTTTTTTTTTATACTGCCACTGTTTACCAATATACCCCCACTCTATATTTTTATACGGACATACATCTGTAGGCCTGTTAATCACCTCCCCGTGCATCGCACGGGCATGTGTCCTAGTTAAGTATAAAATACTTCTCTCGTATACATAATCCTCGGTATAGTCGCCATCCAACTATGCACTAACTATGGTCTTTCTGGGCTGACCACTATTTGCTACTAACTGGAATTGGCAATCCTAGTTGTGCTTATACCTTCCCAATATAATTTTGGTTCCCAAAACGTGAAAA
Organism: Oxytropis ochrocephala; assembly: GCA_020916435.1. Classification (NCBI taxonomy): domain Eukaryota; kingdom Viridiplantae; phylum Streptophyta; class Magnoliopsida; order Fabales; family Fabaceae; genus Oxytropis; species Oxytropis ochrocephala. The sequence goes on from CM037088.1 coordinate 126,427,663, forward strand.
GGAAGGCCAGATGCAAAAGGAAAACAAATATGCCACAATCAACAAAAGAGTAGACAACTTAATAAACTTTATAACCCTTGTTAATATACCTCATAAGTTTTCCCGGCTGGAACACTTATCTCTTGGTAGTCATCATTTTTCCTGAAACGACAAACTTGAAAATTGACTTGGAAAAACAGAAAATCACACGAGATAGCAAGCTTTGGTATTTACCTTGCTTCCATTGCACCAGCAACGTCTGCGGGAATGAAGAATGGCGCGTTTGCAAAGACCTCACTGATCAAAACTAACCGAAAGTTATTCGACAAGAAATAAAATTCTAGTAATAGAAGTGGGAACACTAACAGATTTCCATTGACACTAGATTTAAGTCTTGGGAAACTTCACTCTTTAATTACACGTTACAAATTGTTAACATTCATCAATCCAATTATCGGATTCAAAGTTATTATTATGAAGTAAAACAAGTTACAATATTTTAAACATACAAAAAATTAAATGTACTCATTGCACCGTTTCAAACTTAGTAAGTTATTCAACAAGGAAAACATTCTGGTAATAGAAATGACAACAATAACATTTTCATTGACACCAGGTTTATGTTTTGGCATACTTCCCTCAATTTTTTTATAAATAGCAAATTTCGTGAACCTAATTGTTGGTCCAGAAGGCGATTACTAGCGGGTTTTTTGAAGGGTATAAGGTGAATACAGATCAGCATTATTCTCTCCTCCAGTTTGAGGATGACACAATTTTGGTGGGTAAAGAGACTTGGAATAACTTATGGAGTCTTAAATCTATTTTTAGAGGATTTGAACCAGTGTGGGGCTGAAAGTAAACTTTTACAAGAGCAACTTGTTTGACATTAATCTAAAGGAGGGTTTTCTTGAGACGGCATCCTCATTCCTGTCTTGTAGCATTTCTTCCATTCCTTTTAGATTCTTGGTTATACCGGTGGACGCTAATCCTAGAAGAAGCTGCACGTGGAAGCCAATGGTGGATTCAGTGAGAGCACAGTTATCTTCGTGGAAGGGGCATCAGTTATCTATGGGAGGTAGAGTTACCCTTATCAATTTTGTCCTGAATATTATACCAATATATTTTTTATCATTCTATAAGATACCAAAAGCGGTACTTAATGAATTGATAAAAATTCAAAGGGGTTTTTTATGGGGTGGTAACAATGTTGAAAGGAAAATTTGTTGGGTGGCTTGGGATACAGTTTGCAAATCTAAGAAAGATGGGGGATTAGGCATCAAAAACTTGGAAGCCCTTAACATTTCTTTATTAGCAAAATGGAAGTGGAAATGTTTGGTTGATTTTAATGCAATTTGAAGGCCCCTCCTTATACATAGATATGATGACATTTGGGCTAAGCACACATGTAGATGTAGAATGAGTTGAGTTTGGCGAAAGACAGATTTCATTTGATGGAGAGATTTAATCACTTTGGGTGGCAGTTTAAATCATGAAGATAATTTCGTCATTGCATATTTGAATTGTGTTGTATGGAATGGTAATCAGGTTAACTTCTGGAATCATAAGTGGGTTGGTAACTCAGAGTTGGGTGCGACTTTTCCGGAGTTGTATGCAATTGTTGCCAATCCACATGCCACTGTAGGCGAGATGGGTGCTTAAGAAGATAGTCATTGGAGTTGGTGCTTAACTTGGAGCCGAGAGTTGAATTTTTGCGAAGCTGATGATGAAGAAATCTTACTTCAAATTCTTCATGAAATCCATTATCCAGAGATGTGACTGATGGGTGGAAATGGAAGGAAACTATAGGGTATTGTTTCTCAGCTAAATCTTGCTATTCTTATTTAATATCTGATATGCAGGGGGAAAATCTTAGAGAGGAGCAGATTAGTGGCCTAAAAGGATTGTGGAAGGTGCCATCCAAAGTACGCATTTTTGGGTGGAGATTACTAATTGGAAAACTTTCAACTAGAGAAAATTTATCTTTTGGAGGGGTGATTATTCCAAATCAATTTTGTCCTATGTGTAATGACATTGCAGAAACAATTTTACATTTATTTTTCGAATGCTCTTTTTCAAGGATAGTTTGGCATAGTGTGGATGTTTGGATTGGAAAGCAACAAGATATGGTTTTAGTAGGTTTGGATCATTAATCATTTCTTGTGGTACGGACAAGTTGGTACAGGAAGACATTGCAGGACATTCAAATATTTGATTTAGTTAGCAACAGTGTGGGCAATTTCGTTGGAAAGGAATCGCAGAGTATTTCAAGGGAAGTCACATAATCCCAAATCGGTGACAAACAATATAAAACACTCTTCTTGGAATTGGCTTGTTGGTAATGTAGGAAAGAATGTTACTTTTTCTGTAATTCAATGATGGAATACCCCATTGGACTTCTTAACGTTATTATAGAATTGTTTCCTCAATATATTGGGTTGGAGCACCCCTAGTATTCCCATTTAATACATCTATTATTAGATTAGAACTTAAGTAAATATCTATTATTAGATTAGATTACACTCCTATAAATGTCTAAATTAGATTAGATTACACTCCTATAAATATCTATTATTAAATATCTAAAAAAAAACCAGGTTCAAATCTTTGGATAATATAATATTTAAAACATAAGTAAATATCTATTATTAGATTAGATTACACTCCTATAAATGTCTAAATTATCTAAAATATCTAATAAGACAAAACTTAAGTGTGGTTGGTGTTGTTTTCCAATCACATCATGACATGTGGACTAGTTTTTAAAAAATAACTAAAAGATAATGAATAATATAAGTAATTAATCTACGTGTCATGATGTGATTGGAAAACAATACCAACCACACCTATGGAACCACACCTAAGTTTTCACCTATCTAATATGGGGCATACCGTCAATATAGTATCAAACTTCAACGGTCAGATAGAAAGTGTATTATGTAGTGGCGGTGATTGCTTCGAGGAGGTTGGGTAGGGAAGGGTAATTGGTCAGGGAGGACAAGGTGTGGAAGCTGTTGCCAAAGAGAGAAGAGAGGTTGCAAATTGAGACCGGAATTGAGGAGATAGGTTGGGTTATCGATGGGAACGGAAAGGGGGAGGTTTCATGGTTAGAGGTTGTCGGCGTGATGGTGGATTTTGTGAACCGCCGCGGTGGTAAATTTGGCAGTGCAGAAGAAAGATTTGGTGCGGTGAGTCCACTATTGTATGCATGGGGCTTTTATATCCAACCATTGATTAGGTTTCAATAATTGGGCCTCTTCATTTTTCCACCTTGAGCATGGTAGAAAGGCCATTGCTTTTCCCACACCCCCTCCTACTCTTTCACACCCCTTAACAAATTTTATTCCAAAAATAACTCTCACGTGAAACAGCGAGTTCACGTGTTTAAAAACTGTTCGAGCGACCTTGTTCGAACATGTTGAATGACCTCGTTGAACGGTGAAATTACGCCACGCAGGTGTGAAGTCAATATTTAACACACTCGAGCGATGTCGTTGAGCGGGTTTGAACAAGGTCATGCGAACAGTTCGCATGACCTCACTCAACAGTGAAAACGCCAAAAAGAGAGTGTGAAGTCAAGATTTAACACACACGAACAATGTCATTCGAACCTGTTCGAAAGCCCGTGTTCGAACAGGTGAAATTTCGTGAAAAAAAGAGGTTTTGGCTGGCCTTTTGGTCTTTTCACACCCTTGTGGGGTGTGTTTTGAGTAGAAGGGGGCGTGGGAAAAGTAATAGCCGGTAGAAATTGCCTTTGTTCGGATGATAAAAGTAAAATCATTTTTTTATGTGTAAATATAAAAAAAATAAAAAATAAAAATTGTAGGTCCCTATTAGGATACCAATCTAACGATCGCTGGCTAATTGGGAATTTGACGCAATAAAGAATCAGAAAAGGGACAAAAAGGAAATTTTATTGATAGGAAAATGGTTACAATTGTGAGATTAGGCTCCCCTCCTCCGGCCACACCCGGTATCTACTAAACTTTAGGTAAGATAAAAGATACTCCAAAACGGGGTGGAAGCCTTATTTATAGGCTTCCAATACATGGAGGATAGAAGAGAAAGGGATAACCAATTAATAACTACCCAACCAATTATAACAAACTTCCTTAACAACCAACCATAACAACTTTCCTAACCACCTAAAACTAACATTCCATGGAACCCCCTACTTACATAGGGTCTAACAATACCACCCCCTTGAAAAACAATCTAGTCCTCAAGGTTGACTCTAGGGAACCGTTCCGATGCTTGGTCGTGTAATCAATGGGTTCTTCACGAGTTAGTTGTTGTCGTGTTGCTTCGAGGGCTTGCCCGTGGCTCCAATCATTGGCCTTGTCGTTTAGGTTTTTCACATCCCATGACGCTCCCGGTGTTGGGTGCTGCCACCATCCCAACACCTTTTTCCTCCACTTAATATCCCTCATCCTTCCCCTAGGACCACCGCCCCTTTGAAAACTAGACTTGTCCTCAAGTTTGGGCTAGTTACTTCTCTTTCTCCCTTGAAGTTCATCTCTTTGAGTAAACCACGAGGAGCAAGATCGTGGATAGGTTTTGAAGCACGCATAAATCCAATCCCAACAAAATTCATAATCTCATGTCAAGTAAATCAGATTGAAAAAATTTTAACGACGAGAAGAGCGCTTAAGAGGTGTGTAATTTTCCTATTTTGGGAGGAAATTTTAACTGACCCATAAAACAATGCATTGGGATTAATGCCATCAACTCTTGGATTAGACCTTCTAGACATCTAGGGTAAACTTGGGCCCAATATGATACTTTTTGTGCACGCCCATCGAGTGATGTTCTCATGCTTTCACATTTAAAATTAAATAAAAGACCCTTCACGGCCAAAAGAGGATTTGTGAACAAGGTAATTGCAGCTCCAAAATCAAAATCATAAACAGCTATCTTGATGGCGTATCCAGAAGGTTGAGTACTCCCTTTAATTCTGCAGCCCAACTACTAAAACAGAAGGTTGTGCTCATATTATTTGACTGTACTCCATGTATTGTCCCCAAACCATTTCTTGACGTGAAGTCCAATACATGGCGCATTGCATTTTCAGGCGAGGCGTTTCTTGCAATTGGCCCAAATCGGGACCCGACCCATATTGCATGGAGCACAAACCCACTATCCTCTTCTCTTTGTCTTCAACGCCAAGGTCATGCACCTCAACCCGCACCAACAACCTCGACCCACGAAGCGGAAATTTCCTCATGGTTTCGACGTTGTCGGGCGACTTAAAGGATGGTGGAGGCTCTGCCAAAACTGGTTGCATGTTCCTTCTTTTCTCCCACCTCTTGTTCTTGACTCTTCCTCTGCAAACAGGTTCGCTCCGATCCGGCGGTTTGGGCAGAGGTTGTGGAACAAACCCCGCGCCGTGCTCTCTTTCCTCATCCTTATGTATGGTCGCGTGTGCCTCTTTTCTCTAGCGACTGCATTGTGCACCTCTAAGACCTTGTTCCGACCAGCGTCGAACTTCATCGCCACCCATGCTTCCGCTTAAACCTCCGATAATTGGATCTTGGGCTTGGTTTTCCTTGACGTCTCTGCAGCGATGCCCGTACCCACAATTATCCCCTCTTCATTTCTTGCGATGTTCATATGGGAAACTTTTCCCATCGTTAGTGGTTGTTCTTGCTCCTTGTCGACCCAAGAACGGGTTGGTTCAAGCTTTCCTTCGTTTTCTTCAGTAACCACCTCTGGTGTCTTCTCCATTGTCTGCTTGTTGACAGACCCATCACCGTCATTATTTGTTCCCCTCTTCTTGTTGAGTTCTTGAATGGCTTTCAGAACTTCTACAAATCGCGTTGCCAAATCAGTTTTGATATTCTCCAATTCGCTGGTCATGACTTGAAATCGGTCCTCAATCCGTTTCTCTAAGGCTGTAAGCTCCGCGTGTTTGTCTCGAGCCATGGTTGAGATCCGGCAGGTCGGACCAATTGTTAGGATACCAACCTAACGATCGCTAGCTAATTAGGAATTTGATGCAATAAAGAATCGAAAAAGGAACGAAAAGGAAATTTTATTGATGGGAAATGGTTATAGTTGGAAATTAGGCTCCCCTCCTCCGGCCTCACCCGGTATCTACTAAACTTTAGGTAAGATAAAAGATACTCCAAAAGGGGGTGGGAGCCATATTTATAGGCTTCCAATAAGATAAAAGATACTCCAAAAGGGGGTGGAAGCCATATTTATAGGCTTCCAATACACGGGGATAGAAGGAAAGAGCTAACCAATTAATAACTACTGACCAAGTATAACAAACTTCTAACAACAAACAAACAAACTATAACAACTTTCCTAACCACCTAACTAACATTCCTTGAAAACCCCCACATACACAGAGTCTAACAGTCCCACAATTGGTTTTATCCTAAGCAAAAGCTAGAAATTCTTGCTTCCATCAAAATAGTGTTTTTCAATTGATTTTATTCTACTTACCCCAAAATCAATCTTATCTACCACGATTGTATCATCTAAACATAAGAATAGTGTTTTTCAATTATATCGACATTATTTTTGCTCCCAGAATTGGTTCTAGACTGTCTAGAATATAAAACAAACGGTAACTTTATGGTTAAGGTTAAACATTAAGTTATCTGAATTTTTTAAGTGGTCTCGTGACCATATTAAATTCTGCATGAAAACAAACATTTTGTAATAAAAAACCGGATGTGAAGTAAGCATCAATTTAACATTATTATTAACAATTAATAACTGAAAATTAAAGAATGAGCAGCATCAACTCAGCATTACTGTACCTAATAAATGTGAGGAACCTCTCAAACTCCATGGCGTAGACATCAACAGCTTGTTCAAGAACAGCCAACTTTTCCCTTTATCAAATTGTACATACAAAGAGAGAAGATGGAGGGTTAAAAAAAATTCCACATTGTAAAAGAATATACAAACACTGAACGCCACAACTGCTATCAAATTAAACTAACAAAGTCCCTCATTCTTTTTAATACTAGGGGATTTCCCTACATAGTCTGTGAGCTGGCACCAAAAGGAAGCAATATGTACAGTTCTATACCATCATGAAATAATCTTCAAACTGAGTCATGAATTATGAAACATCACTGAAGGATTGAAATAATATGGATCTCAAAACACACACACACACACACTCACATCCAGGACTAGAAATCTAGAGCATGGACAAATGGGTGGGGGTTAGAAATATTTCAGTCCAATAATAGATCTAGTATAGACTCTGATACCATCTTAAATTTGGGCTTAGGGCCTAAATCATCCTCACAAAACCGGCTTGTAAGCTGAGGACTACCCAGGCCTTATTAGGATTACTTAGGCCATATCTCTAGTCGATATGGGACATTAACACCCCATAAACAAGGTTGTATACTGTTGTGAAGGAGCATGGTGCGAGCTGTTTCAGCCAAGTCTCGATTCTTTCTGTCAGCAACACCGTTCTGTTAAGGGGTATGAATGAAGTCTGGTGAAGGATACATCGTGATGTCAACAAGGATTGAAAGGATGCAAACAGTAAGAGACACCATTCAGTTAACGAAATTATCACTTTGCAATATATTGGGTATCAAATGCGTGCTTACTTCTGAGCAAAAATTTTGGAAGATAGGTAAGACACCTGAACGATTTTTCATTAGAAATTCCAGGCACATCGGGAAAAATCATCAAAAAGGTAACAAACTATTGATAAACCAAACCTAAAACATCACAACTAGGACCCCAAATACCTGAATGAACTAAAGCAAACGGAAACATAAGACACAACTTGGAAATGCTAGAATGCCCCTAACTCTGACGAATAGGCATACATATATGGATTACTAAAATACCTTTATAATAGTACTACCAAGTACCAACAGAAAACTTGCTCCTACAAAGCAATTCTTTTAGAAACATTATGCAGGTAATCAGTCATTGACATTTGGAACAATTCCAGGACATTAACCCTTTGAAACTTGAAGCAGGATACCTTACATTTTGGATAAACCACATAATTGCATCTATCCATATGAAACTCGTAGAACTAAGAATAGCACAATCAACTATAAAACCCAGCAATTAACCACAAAAAACGTAAGGCATCTCACAATTTCTTAGCCCCATATCGTGCCCATGATAATGAAATGAAGAATCGGATAGAAAGAATCATCGAGGTGAGGCTGTATAATGGTGGTCCATAGCGATGACGCTGCTCCTCCATGGGCCTACCAGTAGATAAGAATTTTTCACAATCCTTACTCCTTATCACAATATGCAGATGTGAAGGAAGAAAAATGAACAGCACTGAAAAGCACAGATTTTTTACCCATCATCATCATTAATCTGCCGAGTAAAATCAAGCAATACCTGCAACTCAAAAATAACAATGTTTTAGGATTTCAAGAAATCACGAGAAAAAAACAAGCAGTTTGAGACGATAAAATAATCCAAATAACAACTTTTGTCAAATTTCACCAGAAATATCATGATATGTGATATCAATCATGAATCAACCTAAACCTGCTTCCCTGGAAGAAGGAAACGAGAGGCATATGACTGAATGAGCATCTAAATTACACAACAGAAGCCTTAGGACATGTTTGGCTCAACTTATTTTGAGTTTCTCTTCTCTTTTTAAGGAGAATCAACGTCAATCAGGATTCATAAGAAGCTCTTGAGAGAGAAAAATGGCTTTTCACAAGCTTTTAGGAAGCTTATTTTGAATACCCCTCTTTGAATCCCGTAGTCTACAAATCCATGTTTTTCACGTATTTTTAGTAATCCATGTGTGTACTATTGTTCCTGCACTATGGACTTGCATGTACTGTTCTTGCTGCACTGAGTGAGAATTAGAGACCAAACTGGTTGGTTTTTAACCCCTATGCCCAAAAAATATTCCAAGTTGCCTAATTCTTTAAGTAAAAAGGCAGTGTTGAGTTTGAAGACAAGTTGCTCTAGGAAATTAAAGTCGTTTCCAATGAGAGTTATGTCATCCACATAGAATAGCATGAAACATGTATACTATTACTAGGATAGACCTCTGTGAGTAAATGAAGAGTGATGGATCCCATTTGCCGGCCATAAAACCCAGCTGCAGCAGAGTCCCTTTTAATTTATCAAACCAGGCTCTTGACCCTTGTTTTAAGGGCTTTGTTGAGTTTGCACACCAGTGTTTTGTCAGGGGTTTCAAATCTAGGGGGTTGGTCTTTTTATAAACTTCTTCCTCAAGAATGCCACTTGGGAAGGCATTGTTGACATCTAGCTGTTGGAGCTTCCAGCCTCGTGAAATCAGTAGGAGAAAATAGATTCCAAACAAGAAATAAAAGAAAAAGAAAATAGGCCAGCACAGCCATGTATTGACAATTCAAAATAGTCATACCTCAGGAACTCCAACCAGGTACTTCACGAGTGTTTTATAGACTCCTGTTGCAGAACCAAGCTGTGCTAACTGCCTTCTCCTGTGACCCCAAGTTGTTTAATATATTTCTTATGTATCCATGAACAACCAAGACAAGACAAGATTGGAGGCTCACCTGTCCATTTGCTGTTTCCACAGGAGAGCATATCGGTCACGTATGCTACCACCGGAATTCACTAAAGCATCCACTTCTGCTTGCTTATTCCTCTCTGAGCGTTCCCGTTGTTGTCTGAGGAGAGTTCCTCGAAAATCTTGAGGCAGATATGTCATAACTACATTTAAGTTTAGTTGAGTTAGAGAAGAACGAAGAAAAGATTGAGTGAACCGAGTGTTGCAATTAAATCACATATTACTGAACCTGGGCAATATATGAGCTAACTTACAGGCATAATAAACCTGGACACTAAGTTGCAGGGTAACACAGATAGTGCACATCGATATAATTGAATGCCTCACCAATTAGCTAATAAGAATCTCAAAATATTGCCGTATAAAATGGATATGGTCAAAAATATTTTTAATAGAAAACCGTATAAATTATTGTAACACACACCTTAGATATACTACTATACATGTATAGCCATAAACTTGCTGGTGATGTTCATATCTTTTAGTATGTTTCTAGTTTATTGTTCTGGACATTTTCATTTACTATACTCTGCAAAAATTTAGTATCCCTTGTGGGCATATGAATTTTATTTTATATTATGTTATATTTTCAGGAGGAGGATGAGGAGGGAAAAGGGATATGCTTCACTAGATAACGGGGAAAATGACTATGTTGGAGCTGAGGAGGAGGATGAGATTTAATTTATCTTTGTCTTGTTTATCATTTTGCTCTTTCTTGAACTTGATGGGTTCTACTTTCTAGTGAATAAACACTATGAAGCTTATGATGTTCTTCTTTTAAGTATTTGAATTATTATAATTTATACTTTTAGTGAAGTTCATATATTACAGTATGCTTCTAGTTTATTGTGCTTGACAGATGTTATTAGGTATTTTATTTATTATATTCTGTAATTTTTTTAGTATACCTTTTGTATATATGTACTGTACTTTTATTTTTATGATAGCTGTCACAGTTCCGCCATAGACTGTAATGACATCCACCACGTCCACGAACCCGCCATAGACTGTAATGACATCCACCATGAACCGCAATCAATCATTAATAACGATGCAACAATTGACTTCATTGATTTCCCATCGAGAGTTACAATTATTCACTTCTCCACATTCACTTCTCCACTTTAGAGGATCCAAATCTCAAATCTCAAGTTTGAGCCCTCACATCAAATGTGCTACATATAACCATTGTCTCTTTTAGTTCTTGGCTAGAACTATTTTCACACACTTCAGGTGGGAATCCGGATATAATATTGACACCTACAACAAAGACGGCATGATCCAACACAAAGAAGCAAGGTATTGTCACCTGATTCCCTATTGTCTTATCTAATGCAGATAATATTATACTCATTTTCTTAGCAGGAGAAGATAGGTTTGGTGTGTCTATACCTTTTACATAATTCTATTCGAGACTTTTATAGACATAAATAAACCATAGAACAACAAACTAATACTACTACTAATAATAATAATAATAATAAGGGGAAATTACACTCACCTCCCTTAAGTTTTGGTTAAATGTCACACACCTCCCCTCTAGTTTTAAATTGAACAATGATCTCCCTTAAGTTTTGGTCAAATGTCACACACCTTCCCTCTAATTTTAAATTGAACTTCACCTCCCCTGAAGTCTAGTTAAATGCCACACTTCCCCTCTAATTTTTTCTTGACAATAACCTCCCCTCAAATTATTGGATTATTTTCAATCCCTAAAATTTAATACACCATTACAAAGACTTCTTCTATTCCCGTGCAGTTTTCTTCATCTTTCTCCTTCATTCATAGTTTCTAGTTTTGAATAAAAATTCATCACAAAGATTTGTAGTAGGTTCACAGAAGAAGATGGGAGGTGAAACTAGTGTAGCCTATCGACAGTTTTGCAAAGTGTTGGGAAGTCAAAATTAAGTAGAGAAAGTAGCTAGTGCACAACACAAATGAGTACAAAAGGGGAAGAGCTCTCATTTGAAATGAATGACCTATAAGATTTAGCCTTCGATGGCCTAAGAAAATAAAGGAAATGGATGTGCAAGTACAGCACAAGTCAAGAACACATGATTATATCTTCAAATACAATTAGAAAATTTTATTTGACCAAAACTTAAGGGAGGTGAGTGTTCAATTTAAAATTAGAGGGGAGGTGTGTGACATTTGACCAAAACTTAAGGGAGGTGAGTGTAATTTCCTCTAATAATAATCTCCAGCTAGTTAATAGAGGAAACTGATTTTATAATAAATAAAAAGGTCTATTGTTTCACGTGGTTTGGTAGAAGAAGCACAACAAGTCTAAGACTTTTTCTCAATTCTCAGCAATTCTGAAATCAAATATAATTATCCCATGTCTATCCGCTGGCCCCTCTATACACACTTTACAAACATGATGTTTCTTCATGATTTCCACACAGAAATAATATAAAATTAGTAATACACGTAGAAAAAAGCCAAATGCAAGCAAGCAAAATGAACTTTGCCACAGCCAGTTGAAATTAAAACAGTCACCTGGAAGCTTGTGATCTATTGAAAACAAGCAATCCAAGTCAACGGCAAGGTGGTACCTGTGTTAAATACATGTTCAGCATTTTTAATTTGGAAAGATTCCAAAGTCCTCAAAGTACTACGAAGTTTATCTTTCAGCTTTCCAAGCATAATGGGAAATTCAACATTCTCAGTTGTGGACTGCTGTTTCAGCTGCAACAAAAACGCAGCTGTTATCTAAAACTGTACAAAATAATTTGATTTAGATTGTCTTATACGAACTTCACAAAAGCTAATATCAAGTGAAAATTTAGTGTTTCATTACTCATGTTAAAGGAACCCATGAAGTTTTCATGTTCTGTTTTAACGAGTTACGAATATTGACAAGGCCTTTGTAAAATTCAGTAAAAACAAAGGATAATGGATTAAAGAATATACATTACCGCCTCTGGCCAATTAGATGCTTCAAGTAAAAAAATTGTCTCTTCAATATATTCTCGATTCCTCCACATGTTTTCATCAATCTTATGCGGAGGTTGGCTGTCAGCTTCGTTGATTAATGTGTGTTCTCCTTGAATGACATCAATTCCCAAATAAAATTCTAAAGCAAAATAATTATACTCAAAGCAGTAGAGGAACATATACATGTTTTGTTTTAGTTGTGTTTTTAGGATGAAAAATCATATTCATTACTTTAAATAACTCGATGGAGGTGTTTGGTAACTGTTTCTTGGATATCTGAGTATGAAATCAACAGAAACAATGAGATATAAAATGATTAATATTTAAATATCTGGATGACCACTTCAGATAAAATAACCCATAAAAACCTAAATATCAAAATACAGGTTTACTATCTAGAGTGTATTAAGACAGAGGAATGATTTTTGAACACCAAAATTTGACAACTTTCGCAATGTGGTTAATGTAGTTCAAATAAGTGTTTAATTACATTTAGTAGATGGTTAATAAATTTATCATGTGTCGAAACTTATTAACCGTTCCGTAACTTCATCAACCACGAATTTCAAACGTTCAACTATAAGTAGATTTAAAGACCTGAAAATATAGATTTAAAGACCTGAAAGTGTAGTTAATCACATTCAAATTTGTGGTTAATAAAATTGGGTAATGAGTTCCTACACCTGGCACATACTCCCTCTGATCCCTATTATAAGAAGATTTTACAAAAATCACAAAGACCAATGAGGTTATTAAATGTGATGCAATTTAAGACTTATCCCAAACATATCCCTAGTATTAATTTTTTTATACCCAGTATGTGAATTTCTAGTAAACATATACTCCCTCCGGATTCAAACATAAGCAACAAACACCTTTTTAGGTTCATTGAAAAAGTAATGTATCTGGACTATATATATTGTCTAGATACATTACTTTTTCAATGAACCTAAAAAAGTGTTGCTTATATTTGAGTCCAGAGGGAGTATCTCACATTAAATACGGGTATAAAAGAAATTTTAGGAATTAATGTGCTTTGAAAAATGTATCTTTTGTTGGAACTTAATCACAAATCACGCTCACAATTTCACTTACCTCACAGTGTTTTCACTCTCAATCGCTGAGATTCACACACATGCACACAGAGAGAAATCAGAGAGAATGGGAAATATGAGATTTTATTAATTAACTGAAAAAACAAATTTATTACAAACTGCATTATATAGAAGCCACGTATCACAACAGCTCAGCAACTACTTTGCTGACTAACCATAACAGACTAACTAACCAAAATGATGACTGGACCATTGACTCGTTAGTTTGACTGCCACTTCACTAATGAATCACCAATTTTACTGCTACAGTAATCGGGTCAATTTCTGCTTCTGCACAAGCTCATCTTGACACGTATTAATGCTTTAAAATGGTAAATGTAAAGCAAACTATGTATGAATTAAGCTTGGCCAATCTTGATTACTTCACAGCACACCCCTCTAATCTATATTGGTCAAAGGAAGCATCCCAATTCTGGTTTTCAACTCTTCAATTTCACCCTCTTTAAAGGCTTGGTGAGTATATCAGCAAGTTGCAAATCTGTCTTGCAGTATTCAAGCTGCAGTTTCTCTTTTGTCACTTGATCACAAATGATACTTTCTTTCGATATGTTTGCTCCTACCATGAGCCATGGATGCTTAGCTAAATCAATTGCTGACTTATTGTCAATAAGCAGTTTCATAGCACTTCTTTCAATCAACTTCAACTCAGTAAGTAAGTAGCACTCCAAGCCACTGTGCTTGGTAGGCAGCAAGTGATGCTGCTACATACTCTGTCTCACATGAGGAGAGTGCAACAATTCCCCGTTTCTTTGAACACCACGACACTGGTGCTTCACCAAATTTGAACAAGTACCCAGCTGTACTCTTTCTATCATCTTGATCTCCACTTCAGAATCTGTGTAGCCTTCTAGTTCTGCTACAACACCTTCAATCTTGCACTTTGGGAACAAAACACCATGATCAATTGTCCATCTAACATATCTCAGTATTCTTTTCACAACTGCTAGGTGAATTGACTTTGATTGCTCCATAAATCTACTAACAACTCCAACACTATATGCCAAAGCAGGTCTTGAGTTACACAAATACTTGAGAGATCCTATGATCTGTTTGTAGAGAGTAGCATCCGCCAAATCACTTTCAGCTTCTTTACTAAGCTTGATTCCACTCTCCATTGGCACAATTGCTTGATTACACTTCAACACATCTTCTGCATACTTCTTTTGATGCAGAAAAATTCCCTTTTTGGTTTTCACAAACTCTGACCCAAGAAAATAGGAAAGATTTCCAAGATCGGACATTTCAAACTCTCTCATCATGTCCATCTTGAATTGAGCCATGTCTTTCTCATCAGAACCAGTGACCAAAAGGTCATCAACATACAGACACAGTAGCAGTAACTTGCCTCTAGTGACTACCTAGCATACAAACCATGTTCTGATGTGCAGTTGACAAAGTGTAGTTGAGTTAGGAACCCATCAATCTTCTTGTTCCATGCTCTAGGGGCTTGTTTTAACCCATAGAGTGCCTACCACAATCTGTACATCTTGCCCTCTTGACCTTTTTTCACAAAACCTAGTGGCTGCCCTACATAAACTTCTTCGTCAAGTGGTCCGTTGAGGAATACAGACTTCACATCTAACTGATACACTGACCAACCATAGTGTGCTGCTACAGTCTCACTGTCTCTATTCTGGCCACTGGTGCATAGATTTCAATAAAATCTAGACCATGTCTCTGCAAGAAGCCTCTTGCTACTAGCCTTGCCTTGTACTTGGCTATTTCACCATTAGGCTTCATCTTCATTCTTCACCTTGAAAATCCACTTCACATCAATGGATTTCTTGCCTTCTGGTTTCTCTACCAATTCCCAGGTTTTGTTTTTTTCAATTGATTGACTGCAGCTCCTCCTTAATTGTTGCTAGCCAATTTGGATCTGTTAGTGCTTGGCTCAAATTTGCAAGCTCAACTTCTGCTAGCATGACCTGCTCAAGTAATTTACCTTCATCAGTCACTGCAAAGTCTGGAAACAAGTCATAGTCAATCAATCTAGTTGATTGAGTTCTGGTTCTAGTTGATCTTCTCATTGGTTGTTCATTAATGACTTCTACACTTGGTTCGTCACTCTCAAACTCAAGTGAGACAGTCTCTGTGCCACTGTTTACCTCTGCAGCAGTTGAATCAATAGGATCGATGTTCCAATCCCACTCCTTTCCTTCTTCAAACACCACATCTCTGCTAATCACTACTTTTCTTTCATTTGGATCATACAATTTGTAGGAACCAGTTGAATGATAGCCAACTAGGATCATTGGTTGACTTCTATCATCCAATTTCTTCCTAGTTTGTTCAGGAACATGTCTAAAATACGGAGAAACATGCTAAAGTGCTTGACAGAAGGTTTCTTACCATCCAAACCTCGAATGGAGTCACATTCAACAATCTCTTGGTTGGACACCTATTTAAAATGTAGACTGCAGTAGAAACTGCTTTAGCCAAGAATTGATGAGGAACACTCTTCGCTTTCAACATACTTCTAGCCATATTTAGAACACTTCTATTTCTTCTCTCAGCAACACCATTATGTTGAGGTGTATAGGGAGCAATCACCTCATGTTCTATTCCTCATCTTCACAAAACTTCTCAAACTCAGTGGATTTATACTCTCCACCACCATCAGTTCTTAGTACACTAATATCACACTAATATCACAACCAGATTGCTTTTCAACCACAATTTTGAATCTTTTGAAAGT
Organism: Oxytropis ochrocephala; assembly: GCA_020916435.1. Taxonomy (NCBI): domain Eukaryota; kingdom Viridiplantae; phylum Streptophyta; class Magnoliopsida; order Fabales; family Fabaceae; genus Oxytropis; species Oxytropis ochrocephala. Next base: position 126,443,912 of record CM037088.1, read on the forward strand.
ATTGAAAACATCACTCTTCTTCTCAATCACATAGATCCGCATAAATCTTGTAAATTCATCAACAAAATATACAAAATTGTTGTTACCTCCAAGAGATCTCTTCTCAAAGGGACCACACACATCTGAGTGCGTGATCTGCAGCCTTCTCACTGACTTTGATGGCAAATCTGACTTGAATGGTTTCCTTGCTTGCTTTGCTCTACAACAATCACTACATACTTCATTAGGCACCATGATCTTCGACAAACCAAACAACATGTTCCTTGAATTAAGCAAGCTCAAGCTCTTGAAATTTAAATGCCCAAACTTGTGATGCCACTTCTAGGTTTCACTAGGCACTATTGCTGCCAAACATTTCTGCTCTATCACATCTATCCCTACCTTAAAAGTCCTGTCGCTTGATAATGGAGCTTTTAAGATCAGTTTGTTGCTTTCATCATACACCTTCAATTCTTTATCCTCCATCAAGACTAATCAAGTTACTCTTTAGGTTTGGCACATACAGAACATCAATAATTATTGATTCCTGGCCATCTCTTCTCTGAATCGGTACCTTTCCCATTCCTCAAGCTTCATGGTTTCTAGATTCTTAGATTGTTCAATTGCAACCACTACATGATCAAATTTAACAGTTAGGGTTCGAAGTACCTTTTTGATTTTCTTTTGATCAGAAATCGTTTCTCCATTGGTACACATCTTGTTCGTCACTAGTGTCAATCTGTTGAAGTACTCTGCAATTGACTCTTTCTCTCCCATTTGAAGCAATTCGTACTCCCTACGCAATGTCTGTAGCCTCACCTTCTTCAATGTCGCATCACCGGAGTACGCCGTGGCCAATGCGTCCCATGCTCCTTTCGCAGTTTCATATTGAGAGGTCTTTTCAAACGCCTCTATGTCCACGCACTGATGAATCAAGAATAGTCCCTTGCTATCTTTTTTCTATTGCTCCCGGAGTGCATCGCCACCAACGGTTGTCGCGCCGTTGCAAATCACTTTGAGGACGTCTTGGTAGCGAAAAACGACTTTCATCTAGATGATCCACCGATCATAGTTGCTTCAATCGAGAATTGGAAGCTTTGCCGGAAATTGACTGTTGTTGCTGCCGGTGTTCACCATCGCCGTCGTGCAACGTTCTTTCACCAAAATCGAATGCTCTGAATACCAATTTGTTGGAACTTAACCACAAATCACGCTCACAATTTCACTCACCTCACAGTGTTTTCACTCTTAATCACTGAGATTCTCACACAGAGAAAGAAATCAGAGAGAATGGGAAAATATGAGACTTTATTGATTAACTGAAAAAACAAATTTGTTACAAACGGCATTATATAGCAGCCACGTATGACAACAGCTCAGCAACTACTTTGCTGACTAAGCATGACAGACTGATGACTGGACCATTGACTCATTAGTTTGACTGCCACTTCACTAATGAATCACCAATTTTACCGCTACAGTAACTCGGTCAATTTCTGCTTCTGCACAAGCTGATCTTGACACTTATTACTGCTTTAAAATGGTAAATGTAAATCAAACTAGGTATGAATTAAGCTTGACCAATCTTGATTACTTCACAACATCTTTTTCTTCTAATTAGGACCAAAAAATGTACCAAAATTTTTCTTATAATAGGGACTGGAGGGAGTACACTGTTTGGTACATACATTGTTGGTGAAAATGTAGGTGTAACCCGCTCCCCCTCCCCTCTAACAACTAGCCACTTTGCCTATAAAAACAATTTAATGAAAGTAATTAACCACTTACTAGATTTCAACTGGAGAAACTATTTAAGTAGTTGTCGCAAAAGTTGTCAAATTTTTGTTTTTCAAATAATACAACGGATTAAGATATCCAATATTTATAAGCATCTTAGCTTTACAGAAAGTTTCCAACAACGTGAAGATCATATATTCTCCAGCAGCATAAAAAATGATCGAAAGAAGAACAAGCTAAGTGAAATATAGTAAGAGGAGACAGTTAAATCAACGCACAACTCTAAGAAAATAACTACGGATTATTCAGACACAAAAGCGAGAGGTAAGCGGCTACGGTGGTGATGATGATGATGATGATGATGATGATGATGATGATGATGATGAATGTACATATAAACATAAAATAGAAAGGAAGGAAGAAACCTTGGGTAGGAGGATGTTGAGTGAGCAAATCATTGGCCATAGAACGCAGCTCAGAAGAAAGGCGAGAGACATCAGGAGAAAGAGGAGTAAAGGGGTGTTTGTCGTAGTAAGACGCCAGAAAGGCCCTAGTTATGGGTACCAAACCCTCTGTAGAAGCCATCGGAATCGGATTATCAGATCAGAATCATCAGATCAACTACTCTCCTTTCTTCTACTACTATTCGTTCCAACTTTTATTCCTTTCGAATATTCTGGTCGATTTTGATGGCTTGGCTACACGAGAGAATTAGGCTCAGTTGTAAGCTACAACTAAAAAGTTCGCACTAGCACTAATTGTACATTTGGGCCCTTATTTTGTCAGATTTGCAATTTTAGTCCTTTCTTTTTATTTTATCACAATTTTGTCCTCCAATTGTATCAAATCCGCCAGCTTAGTCTCCTAATTTTTTCTCACAATTTTGGCCCCAATTTATAAAGTATGCAATTTTTCGCCGCACGGAGTCCATTCCTTTCAAGTTTTTGGGTATTCCGATTGGTGCAAATCCAAGGCGGAGGCGACGTGGAGTTCTGTCATAAGGATGGTTAGAAAAAGATTGGCTCTATGGAAAGGTCGTTTTTCTCCATTGGTGGTGGGTAACACTCATTAACTCTGTCTTAAATAGTATCCTCTCTGTATATGTTTTCTTTTTATAAAGCGCCCAAGGTTGTTATAAAGAAACTGATCAAAATCCAAATGGACTTTCTTTGGGGAATTAAAGAGGGAGATCATGGTATGTATTGGGTGGCATGGGATAGAATCAGTAAATCAAAAAAAAAGGGGCCTTGGAATCAAAGATCTTGAATCGTTTCAATATGGCGCTCCTCTCCAAGTGGAAATGGAGGGCGCTGATGGATCCTAACGCAATGTGGAGCAAGTTGTTATCTCATAGATACGGTAATCTTGCATCTTGTTTTGTTCATGACTCGGTGGTCGGTAATCAGCGTTGGAGCATGGGATCTATTTGGTGGAGAGACTTGGTTGATTTGGATTCTCATGTAGAGGAACCGAGAAGGTTTGCGTGGTGTATCAAACGCACACTCGGTGACGGGAATGATATTGATTTTTGGAAGGAACAATGGTTAGGAATTGAACCTTTGTTAAAGGTGTTTCCTTTGTTATCTGTTGGGTGCGATCAACAACACATTTTGGTGTCTAGTCTGGGACATTGGTATAATGATTCTTGGGTGTGGCTGGTTCCGTGGCAGAACTCAACGGACCCGCTTATTAAGGCAGAGGATGACATTCTTAGTCTCTACAAGAATTATTTTATTAAAATAAATCCCTCCAAATGCAAACTTTTTCATTTTGCTCCTTCTACAAGTAACTCCATTAACCAATTGTTGATGCGTTCCCTTATGACTTTGCCGGACATTAATTTTCGTTTTATTTTAAGCTTAATTACAGTTTTGGATGACCAACTCACGATTTTAGTCCCAAAATTTATTTTTCACGAATTTAGTCTTCCTATTTTCTCAATTTCTAAAATCAAAGTCCCGTATCTAATATGGTCAAACAATTTGCTGACGTGTGGACCTCAACCACACTAGATTGGCACCTATGAAGCCCGGATACGGGATACGATACGGGATACGATACGACACGATACGTGGATACGGGAAAATTTTGAAAATCAAGATACGATACGGCAGGGATACTTCAATAAAAAATTTAATTAAAATTTAAAAATATAAAACATAAAGATACTTGTGATCAAAATAAGTAAGCATAGTGACCAACAAGGGTTGGTCTAAGTGGTAACTAGACTCGGATCCCACTCAAGGTCCGGGTTCAAATTTTGGGTGTGACAAAAACTCTATTGGGAGGAGAGAACACACACAGCCGACAAAGTCGGTGCTACTCGTGGCCACCAGTTCCTGTGTAGATTTGTCATCGACAAATAAAGCCTCGAAAATCTAAGTGCACTAATGACATGGTATCCCAAAAATAAGTAAGCATAGTTAAATGTTTTTTTCCCACCCATTTTAAAATATATTTTTCCTCCTACGAACATGTCACAAAAGATATACAATTTACTATTAGAATATAGCAAAAAACAACACAATAAGTCATATCCAAAATAAGTTTAAGCTTTATAGAATTGCCTACTATTAACTAATGAACACTAATTGTGTCATTCCCCCTCCTCCATATCCATCATCAAAAATAACATAGCTTCCAACTCTCCGGTTCATCAAGAGATATCTCTGCTAATTCAATTCCAACACCATCAAGTTGATCATGTGCATCTCCACTAACGCCCCACATATTTGTCTCTCCTTTGCTTATATCCTTCATCTTTTCTAGAAAAAACGAAGAAGATTAGTATGCACATAACTCATGCGCTTCTTTTGGATCCATTTTATTTCTCTTCAAATAATGAATAAAAGAGTAAATATCTTATTGTTTTTGATTTAAAAATAAATATAAAATCTGGTGATATTTCCTGGGATACGATATCGGAAGATCCGATACGATTTCGGATCGGACACGATTCGGATACTGGTGACGCCGCTTATTTTCAAGATCGCGCTTCATAGATTGGCACATAGGATTTTAATTTTCTTTATTATAACAATTTGTTTTTATATAATTAACAATTCTGAAAAACACACAAGCAGATCTCTGTCATCATCCTCATCTCGATGATTATCGCTTTAATTCGAGAAATCGTTGATGATTATTCTTACATCGCGATGGACACATAATTCCCCGGAATTGTTCTCCGACCGGTAGGGATTTTCAAAAGCAGTTACGATTATCATTACCAAACCCTAAAAGACAACATAGACATGTTGAAATTAATTCAGTTGGGGTTAACCTCTCCGACGAAGAAGGAAACCTTACGGTGTGGCACCGGCAAGTTCTGCATCTGGCATTTCAACTTCCGTGCGTTCAACGTGAAGGAAGATATTTTTGCAAAGGACTCAATTGAGCTTTTAAAACAGTGTGGGATTGATTTTTAAGAAGAACAATGAAAACGACATTGATGCTCGTCGTTTTGGGGAGCTTTTAATGTCATCTGGTATTGTTTTGAAATGTTCATTGGGTTACTTTTCACAGTGGTCATGACTTTGGCTATTTGTTAAGGACATTGATTTTTCTACTCCCCTCCTACTCAAAACATACCCTCTCACTCTACACATTTACCAAACTAACTCCACTTACAATTGAATTACCCCTACCCCTCTCCCTCTTCTTCTCCTACAACAAACACACTCCCTCTCCAAAACCCAAACCTCCCCTCTCTCCACTCCAAAATCCACTCCTCCTCACCTTCATCATTCACTCTCATTCAACTACCCAACATTGACAACTAGCTCAAGGTAATAACCCTACCAAACTTTTTTCATTTTGGTTCCGTTTTGAGCTTGTTTCTGCCATTTTAAATTTCTGAAATCGCACTTAGTTCGAATAAGGTCGTTCGAACATGTTCGATTGCTCGTGTTCGAACGGGTGTTAAATGGGGTGTGACTTTGCTTGGTTCGAACACCCTCATTCGAACGTTGTTCGCGTAAGGCCGTTCGAACAACTCTTACTTTTGATGTAAGTCGCTACTACTACTATTTCAACAGCTCTTCCTTTGACACCAACTCTTACTTTGACACCAGCGCTTGCTCTTACACCAAATCCTATTGTTACAGATATGGATGTTGCAGTTATGGATGTTTTTAATACATACATAATAGGGATGCCAGAGTACATGCATCCTTATGTTGAAAAAATTGTTAATGTGGTTGGTGATGGAAATTGTGGATTCCGGTGTATTGCTGCATTTTTTGGAAGGGGTGAGGAGGCTTGGCAGTCTGTGAGAACTGAACTGATTGAAGAGCTTAACCAATACAATGACTTATACACTCGGCTGTATGGTGGTATTGGAAAGGTCACATTTTTGATGAAGGCGTTGTTGAGGGCACATCATGGGGATAATGTTGAAGATAATTGGATGACTACACCGGATATGGGGTATATCTAATCAGTAACAAGTACAAAGTCGTCCTGACTTGTTGGTCACCTAATTGTTGTTACACAATTTTTCCTTTCAATGTTGCACCATTCAGAAATGCCCGACAGTTCAACATCATTTTGGTACCACAACACAAACATATTGTACAGGTAAAGTGTCTTCTATTTAGATTCAATGTAGTTATTCTAAAACATTACATAACATTCTTTTTTTTGTCTTTTTGAAGGTCTTTATGAAGCTTGGAATTCCAATGCCCGTGTCGGATTTGATATGGAATACTAATAGGGAACCCATAGCAAAGGGTTGGGACTCGCTTTTTATTAGGCGGATGGAAAAGTGGAAGTGTTTGATCCTACAATCACAACCCCCCAATCCCCCCTCCTTGTGTAGATTTAAGTAAAGATAGTGATGGTAGTCAATGCTAAGTTACGTTTATAATTTTGGTAGACAATGTTGTATAACTCTTGACTGACATATTTTGAAATCATCCAAAACAAAATTTGTTTTCTGGTTTATTAGTTTTTGTTTTGTATAACAGTGGTTCGAACGCCGCCATTCGAACATACCCCTTCGAACCAGTTCAAATAACGCCATTCAAGTCAGCAATGACACACCCTCACACCATCAGTTAGCAATATTCCTTAACACGCATGAGTGTATTCGAACACGTTCGAACGATGTTATGCGAACAACAAAAATTCCTTAACATGGATAACGTTGTTCGAACCATCACTTAAACCGTGCTACACGAGTGTCCCACGCAAGGTCATTTTTAGAAAAAATAAGTTTAGGAGGCGTGCGATGAGAGGAGGGGGTGTGGGAAAAGCAAAGTCCTTTATTAAATCTATTAACTTGTCAGAATTTTCTTGATACACAAGTTGGGTTATTAGGCAAAAAAATGTCTGTAGCATCACTTTTATATTTATTTACCTATATAGCACTCATTTGAAATTAAATACAAAAGTAGCACCTTTATCTATAAAAGGTGAGAAATGATGATGTCATGCATGCAACCTCACGTAAATTACAAGTTCCAACTGAACTTTTGCTTTTTTATTTATTAATTTATTATGATTTTTGTTTAAAAATCAAAAATTGAATTAATAAAATAAAGTAAATTAAATTAATTTGTCAATTTACTAATTATGTTAATTAAATTATGAAACTGATTATTTTATTTTTGACAATTTTAAATTGATTATTTAATAAATTAAAAATTCATATAAAATTAATTGTACACTATCAGGTGTATCCTCCTCCACACTTTTTCTCGTTGAAAAAATAAAACATCGATGACACACTTTTGGTGCACCATCCTCCATTCCTTTTTCTATCTAGAAAGACAGAAACATCAATGGCACATTGTCCGGTGTATCCTCCTCCACTCCTTTTTCAGTTGAAAAAAACAAAAACATCAGTGACACACTTTCCGGTGCACCCTCCTCCACTCCTTTTGCTGTCTAGAAAGACAGAAACATCAATGGCACACTGTCCGATGTATCCTTCTCCACTCCTTTTTCTGTTAAAAAAACAAAAACATCAGTGACACACTTTCTGATGCACCCTCCTCCACTCCTTTTTCTGTCTAGAAAGACAGAAACATCAATAGCACACTGTTCGGTGCACCCTCCTCCACACATTTTCCTGTCAAAAAGGACAAAAACATCAATGATACACTGTCGGGTGCATTCTCCTCCACTACTTTTCCTTCCCACTTACCAAAGCATCCTCCTCTAATTTAAACGGCTGAGATCATACTGATACAATAAACAGATGAGATGAAACCGACACTATGTGGCTTATTCTAATATTCATACTATGGATTCCTCTTCAGATCATACTAATTAGTATGTTACTCAGACCCCTATAAATAGACACACTTGGCAACTTAGTTTTCACACACAACTCATTATTCTGCCCTCACAAACTTGATAAGCTTACCTTCTTTATACAATTTCCTTCGTTAATCATGCCTCCAACAGAGTGCTTCCTTTCTCTCTATTACAATGGACATGTCGAAAGGAGAGACACAGAAGGTGTGATCTTTGCATGCAACGATACAATGTTGCTCAAAGTGAAGACTAACATGAAACTAGACACATTGATACAACAAATCCAGTTAAAGGTTCAACCTAAAAGGGTGGTAAAACTTACTTATGGATACCCTACAACTCTTGCACAAGGACGTGTTTGGTACGAGTCATTAAATATTGTAGGAGATGGCGACGTACAATTGTTGTTTGACATGTTTAAAACCTTTAAACGCCTTGGTGTTGCCACTGTGGAAGTTTATGCTAAGTTGGTGGATGCTCCCATTGAGGACACCCAAGTCGAGCCATCATATTATGAACCATACCATGACTCCACCATACCCTCTTCACACCCTTTTACTGAGCGCTGCATACTACAGGAGCCAAATCAATGATTGGAATGAAGACGCCGCCCAATGGGTTGACGATATCCCAAAGGAACAGTGGCTCCAAGCATGGGATAAAGGGCGGCGTTGGGGGCATATGACGACTAACCTTGCTGAGTGCATCAACAAGGTACTAAGGAGGACACGCAATCTTCGAGTCAGTTCAGTGGTGCAGGAGACCTATCACAGACTGACTGAAGTATTTGTCAAGAGGGGTAGCCAAGCTCAAGCAATGATGGCATCTGTTATGGTTTACACAGATTTAGTCATGGAGAACATTGAGAAACAACGAACAATTTCCAACTCACATGAAGTTCGCATTCACAATAAAGGACGTAGTATTTTTAGAGTGAAAGAGTTGGCCCGCCCAACAAGCGGTCGACCAATAGGAACATTTGATATAGACCTTGAAAAACAATGGTGTGACTGTGGTGAATTCCAAGCATTAAATTACCTTTGTTCACATGTCATCGCTGCTTGTTCGCATGTTAGCCATGACCACATGATGTATGTGCCTCCACAATACACAATGCAATATGTTTTCAACACTTACCAAGAAGAGTTTCAAGCGATTCCTCTTCAGTCATACTGGCCAGAATACACCGGAACTGAATTGTGCCACAATCCAGCCATGCAGAGAGCTCCAAAAGGTCGCCCGATCTACTTGCATTGATCGAGATGTATCAAAGAGAAAAGGTTAGGCACCCCAAGAGATGTGGACTCTGTCGAAATGAAGGACATAGCAAGAATCAATGCCCTAACCGTACTAGACCTCCTTCACAAAAATAGAAAATTTGTGTTGTGTGTGTTTGTGTCCCTTTTGTATCTTGAATTTGAATTTTAAGTTTTTCAATCAAGTTCATTTATTTTCCTTTGAATCATATCATTAGTTATTTTTATGGTCTCTCAGTAAATATATAATTCGTCTAATAATTCTAATGTGACTATTTAATTGATTAAAAAATTAGTTTAACAATTTAATTAAAATAATTATATAGTTTACTACTTAAATTACTTTATTTTATGAATAAATTAATTATCTATTTTTTTATTTATTTATTAATTAGTTCAAAATTTCGTTTTTTTAAAAAACAAAAAGTAAGTATAAAAATATTTGAAATAATGGAGATTGGGGGTTTTCAAAAAAAAGTAGATAGGTGACAAAATGGTGGCAGGGACATGATTTACCACCTGACACATGCATGTTTGGTGCTACTTTTGTGTTTAAAAAAAAGAGTGCTATATTGGTAATTAATTATTAAATGAGTGCTACAGTGATTTTTTTGCCCGGGTTATTATAGTGGTTATGTAATCCCCGACAGAGTGTGATATCAAACATTTGATGAGGTTGTGCAATAGTCTTCATGGAGGGTTGAATAAGCTTGTTGAATTGTTGAAAGTTGAAAGAGTTGGAATTTATCATCTAGCTAGTTCTGATAGCTTGCTTACCTCTTGTACATTCAGGAAGTTGAAAGAGAATTTCTTTGAAGAATCATCAGCTATAATTTTATGTAGGCTTAATTAGAGAGAGAGAGAGAGAAGAGGATGATGATGAGACGGATGAGGGGTGTTATACCCCAATTTTGTCCGTATTCTTTTTCTGGTTTTTAGTCGTTTTGAAGTCGCGAGATTACGAGAATTATTAAAAAAAAGTGTCTCATTTACTAACCTAATCTCAACTAACCTGTTCAACTAAGTCGAAATGTCGTTGTTTAAATTGAGAACGCGCGCGAATGATCGATCTTTTCGCGCATTCTTTAGTCGAATCTTCGTATTTGAGCCTAGTCGAACTTAATTGGGCTTATTCCAGTCGCTTCCTTGCAAATGGGCTTATTCGAGTTGTTTTCTCGCAATCGGGCTCATCGTTCCGACTTCTTTTCTATTTTTATTATTTCATCCTTATTTTGAGCATATACATATATATATATATAGTCCAAAAAAATATATCAAAAAATCTGTTTAATTTTATTTACATTTTAAAAAGTGTCTAATTGTCGTAAAGTGTCCAAAAATACAAAAATGATAATATTAAAAATACAAAAATACAAATCCGAAAAAAGCAAAAATAAATAAATAAAGGAGCAAAGATCGAATCTCTAAGGTCCTGTTTTGCTCTCCAAGATCGCCAAAGAAGCCCACATTATCGATCTGCAAGAGCCCGGTCAAACAACAATAAATGCTAAACCCTAAGTTTTTAATATAAATAAGCAATACCCACAAAGAAAAGACACACGTAAAAAGGCGAGAAAACATGCGAAAATCACCCAAAAATAGGATTAGAGTTTCACATCGAAGCTCTAATCCATTAAACACTGATTCTAAAATTTTGGATCCGAAAGAAGGTGTAGCAATGTAGCGATTCAGTGGAGAATACACTAGCAATCTTTGCAGATTACAAACAAATAAGACCGAGGAGCCTAATGTAAGCCGGAATAACAGTTGGTTCAAATCGAGTCATGTTTTCTTGTTAAAGTGCCGTTAAGTTTTGTCCCGATTATAAGTCATTTTCGTTAAAATATGTGGGAATCGATCAGTATTCGAATTAGATTTAAATCAGTATAAAATCATGTTGTTTTTTTTCTTTTTCTACAAAAAGGACAGAACCAGATCCGTTCTTTTGAAAAAATCAAACGAAAAACCATATCAAAACCTTAAAATCCAGATCGAGAGAAAGCTCAGAAAATCCAACGGAATCAAAAATAATAAAACCAATCTCGGGGTGGTTTCACGAGCTCCGCCTTCTTCTCCGTGAAACCATCCCACAAAAACAGAACCACCACCATCGCCATGCTCCCATTCTCCCTTCCCCAAACCGAACCATCCATCACCATCACCACCAAAACGAAAGCAAAAAAAAAATCGAAGAAGAGGAAACCAAGTCGTGAATGGTCACCCTCACCGAAACCGAACACCCCCACCGGCCACCACCTCGCTCGCCGCCGATCCCCTGCCGTGGCCTTCCTCTCCCTTTCATCGCAAACCGCAGAGCTTCCGGTTTCTCCTCCCACCTCCATGAAAAACCGCCGGACTTTTCTCTCCCTTTCCCCAAGTTCGCGGAAATTTCTCTCTCATTGAAGAAGAAGAAGGCTGCTGGCATTGTGGTAGGTGAAGGGAAGGGAATTGAAGATTAGGTTTTTTTAGTTTTAGGTTTGGGCCGTAAGTGTCTTGTTATTTTTATTTGCACCCTTATTCGCAAGCAGCAGCTTCTCACTCACTTAAGCCTGGGCCGCATACCGGGCTCTCCTATGCGAACCGGGCTTCCTTTTTACACCTCCTATTAATTATACAAACCCTGCGACTAATAAAACCTCAATTTACTATGTTCACCCCTGTTTCATTTTTAATTCTTTTCCAATAATAATATAAATAATTTTTCTCGCAAAATAAAATAAACGGCTAAATCGGGTTGTACAACCAAGGTTAGTCATTATTTTAGGCCAATGAGTCTGCATGACCAAGAACCCTACAAACCTAACGAATAAACTATTTCTCTAAAAATAAAGCGGCTAAGTCGGTTGTACAACCGGTTAGTCATTATTTTAGGGGCCAATGAGTCAGATGATTCAAGAACCCTACACACTTAATAAATACGAATAAACCATTTTCCTAAAAAAATAGGGGACTAAGTCTATTTCAGACAAATCGGGTTAGTCAACGTTCTAGACTAATGAGTCAGATCTGATTCAGAGTTCTAGAATATCTATTCTAAAACGAACCCACTTCACACCAAACCACTTTCTTTCAAAAACTCAAAAATCATTTTCAAAAAGTAGGGGCTAAGTCGGTTGTAATCGGGTTAGTCGTTCCGAGAATCGATGAGTCAGATATTCAAGGAATCCTAGGACCCCTACACTAAAAAACACCAACCAACAAACTTTTTTCAGGAAGAACTACGTGGCTTTGATTCCTCCATTGCATCTGGAGGTACGTAGGAGCAAGACTCAACCCTTGTCAAGCACTAAAACCAAAAACTTAAATAAGTCTTTTCTTCACAAATAAAAGGGTAACAATTAAATAAATCCTAACTAATTAGACAATAGGATGTCGTGGGGTGCTAATACCTTCCCCACACATAACGACTCCCGAACCCTAACAACACCTTATCCTAGACCTAAAGGGATTTTCCGAATTTGCCCTTAAACTAAAATTTGGTGGCGGCTTCCTAAGAACCTTTCGAAGAATCCTTTCCCGGATTTTTCTGGTCGCATACTGTTGGCGACTCCACTCGGGGACTTAACTTTTAGAGAGTCAAAACCTAGTCTATTTATTTAGGATTAATTTAATTTTTACCCTTCCTTTATTTATTTGTTTATTTATTTATTTTTGTGATTTATGAACCCTAGGATAGAGGACGATATTTGTATATATGTTTGTTTGTCCAGTTTGCGACTTTTGGGTTGTTTTTAATTTGCTCCTACACACACTTCACAATTACACTTACGCACACACATGTGAGAAAGGTCCTCTACCCGGACTCGAGCATAAACCTAAGTTAGAACGAGATTGCGTAGTGATGGCCTCATGGACGACACGTTTCGTTGGGTGGTCACGAAAATCTCACCTAGAGTTTGATTCCTTTTGAGGATGCTATCCCTTCTAATAGCTTGCCTATTCTTTGGGTCGATGTTCTTGATCTGAGTCCTTGGCTCTAGGGACCATGTGTAGGATTCTTTAGAACTATCCCGTGAGGTTCACTATAAAAGAAACCTTAGACCCACTCAGAAGATGCATTTCTAGGGTCACAAAGGAGCTTTATACCCTCGCATTCAAACAAATATTTATGCATACCGTCTTCTATAAAAATAAAAAAAAAAATATAATCAAAAAGGACAAAAATCATTTTTTACTACTCTTTTAAGAAACATACCACATGCATACAGCAAATAAACATCTACTGTTGCATGCACTTTTATGACCGTCAGGGAATTTAAATCTTTACCCTGGAGAGAAGCCGTGCACGCTGAAGTCAAAATTAAATTTTGTACTTTACTCTCCAATGAAAAGTTTATAATTCCCCGACATGACGAATAAAATCATATATCATTATTTCATACACATACATCACATTCGCATTTCACATACATTCATTCGCATTCTCATTTCATGCGCATTCATTCATTTGCATACTTACATCATGCATTATAAAAAACGAAAAAACATAATTTTGAGAGAAAAATTGTGATGAGAGGTGAGGCATTCTTGTGAGATAAATAATGCTTTTGAAAGAGTTTAGTCATACTTCGTTGCGAGCTCAAGGTGTTTCAAGTCACTCAGTTTTTCGAATTTTTAGCTTGCTCACATTTTAACCAAACGTTGCATCTCTTCCATCCCATGGTAAATGACCGAAATGCCCATCAAACATGTGTGTTTATTTTTGTCTGAGTCAGTTAGCGTCCCTACCTTACCATCATCCCCTGTCAAAGTCTAATCCCACCCCGACCACCCATAAAGTACATACTCCCACATCCGTACATAGTTGACGTTTTTCGTTGGTTCCCTAAGTGAAATAATACTTTATGCCCCCCATGTCGGGCAAATGTGTGATCTCTAAAATACCTTGTCAATGTTGTATTCCTGGTGCAAGTCCTTTACTAAAAAAATATAAAAATGCCCGTTAGGTTGAAAACTCGTAAGAGCGGCCTAAGCGAAAATTAGGGCATAAAAAAAAGAGAAATAAAGAAAAAAGAGCAAATATATAAAAGTAAATGAATTATTGTCCTTAAGTTAATTTTTGAGAAAACTAGCAATCATGTTTTGAAATGAAGTTTGACCATCTTCCCCTATCCTCAAAAAAATCCTTTGCCACCCACCTTAAGCCAAAAATCCCAAACCCTAGACAAAGATCGATTCCACATCAAAAAAAATGGTGCATTAGTTTTATCAGCTCACTCACCCAAAAAAGAAACAAAAATCACAAAAAAAGTGAAGTCAAAAAGAGGATTAAAAATCCCAAAAAAAAAAAAAAAAAAAAAAAAAAATAGTACAAATCGTGAGCTGATACTTCATTACCATCAAAGCACCAGAGATCCTTGTCTGAAATAAACCCCCAAACACTTCCCTTGTCCTCAATATCATTTCTTTCATAAATCATCACCCATTAGCCAAGTTACATCACCAAATTATTCGTCCCATCAATCATCAAACACTTCATTGAGCCTAATAACCCTTCTTTCACAAACCATTAACCATTAGCCAAATCATACCATCATCCGTCCCATCAATCCCCAAACACTACTTTGAGCCCAATTATCATGTCCCTCATAAACCATTAACCAGCAGCCACATTACAACTCCGAAAATCCATTCTCGATCAATCGATTGCTTTTGTTGTTTCTCAAAATCTTAAATTTAGGACAAATAAGTTTATTTATTTACGATATGTTTGCTAAAAATATATATGTCTCAAAAAAAAAAAAAAAAAAAAAAACTCTCAAATAAAGAGAAAAATCAAAGGACTTGCACCCCAAAGATTCATTCGAGTTCACGCGACATCAAGACAAGGTTTAGTGATCACCAAGTGGTGTTGTCATCATAATAAAACTCAAGACTATCATAGTCCGGGAATCATTTTATAGAGAACCAAAAGTTTATACTAGGATCGTCATCGATATCCTAGAGTGGGGCATCCTTTCACCATCTATTCCATTTGAACTTGGGGAAATTTGTATGCAGTTGTCCATCCCATAGCACACCCAAACCTATACTGCACTCAACTCGAAAAAACCCATAGCCCTAACTCTGTCACCTTTCCCAATCTCACTAAAGCCAACCATTCAAATACCATTCCAAGTGGGGCAATTCCGTCGCTCTTCACTCTACCTTCAAATGGGAAAATCTCCTTACGCCCATCTCATCCCTCGCCATATTTCACAAAAAAAACCATACTGGGCAATTTCTCAACTCACTATCCTAAATGTTTCTACTCTAGTCTGTGGGCAATCTTGTCCTTACCATAATTAGGGAAACATCAACTCTCTATGGGTTGAGACAACATCTCCTACTACGCCACCTTTCGCTCCAAAGCCAATGCATTCCCAACTCATCATCTTCTACACCCCTAGCTTGTCACCACCGGACAAAGGCGACACTCACCCTCATCAAATCTAAATTGGGGCGATCCTGCACTCCTTGGCCTGGGAAAACCTACCTTTCATGACATTGACAAAGACCGGTCAATCATTCACCTCTTTATGTGCCTCAAATGTCCACACCCTAGAGCCCCGAGTTAATCGACTCATTCATCTATATATACATTGCTATACATCTTTACTAATCAATGCTTCAAAGAGAGAGAACACAAGTTGATAATATGATACGAAAATCCACTTGGTTAACTTTGTGGACCCAAACTTGGTCATCGTGGGGCATCATAGTGGAAAAGAAAAGAAGCGAGCTTGCAAATATGGTACTTCTTCACATCGATTAATCGTAAATAACAACTTTGAGATTGCCAAGTTTGAATCAAATCTAGCCTTTCCAATGAATGATCAATCTCCACCTCTCACATCCAAAGTCTCACATCTCCTCAAAAAAAAAAAAAAAAAAAAAAAAAAAAAAAAAAAGTGTTTCTACACCCAAATCAATCATTTCATATCATCGCACCATAGCATTTGCATTCAAGCATTTCATCCACATTCGCATTTCATGCATTTATTGTATACAAAAAAAAAAAAAAAAAAAAAAAACTAAAAAAAAAAGAGAAAAGAATCACCTATTTCATTCATCACATCGCCAAAAATCAATCAAGTTGCATGTATTATTGGTAATCAGATATGCATTACATGAATTGACTTCAAGTGTCGATCCCTATATTTTGTTCCTCTAGTATCGCGCTTTAAGCGTTGATCTCATATCGTATCACAGATCACTGTGTTGATCCTTCGCACTCGAGTGGTCCTTTCGAGCACTACGCCCTTCGTGCCCTAAGTGGCCCAGTCGCAAACGCCGAGTCGAGCCCGCGCGACCTTCCGACCGCGTGGTCCTTCGGACTAGTTGTGTCACCGAGACACGGTGTACGCCCTTCATGGTCAACATATCGATTCTAGACCGATCTTGACCCATCATGGCCGCCGAGTATAAAGGCCCCCGCATCGCTTAATTAGTACCGTAGCTAGTTGCGCTCCTTCGCACTACGATGGTCCTTCAATTAAGGCTTAGCGGCCTTCCGCACCTTAAGTGGTCCTCCTCCAGAGCCTTATCGCTCCTTCGCACCATGAGTGGTCCTTCGAGCCTTAGTGCTCCTTCGTGTCCTTGTTGACCCTTCATTCAACTCTCGGTTAATGCGCCAAGCATTAACCACTCCCTCTTATCTCTCAAACCTTCCACTTCCCCCTTAAACGGACAAAATTAGCGTCTATCTTATCTTTATTCCTATTTCTACCACGAAAGTTCTAGAGCTCAGCACTTTCTAGTGAAATATTAATAAAGAGGGGCAAAATTATACCCCAATTTTGTCCGTATTCTTTTTCTGGTTTTTAGTCGTTTTGAAGTCGCGAGATTACGAGAATTATTAAAAAAAAGTGTCTCATTTACTAACCTAATCTCAACTAACCTGCTCAACTAAGTCGAAATGTCGTTGTTTAAATTGAGAACGCGCGAATGATCGATCTTTTCGCGCATTCTTTAGTCGAATCTTTCGATATTTGAGCCTAGTCGAACTTAATTGGGCTTATTCCAGTCGCTTCCTTGCAAATGGGCTTATTCGAGTTGTTTTCTATAATCGGGCTCATCGTTCGACTTCTTTTCTATTTTTATTATTTCATCCTTATTTTGAGCATATACATATATATATATAGTCCAAAAAAATATATCAAAAAATCATTTAATTTTATTTACATTTTAAAAAAGTGTCTAATTGTCGAAAGTGTCCAAAAATACAAAAATGATAATATTAAAAATACAAAAATACAAATCCGAAAAAGCAAAAATAAATAAATAAAGGAGCAAAGATCGAATCTCTAAGGTCTGTTTTTGCTCTCCAAGATCTTTCAGCAAGCCCACATTATCGATCTCGCAAGAGCCGGTCAAACAACAATAAATGCTAAACCCTAAGTTTTTAATATAAATAAGCGAATAGTCCACAAAGAAAAGACACACGTAAAAAGGCAGAAACTACTGCGAAAATCACCCAAAAATAGGATTAGAGTTTCACATCAAGCTCTAATCCATTAAACTGGTTCTAAATTTCGGATCCGAAAGAAGGTGTAGCATGTGTAGCGATTCAGTGGAGAATACACTAGCAATTGCCGCAGCTTACAAAACAAGCAGACCGAGGAGCCTAATGTAAGTCGGAATAACAGTTGGTTCAAATCGAGTCATGTTTTCTTGTTAAAGTGCCGTTAAGTTTTGTCCTCGATTATAAGTCATTTTCGTTAAAATATGTGGGAATCGGATCAGATTCGAATTAGATTTAAATCAGTATAAAATCATGTTGTTTTTTTTTTTTCTCTACAAAAAGGACAGAACCGATCCGTTCTTTTGAAAAAATCGTAAACGAAAACCATATCAAAACCTTAAAATCCAGATCGAGAGAAAATCAGAAAATCCAGCGGAATCAAAAATAATAAAAACCAATCTCGGGGTGGTTCGCACGAGCTCGGCCTTCTTCTCCCGTGAAACCATCCCACAAAACCAGAACCACCACCATCGCCATGCTCCCATTCTCCTTCCCCAAACCGAACCATCCATCACCATCACCACCAAACGAAAGAAAGAAAAAAAAATCGAAGAAGAGGAAACCAGAAGGCGTGGAATGGTCACCTCACCGAAACCGAACACCCCCACCGGCCACCACCCCTCGTCGCCGCCGATCCTCTCTGCGTGGCCTTCTCTCTCCCTTTCATCGCAAACCGCAGAGAGCTTCGGTTTCTCCTCCCACCTCCATGAAAACCGCGGACTTTTCTCTCCCTTTCCCCAAGTTCGCGGAAATTCTCTCTCTCATTGAAGAAGAAAGCGCGCGCACTGGTAGGTGAAGGGAAGGGAATTGAAGATTAGGTTTTTTTAGTTTTAGGTTTGGGCCGTAAGTGTCTTGTTATTTTTATTTGCACCCCCTTATTCATGCTGTGAGCCTCCTCACTTAAGCCTGGGCCAGATACTGGGCTCTCCTATGCGAACCGGGCTTCCTTTTACACCTCCTATTAATTATACAACCCCTGCGACTAATAAAACCTCAATTTACTATGTTCACCCCCTGTTTCATTTTTTTTAATTCTTTTCCAATAATAATATAAATAATTTTTCTCATGAAAATAAAATAAACGGCTAAATCGGGTTGTACAACCGGGTTAGTCATTATTTTAGGGCCAATGAATCTGCATAATTCAAGAACCCTACAAACCTAACGAATAAACTATTTCTCTAAAAATAAAACGGCTAAGTCGGTTGTACAACCAAGTTAGTCATTATTTTAGGCCAATGAATTGCATGATTCAAGAACCTACACACTTAATAAATACGAATAAACCATTTTCCTAAAAATAGGGGACTAAGTCTACTACAGACAACAAGTTAGTCAACGTTCTAGACTAATGAGTCTGTACATAGATTCGGGAGTTCTAGAATATCTATTCTAAAACGAACCCACTTCACACCAAACCACTTTCTTTCAAAAAACTCAAAAATCATTTTCAAAAAGTAGGGGCTAAGTCGGTTGTACAATCGGGTTAGTCATTCCGAGAATCGATGAAATTGCATACTGATTCAAGGAATCCTAGGACCCTACACTAAAAAAACACCAACCAACAAACTTTTTCGGGAAGAACTACGTGGCTTTGATTCCTCCATTGCATCCGGAGGTACGTAGGAGCAAGACTCACCCCTGTCAAGCACTAAAACCAAAAACTTAAATAAGTCTTTTTCTTCACAAATAAAAGGGTAACAATTAAATAAATCCTAACTAATTAGACAATAGGATGTCGTGGGGTGCTAATACCTTCCCCACACATAACGACTCCCGAACCCTAACAACACCTTATCCTAGACCTAAAGGGATTTTCCGAATTTGCCCTTAAACTAAAATTTGGTGGCGGCTTCCTAAGAACCTTTCGAAGAATCCTTTCCCGGATTTTTCGGTCGCTACAAGGGGGACAGGGAGGAAACGAACAAATGAGAGGGAAGGAAGAGGAAGAGGAATCCGAAGAGAGTGATCGAGTGACGGTGGTGGCTGACGTGAGGGAGAGATGAGGATGATGACAGACGTGGCTTGTTCTAATAAAAATAAATTTTAAAATAAATTAAAATCCCATGTGAAATACATCGTGGCTTGCCACTGAGGTCCACGTCAGCAAGTTGTTTGACCATATTAGAGGGGGACCTTGATTTTAGAAATTAAGAAAATAGAGGGACTAAATTCGTGAAAAATAAACTTGGGGGACTAAATCGTGAGTTGGTCATAATAGGGGGACAAAAACTGTAATTAAGTCAATTGTTGTAGCATTGTGTTATAGATGATGATGTAGCATTGGATGTTGTAGCAACAGTAGCGTGCCTTTCGGTCACATTTCTCCAGAGTTTCATTACAAGGTACATCATGTCTGAGCCCTTAAATAGGAGGAGGGGGAGGAGGAGAAGAAGAAGAAGAAGGAGGAGGAGGAGAAGGAGGGGGAGGAGAAGAAGAAGAAGAAGAAGAAGGAGAAGGAGAAGAAGAAGGAGAAGGAGGAGGAGGAGGAGAAGAAGAAGAAGAAGAAGAAGAAGAAGAAGAAGAAGAAGAAGAAGAAGAAGAAGAATTGGGATTTTAACTCTGCAGTCGTGTCATCTTAAAAATCCATTTTATTGGGATTTTATTTCACTTTTTTCCTTTTTTAATTGTGTTTGGTGTTTTGTGTAATAAAAGGTTGGTGACTTAAAGGTGACTTTGGTTTACAATCCAAGACAGAGAATCATCTGTAACAAGATTTTAATTAAGGTTGTGACTCATCGTGCGAAGTATCTAGGCCTCCTAGTGGTCTTCGACTGGTCAAAGAAAGAGGTATTCTCCTTAATGGAAAACTGGAATTAAGGTTTTGACTCATCATGCCAAGTACATAGCCCTGCTAGTGGTCTTTAGCATATCAAAGGAGGTATTCTCCTTAGTGCAAGACAGGATTTGGAAGAAAGTTAAGGATTGGAAGGAGAAATCTCTATCCAGGGCTGGTAAGAATACCTTAATCAAGCCAATTGCACAATCTATTTCCAACTACATCATGAGCTGCTTTAAAATCCCTAAGGGAACATGCAAGGAGATTGAAACTCTGGTGGCAAAGTTCTGGTGGGGCTCCACAAATTCTCAGAAGAAAATCCATTGGAACAGTTGGGGGAAAATGGGTACTAATATGTCAAAAGGTGGTATGGGATTCAGAGGTTTTAGTGATTTTAATGTTGCCTTGCAGGGTAAACTGTGTTGGAGATTACCAGATGATAAAAATTCCCTAATGGCAAGGGTGTTTAAAGGCATGTACTACCCTAGAACTATCCTTCTCATGGCTAAAGTTGGCTTTCAACCTAGCTATGCTTGGAGAAGCATCCTAAGTGCTAGGATTGTGGTGGAAAATGGAACTAGATGGTCCATTGGGAATGGGTAAAAGCAGTATCTGACATGCTAATTGGCTCCCTGAGCAAGCTAATTTTAAGGTATCTATCCCTATTAACTCTCTTCTTGCTGATGCTACAACGAGTGTCTTGACTTCTCCTAACACTAGGCAATGGAACAAACAATTGATTTTCAGCGTTTTCAACCCCTTTGAGCCCAATCAAATCAAAACTTTCCTATCTCTTGGCTACTCACTTAAGATAGATTGGTTTGGCACTAGGAGAGGGATGAAAAATAATCTGTTAGATTATCCTATCACATGTTAAAATATGCAAGCAAAGTAAACTCTCTTGAATCATTCAACTTCACTAATAGTGCCCTTTGGAAGGCAATTGAGAAAAATAGATGCCCCCAACTGTGTTAGGAACTCTCTCTGGAGATTAGTCAAAGACATCTTGCCCACTAGAAGTAAATTAGAAAGGAAAGGTCTGAGAGTCGATACCAAATGCCATATTTGTTGCTCAGACTCAAAGCCACTTGTTCATGACCTACCACCTAACCCAGCTATTGTGGTTTTCCTCCCCTCTTGGCATCAAAATTCCCCTTCACTCCGACCTCATGACTTGGGTCTTGCAGCGGCTTACTGTTGATGATCCATTTGCCAAACAAATCTTCTGTATTACTTTGTGGAAAATTTGGAAGGGAATAAATAATTTGATTTTCATCCAGTCCACTTTTAACCCCCATTTCTTTTTTTGATGGAATTTAACCCCCATTTCAATAGCTACTAAAAGTGATGATTTTGTTGATGATTACAATGTAGTCAACTAGAAATCTCCACTAAACTCAGCTCCTGGGCCCTGCTTGCTATGGAAAGCCCTTAGAAATGGCTATGTCAAGTTCAACACCGATGTTGGATGTTAGAGATCATGAAGGAGTTGTCCTTCATGTTGCTACCATGTAGAGTATCCTTTTATTACCCTGATGTGGCAGAGGCTTTGTGCCTGAGGTGGGCTCTAAAATGGACCAAAGATCAGAATGTCTCTCACACGTTGGTTCAAGTGTGATGCTGAGATTATGGTGCAATGCTACCTAAGCTTGAAGAAGAATATATCTATTGATCCCATCGTATCTAATTGTACTCTCTTGTTAGCTCAACTAAATAATTTTAGGATTTCCTTTGCTAAAAGAGAATGTAATCAAACAGCCCATGCTTTTTTTAGTTTGGCTAAACAGTTAGGTCTTATGTACTAGCAGGGGCATGTCTTTACACCCTGTTTCTATGTAATTTGAAAATATGCCACTCGGCTCTCTCTTTTCTCAATCAATCAATAATGAATATGTTTGCTAAGTGTTGCTAAGGGACTGTCAAAATTCAGAAGGTGCACACCTCTCAAAACCCAGCTGACTTCATCACCAAAGTGGTTCCATTGAGCAAGTTCAAGCATTGCTTGAATTTGCTAAGTGTTGGTTAACTTGTGTGATGAGTTTTGAATCAAGCAGTGAAGTGGAAGTTCTTGTTGCATATCTGGTTTTATTGCCAAGGTGGAGATTGTTGTTGATGTGGCAATAATTTGGTTTTCGCCCTCTAAGTCTGTGTCACGTGTCACGTTTCTACTGGAGCAGTTCAAACGGTTGTTATTTCGGTTAGAGCTTCAGTTTTGGCGCCAAGGAATTGAGCTTAACTGAATTTATAGTTTGAGCTGGTTTCATTGATTGTAATCAATCTGTAATCATTCTAACGGTTGTGCGTGAGTGAAACACTGGGAAATTCGGGCTTGGGGAAGCGAGGGGGAAATTGAATTGGGATTATTCATCATCTTGTACCATTCGATTCAAAGTGATTAATGCAACAAGAATCAAGCTATTGCTTGATTCCCCAGATGTAAGTATCTAATTGATACTGAACTGGGTGAACATTCCCTGTGTTCCTCTCTTTAATTGCTGCAATTTACGTTTTTCCCAATTTCATCGAATTAGGGTTCATAATTAGGGTTAATCGATTCGATCAATTAATCGCTAAATTGGTTTCAATTTCCTATATAGATTTGTTCTGTGATTGGTTTCTTGCAAGTCTCGTTGTGAATTGTGATCAATTCTTGGGTTAATTCTTAACAAGTGCAATAGGCTCACAAATGTTAGATTCTATTGTCAAAGATAGTACACAATATAAAAAGCTACAATTGCATGAAACAAATGTTGTAACTGTTCCAAATATGCAAATAAAGAAAAGTTTATGCAAATAAAGGAGTTCAACAATGAGTGAATTGTAGCTAATCTGTTCATCATCAATGTTGGGGCATCACTTGCTACATCATTTAGAAATTCCAATGCTACAACATTGTGAAATTCCAAATCAATAGTAGTGCACTGGCCAAAAGTTTGAAATACTTAAACCAAAGCCCTCTGTCATGCTTAAAATCCCCCAGATCTTATGTGAAGATGTTAGTCTACTCTTCGTTTTGAAAAACTCTTGGCATGATCAAAAGAAAACTACTCTTTCCAAGACTAAGTGAAGTTTTGAAGATAGCTAGGAACAAAACTATGTCCTAAGAGTCACACGCTCACCTAATGAGCAATAATAATCCTGAATATTGTGAAAGACATATGTGTGTGTGTGTGTGTGTGTGTGTGTGTGTGTGTGTGAAGTGAATTTGAAAATTGGGCCCAATAAGATCATTTTTGAAAAACTGTTTGATTTAGGGAAACAACTAATTTTGTTTTTGTATTCTCTTTATGTATTGTTTGTTTGTCTTTGTCAGGTATCATTGCTTGAGGAAAAACAATGGTTTAAGTTTGGGGTGTGATAAATCTTATTTATATAGAGTTATCTATATGTTCTAGACTTAAATCAATGTGAGTTTCTAAGTAATATTGTTGTTAAAGTAGTTAATATGTTCTGTTTAGAGTAAAAGAGGGTTAGGAACTGATTTGTGATCATTTGACAACACTATTGGTGCCCCATATTGTATATTAAATGTGTTTGTTCAAAGCTACAGTATTAGCCCCAACATTCACAGCAAACTGCAATGCCCCTGCAACCGATTCCCAAAGATTCGTGCGGCATCGAATTACTCCAAAGATTACGAGTGGGAAATTACTCCAACCTCAAGTAACTTCATCATGAAGAAACCTCACTCAAGGGAGCCACCTTTTGAGGACACTTGTCAAATCTCTTTAGGACTTCTTTTATTTAATAAAGTAAATGTCAAATCTACTTTTGGAGGCACATGTATTCAAAGGAGATCAGGTTCTTCTCTAAAGAAACCCAACCATGAAGAAACCTCGCTCAAGGGAGCCACCTTTTAGGAACACTTGTCAATTCTCCGTAGGACCTCTTTTCTTTAATAAAGCAAATGTCAAATATACTTTTGGAGGCACATGAATTCAAAAGAGATCAACTTCTTCTACCAGGAAACTCAACCTTCAAGAAAGCTCACCCATGAAGTCTATAAATACTCTTCATCTCCTCATTCACAAGTAGACCAGAATTCACTCACTTATAATCATATTAGAGTTGGTTTCGAAGGAGAGGGAATAACTTGTCAACTTCTTCCTTCACCTTCATGCAACTACATTTTGCGCAAGGAATGCTCCCGCAATAGTGTGTTTTGAAGCGATGCTCCAACATTACTGGGCTTAATCACACAAAAGGAACTAAACCATGTATCTTCTACTCTATTTATTTTCCTTTGTATTTTTCAGTAATATGAACATGTTATTTACATCAGTTTGTATGTCCTTAGTAATGTTAAGCATGAACTAAACTCTCTTGTAGTTGGGATTCCATAAACTTTGTAATGAACCTTTATCTGGTTTTATATACTTGTTACGATTGAGTATACTTGCACATCTATTTGAGTATATATATCAAGCACAACAACCCCCGCAAGCTGAGGGTTGGTAGTATCACCCAAACCCAACTTGGAAATGAAACAGTTTGGGTTGAAGGCACCTGATGAAGATGTCTGCGAGTTGCGTTGAAGAAGTCACTGGAAGAAGCTTGAGCAAACTAGAATTAGGCGCGTTACTTAACTACATGGCAATCAATGTCAAGATGCTTGGTGCATCCAAATATGCCACCGGCTCTCTCTTTTCTCAATCAATCAATAATGAATATGTTTGCTATAAAAAAGTCTCAATTTAATATCTATTTATACAAACAAACAACTTACTAAATTACAATTTTTACATCTTACTTTTTTGACACATCACCACTTTTATTTTATTTATCATTTTTTAATTCTACTTTCTCTTCCTTTCTCACTCTCTTTCAATCTCACATTTCCCAATATTTCTTACTTCTTACACATTATTAGTGGCCCCCACACCCTTTATTTAAAAATATTTCTTTTCTCAATTTTTTAAATCCACTATATAATCTATCAAATCTAATAACTATCTATACAAACAAACAACTTACCAAATTATAATTTTAGACATCTTACTTTTTTGACACATCACCACTATCATTTTTTTAATTCTACTTTCTCTTCCTTTCTCACTCACTCTCTTTCAATCTCACATTTCTCAATATTTCTTACTTCTTACACATTATTAGTGGCCCCAACACCCTTTATTAAAATATATTTCTTTTCTCAATTTTTTTAATCCACTATATAATCTAATATAATTAAATTAATATTAAATAATCTACAAACAAACCATACTTAAATTACTCAAAAAAGTTTCCCTATTTATTTGACAACTAATCTAACTAAGAGCAACATTGTAATTTACTATCAGATTTTTTTTCAAATTTCTTCTCCCAATGTACTTTCGTCTCACTCCATTTTTTTTAAGTTTCCCCTCTTTTTTTTTTCTTTTAGATTTCATATTGAGAATTAAGACAGTAAAAATGACTTAATTAGATCAACTATCAAAGTTTTATTAAATTTCCAACACGAAACTTTTCCTAGGGTCAGAATAAGGTGAATGTGATTTGTAATGCATAATATTCAACTTTATATTTCATTTATCAATTAAATATTTGTTTCAATTAATTGCAACGTCGAATCTAATGAAGATGCGTCAACTTATACAGAACAAAAAGTGATCGAAAGAGACGTTCGAAAAAATTGTATGATTGAAAAAAATTAGATTTAGTTTTTACAACTTTAGATGTTTCAATTATCGCAACAAATTAAATATCACTATGGTTGATTAAATAATTGTTCGATTTTTTATTTATTTAAAATGTTGGGTTTTAATAGGTTTAAAATACCATGAATTTACTATTAAAATATTTGTTAATTATTAATTTTATAACTTAGATATGTTTATAGAATAAAAAATCAGTAATAATCTCTCGTATTAAAACCAACTAAAATAATTAGTACTAACCATACTAATTTAGAGCCACCAAAAGGCAATTAAAATTAAGACTCACCTGATAGATTAATAGTAATCAATAATGGAGTAATTTAAAAATAAAATAAAAAAACTCAAAGTTGGAAGAGGTAGTAAAATATGAGTGAAAGATGTAGAATTTTAAACAAGTTGTAACAACAAACAACTATTTAAAGAAGACAACTTTGGATTTGAGAGAGACTTTCGGAAAAAAAAATAAAATGTGCAAAAAAATAAAGGATTTCATGTTTTTATAGTTTTTTATATATATATATATATATATATATATATATATATATATATATATATATATATATATATATATATATGTATTGCATTAGAAAATGATATATTTTTATATGTAAATTTCATAAGATTTAATAAAAAAATACTATAGCAACACGTGCATCGCACGGGGTTTTCCTCTAGTACTAATCTAATCTAATCTAATCTAATCTAATATCTATTTATACAAACAAACAACTTACCAAATTACAATTTTATACATCTTACTTTTTTTTGACACATCACCACAATTGTTTTATTTATCATTTTTTAATTCTACTTTATCTTCCTTTCTCACTCACTCTCTTTCAATCTCACATTAGCCCAATATTTTTTACTTCTCACACATCTATTATTAGTGGCCCCCACACCCTTTATTTAAAAATATTTCTTTTTCCAATTTTTTTAATCCACTATATAATCTAATATAATTAAATTAATATTAAATAATCTACAATTTACTCCTATTTACTATGTAACCTAATATCTATTTATCTATTTATACAAACAAACCACACTTAATCTATTTATACAAACAAACCACATTTAAATTACTCAAACAAGCCTCCCTATTTACTTGACAATTCATCTGACTAAGGACAACATTGTAATTTACTATATATCATATTTTTATCAAATTTCTTCTCTCAATTCATTTTCTTATTACTCCCACTTTTTCCTACTTTCTCTTACTTTTTTTCTTTCAAAATTCAAATCAAACTCACCAACTTTCTTTACCCACTATCTACTAACCTATTATCTATTTATACAAACAAACCATAGTTAAATTACTCAAACAAGTTTCCCTATTTATTTGACAACTCATCTAACTAAGGGATACATTGTAATTTACTATCACATTTTTTTTCAAATTTATTCTGCCAATGCACTTTCTTCTCACTTCAATTTTTTTTAACTTTCCCCTCTTTTTTTTAAAAAAAAAATTGAAATTCAAATCAAATCTAATCTACTAATAAACTAAAAAATCAATCTAAACTACGAGATAACTTCACCAATATATAAAATCACGGGATAAACTTTATCGATATATAAAAAAGGATATTAATATATAAAAAAGGAAAACTTAATGACTATTTCAACTATCGATTAATATTTGAAACACGGGATAATCAGATCGATATATAAAAACACGTGCATAACTGCATCGATATATAAAAACACGGGATAATCGTGACCGATATATTGATAATCTATCTTTTACTATCTACTATAATGTACTAATCAACTATAATAATCAATTGAAACTATGAGATAACTACACTGATACATAAAAAATACTTCACTGAAATATTTGATAATCTACCATCTATTCGTTACTGTCTATTATAATTTATTAATCAACTAAAAATAATCAATTGAAACTATGAGATAACTTCATCGATATATTAAAAACACGTGATAACTTTATTGAAATATAAAAACACGGGATAATTTAATGATGATATGTAAAAACACGAGATATACCGTGACCGATATATAAAATACCACGGGATAACAACATTGACACTAATATATAAAAGAACACGGGATAAATGCACAGATTGTTTTTAAATTAATGATACTTTTACATTTTAAGATTTTAATATTTATCTAATTTTTTATTCGGATTTTCTTTTTAACTACTTTAAATTTGTCTTTTTCACGATGTGTTATCCGCATTATTTAAATTACGTCTAAGTTCGTTCATTTAAAAAATATGGCAAAGACTCGTGACGACAAATGCATGAAAGATCTACTAGTTGTAACAACAAAAGAAAAAGACGAGACAACCATAAAAAAAGTGCTGGCCATTGATAACCAAGAGGTCGCTCAAACCGCCCTAACCAATAGATGATTTTTTTTGACCAACCTAACCAATAGATGATAAAATAGCAAATAATGGTATACGTCATCTGTACATTTATAATGAAATGCATTAAACTAATTAACTATAAATATTGCACGCAGTCATTCTCATTTAGTAGTATTAGATGATTAGAAGCCTTAAAATTAAATTACTTAATTAGGTGATGAACAAACAAAAATAATTGTCAAAGAAAAACAAAAAAAATGACTTAACAATGAGAGGCAAAGAATATCTACGAGAAATAAATGACAGCCGTTCTCCCTCGGCGCCGCGAAACGGTTCCTAGCCACACAAATATTCAAATCTATCTGATTTTTCAATGCAGATATTATTTTATTTTTATTATCTTTATAAAACTGTACTATATTAAAAACTTATTTGACTGCATTACTTTATTATTTGATGATAGTACTAATTAATTTCCCTGTTTTTATTAATACTTATTTATTTATATTTCAACTGTGAAACAACACCAAGAGCACAATGATTTTTTGTAACAAATTTATCTTGTATTATACCGTACCAAATTACAGAAAATTGGTGCCCATTTCCACCAAAATTTCATAAAGAATTTGATTATGCAAGTTTTAGGACAAAAAAGTATTTATAAGAAAAAATGATTCTGGAAAACTAAGGTTGAAGATTAATATTCAAAAGTTTCAAGTCAATAATGGTTAAATGCTCAAAAAACACCAAATCAAATGAAATTTGTGTCTAACTTGAGCAAAAAGGATTCCGAATCCACCATCAATTTGCACAAAAAAGTAGCACAACTTATCTGAAAACACGTTTTGTGAGAGGCTAAAACGCTCACAGCTCAACCGAATTGCACCACACCAATTACAAAATGCTCGAAATTACTGCAGTAAGTGAATGCAACTAAGAGATTTCAATGAAATTGATGCAAAATTAAACATAAAATTGAAATAAAAAATACAAAATTAAATAGTTTTATGTTTTTGATTTAAAAGAAATGAAATGTCACGTCCTTTAATGAAATATTCATGAGTCACGACACTTAAGATGTCACACCAACAATTAACTGTCAACGCGGTATGTACGTGTTAACTTATTGGATGAAAAATACCATTGAGGAGCGAAAATGAAACAGAATGGAATATAAGGGACCAAAAAAGGGACAAAAAAATGATAAAAGAAAAAAATGAAACCTATAGCAAAAATAAAAGTTCCTATCCTATCAAAGACAATACATCCTGTTGAGTCTCCACGTCAGCTTTGCCATGTCATTCCCGCCAAAAACTCCAGCCACTCACTAGCTGCCATGTGTTCCACGTTGGCTCCACGTCATCCCACCTAGCTCTCCCACTCAACTTCCTAATACACATGTGACTTGTCAGGAAAATAATGGATCAAATCTGGTCTTGACGTCATCAAAGATTTTTTTCAGGTATGTTGCGCCACTTGTCTTCCATGCTTTCCTTCTCTCTGTTGGTTTTGGTCTTTCTTGCAAGTTTCCTCACTCTTCCTTCAGACATAACAATTCTCACACGCAAACCCTTCATCCATTTTGCGCTGAATCCCTCTCCCCTTCCTTCTTCCTTCCTTCGATCTCCCTCAACGCAGCCAAAACCCACACCCTCACCGCGGCCAAACCCATATCCTCCCCGCCCACCTGTCTCTGTCGCTATCTCTTTTACAATTTCTTCCTCTCTCTTTCGCCATTCATCTCCCAATCTCTCTTCCGTTTCTCTCTTCCGATCTCTTCCTATGCTTCCCTTACTTCATCAAAACCCTCATTTCCGCTTTTTCCAACTTCTTCATCCTCCGTCACTTCTTCAGTTCAAGGTACAATGGCTTCAAACATAAAAAAACCAAAAATGGAGAGAGGGAGAAACAAATCGGAGAAGAAGAACAAAACTAGAGACAAGAATTCACAAAAATGCTAATTTTCTTTGCAAGTGGCTACGACGATGGAGAAGGATCAGCAATCCAACCCGAAACAAAGTGGAAGGGTAATTAAACATTTCTTCTCCTACCCATTATCAAATTTTGTATCTTTGGGTTTTCAGTAGTTAAGCTTTTTATGTATGAGGTTAATTTCATGCTCAAAATTCTATATATTTTTTCCTTTGAAATTGATTGTGGTTTTGATTTGTGATTTAGGGTTTGTGATTTGGAATCCCCATATTTTCCACAACAAAACCCCTAAAATATTTGATGATTGTGGTTTTGATTTATGCTTTAGGGTTTGTGATTCAAGTGGAGTTAGTCGACCCAATTCGGAGAATGGTGGAGTGCTGAGGATGCCAAGAATCTACGTGTCAAGGTATTTTATGCAAATTGTTCATTTCGTACTCATCATCTCTCATCGCTCTCTCTAAACCTAAATTTTTGATTCCATGGATGCTCCTTTTCAATCTGCTCACCATGTGTTTGATTATATGCATGTTTGAGAAATATAATTGATTTCGGAATAGGATTTGTATAATTTGTTCCATTGATCCTATTGTTTTATTGTGTTTTTCTTTATCTTTAGGAGGTGTTAATTAAAAGAGGAACAACTCACGTTAGCTTCGCGACGCCACGCGGTGGGGTGTCATTCTTTAGTTAACGGCGGTTCAGGTGTGGTGAACGATTGCAAGTGGTAAGAATTTTAGTAGGTTCATTTTCTTTAAAATCTTATTGTCCATGCCATCATTGTTTGATTTCAAAATGCTCCAAGTGCTTCATATTTGTAAGTGTGCCTTTTATTTATGTGTCCTTCCTGTTTGATTAAATGCCTCCTTCATGTTTCAAGGATATATCGTCTCACGGATGCATGGTCTCGGCTATTATCGTTATGAATTTGTTATATTACCTTTAGCTATATGTGAAGAGTCGTTTTTTCGTGTCATTTGACAGACTCTTTGGTACAAAGCATTCAATTTGACAGATGTATATTCACAATGTTAAAGTTGCATATACTAGTGATCTAAATCTTTGAAACTTATTGAGATTCATCAAATCTTACTTTCACTCTGATGTGGAGAACTGCTAATAATGTCTTCAACAAGAATTTCGGATACAATGTCTTTCCTTTAATTTATTTGACACTAATGCTTTAGGTGGATATGTAATTGCATTTTTTGTGTCTTAGATGTGTATATATGATCAAACCACACCTTCCTTTACTCATTGGAATATGTATCTTAGACTATTAAGTTTGTATAACTTAAGCTTTGTATCCTTGATCATCTTAGTTTTATGTGTTGTGTTTTTCAAGCAACCCTCTTCATCTTTGTATTAAAAATACCACACTGTTTTCTTTTTATCTCTTTGTTCCTTTTCATTTGTTTGATTTTTTAATAACATCCCGTTATCAAAAATTCCACATATAAGTTGAGTTTTCCAGAATTTACTGATTATCAAGTGCAAATTAAGACATTGTTTTTGGTTCCTTGAAGTGATGCAAGACCAAGAAACTACTTCTTTTGTGGAAGCTTTGAACCATAGTTACAAGTTTCAAATTTGTTTGCTTCTCTGTCTTTATTCTCATATGTTTTTTATATGTAATAAAATCCTTCTAGGAAGTTAGCTATTAAGAGAATGAAAGCTACTAAAGTTAAAGAACTTATGTCTGAGATGAAGGTTCTTTGCAAGGTTCATCATGCCAATTTGGTAATTTATTTGTCGCTCAAAATTAATGTCGAACTTTGAGGTTGCCATTCTATTGATAAAAACAATCAATTTTGAACTTTGATTCGGAGAGGATAACCCTTGGCAATCAATCAAGTATCTATTCGACCCATTAGTAGCTAAAAGTATATATTTTATATGCTTTTACCTTTTTTTTATAGTTTTTTTAAAGTTTAAGTTATATACCATTGGTAGTCAGTAGTTAGCCATGTTTTCTTAAAGTTATAATAAGTGGATAATTGGATTTGATATAATACCGATTTACGTGTGTTGTTGAATTGTGATGCTTTGACATCATCAAAAGTTGCTTATGCTAAAGTATTTGTGCAAGAATAAGTTGTTAACCTTGTGATCTCATGTCATATGCCGTTGATTTGGTGATTTGATCCGCTTTGTTTGATTTGTTCTCGAGTTTCTTAATAAATTTGGATGTAATGCATGTAAAACGGAAGAAATATAACAAGTTCTTTGGATGCATCATTGTATAGTCCGCAGAAGGTGTGTGCTTAAAATGGTAGGTCGCTTGCTTCCCATATTGGATGTTATTTTAAGTTTCAAATTTTGCGTTTGATTTTTCAATTTGAAGATTTGTCATAACCTTTATGTCCGGTTGTTCAAATTTGATGCAGGATCATCACTGTGGACTTGGCAAGTAGTGTTACATCCATAATTTAAAGGTTTTGAGGTGTTTAATTAGTGAAAATCACAATACTACTCACGACTCATGAAACATGAACTCTTAGGGTGAGTTTCAACGCTTGGTAGTTGTGATTTTAGATATAGTAGATTTCATAATTTGGGGTTTTGACATGCTTAGTGGTTTGGAGAGCTCTTCAACATTTGCTATATTCTCTTTGACTCTTATTGTTTGCTCATAATCCAACCTATATGATGTGAAAACAAGTAACATTTCTTTTTATGCAACTTTGATTTTCTATTTATTATTGAGCTACTACTAGATTAATTATGATTTGAGTTTGTGCAGGATCCCAACTCTGATTTTCCTTTTACTGGTCTTTGTAAGATTTGAATCTTTTCTTCCATTGTTTGTCTTTTCATCACTAACCTTCAACATTTTAATACTTTTTGTTGCTCTCTTCTTTGTTCTTGGTGAGAGGAAATAATTTGTTGAAAGGAGTTGCTAAAGTGATCTCAGATCGAATTCTCCGACAAGCATATGATTTCATGGCATAAGGTAGTGATGATGAATACATTTCTAGCTTGATTTTAAATTCCAATACATCAATTTAATTGGTGCTATTATCGCAGACTCCATTAGTTGATCAATTACATGGCTATTCAATTGTCAAATGATTCACGCATAAGGTAATAATTGATTCCCTTCTCAAGTTGAGATTTATATATCTTTTGTCTCCTAATTTAGATATCTACAATATAAGTAGCGTTGTGTTGTCCTTATGGGTCCTTAAACTCATTCGGGTGTTTTGTGTTATTCTGTATATATCTTTTATTCATACGTGTTTTACATTTATGTTTCTATCTCTTGCCTTAAGTTCAAAGATTAATCAAAGATCTATAGCTTGTGTGACTTTATAATCCAAATTGATATCGACTCATACACCACAACAAAGAGATGGTGATTAGATATTTATCCAAATTGATCTTTGATTCATCCTTTTTGCTTTATATTTATCTCCCCGCTTTAAATTTAGTACTCATTAGTATCTATCGCTTGCTATGCTCCAAATTCAAGACTTTGCAAACAGATGGTCATTTGAAATTTTGAAGTCCAATTTGCTCTATGCATAGCTCTCTCAACCAAGCCACTTAGAGTTATCAATTCGGAGAAGAAATGACAATCTCGCTAGGAATTTCATATGAATCTATATAGATTGCTTTGTCGTGGCTTATATTAGTCTACAAAACACTTTCTTGGATAACTGTAATAGCTCTTATAGTTGTACTATTTTCAATATTATCCCTGTTTTTAATATTATCAATGTATGCTCAGTGAGACAACAACAATTAGGCTGTGTCAACCAGACGTGTTAACGCTCATTTTCAAATCAATTATATGTGCTATTTGAATGCTTTCACAACTGCACAGTTATGATCAAATGTGTTTTCATTAAATGTGATTTTTCCATACCAAAGGTATGTGAATGCTCCCTAATTTCTGTATTAAAACTTTTCCCATACCAAATAAATCAATACTATGAAGACTTGCACTTTGTAATTTCTTGATAAGCAATTAACAATATGATCTAATTCATTATTTGAAAGTTGTTGGGTCTGTGATGTACATCAATTAACAATATGATCTAATTCATTAAAACTGCCAACGTTTCTGATCATATCATCTTCATCAATATTTATCATCTTACCTCTAATTTAGATTTTGGAGCTGATGGTTTGTATGGGACACTTTGCAGCAGAGAAGTTCAATTGACTTGCTACAATTCAAAGGGGATATTCTAAAGATGGAGATTAGGGACTCACCTCTTACAATTTTTGTTGATATTGTAAGGGCTTAATTAGGTACCGTGCCAAGAAAAGGAGATCTACATAGTACTCATCTTTATTAACTTTTATTTTGCTTCCTTTTTTTGGGTTGTATAACTAAGTTTTGAATATTATTATCGCTTTTTGTAATGACTTAAGACTTCTTCTATTTGCTTTTTGGGATATATAACTTTATCTGACGACTATTATCGCGCTATTATTTTTGCTTATAAGTTTTTTGTTAGGTCTAAACTTATACCGTTGGTGTAGACAAAACTAATTCTAAACGGGTTTCCTTTACGCTATACAATTTACTTTTAAATGTATCCGCTTTATGTCCATCTCCGACCCCATCTTCCGAATCGATTGAGCGTGCGCCTCGTCCATCGGACGGTCACCGCACTAGTATAATATATTCCTATTCCCATATACATTGGAGGAGAATAGATGGTAGAAGGAGGAGGATATATATATATATATATATATATATATATATATATATATATATATATATATATATATATATGGTGCGTTGTTTGTATAGAAAAATATTGTTGGCATTTTAATCAAGTTGATCAAGCAAGCAAGGTATACCCAAACGCAGCCGGTGTGTGGGAGAGGCAAAAGTCATCGAAAGATGAAGGTAGTGCCGTGGTTCTAACGATGTGGAGCAAGTCTCTTTTGCCAAACTGCAATGGATTCACGGTTTTTTGACAAACCAGGGAATCGGTATTTAGGGTAGATAATTACATCGCAGAAATAAGAACGAAATACTCGATGGATGGTGTCTCAGACACCTCTTCTCACCATCTCGCCATACTGGCCACAAGGTGTATATATATATATATATATATATGTTCTTAATTAATTTTTCTTTTTGGTCCCATTTATTTATTTATAAGAAAAGCCACTGATTTATCTAGTCTTTATTTTAGATGTTAAGATTCAGAATATTAGAGAAGTGGCCTTTCTCCTCCTCCGCCATCACATCCACCACAATTAGCATTAGGACTTGAAAACGCTCAATCCACCTTGGTCTTTTCATTTTATTTAAAATTCCAAGCTCCATGAGGATCTATTATGTATGCATGTGTGTAACTAGTATAAACATATATACTCTTTCTCGATCTTCCAATGAAAATACGAGAATAAGAAGAATATGAACATCGATTTCTTTCTATATACATACATACACACACACACACACACACACACATATATATATATATATATATATATATATATATATATATGCTCAATCTAATTAGTAGGTTATATATATGCTCAATCTAATTAGTAGGTTTATGAGACTGAAGTGTAAATATTAATTTGCTTTATAAATTTAAAGAAGCAAGCTATCGAGTGA
This sequence comes from Oxytropis ochrocephala, assembly GCA_020916435.1. NCBI lineage: Eukaryota > Viridiplantae > Streptophyta > Magnoliopsida > Fabales > Fabaceae > Oxytropis > Oxytropis ochrocephala. The sequence goes on from CM037088.1 coordinate 126,479,944, forward strand.
GAGAGATCAGAGGGTTGAGTAATAACTATTCAATCAAGAAAACTCTTTAGAGATGCACTTTCAATTTTTTTTCATACACACGTTATTTGTTTACCGCAAACACATAGTGGAATGAACAAGAAGGAGTCCGGCTAGTGCGGGCTACAAGTGACTTATGTCTCAAAGGAATCCGGTAAACTTACCTATCGCCTGCTATTCTTTCTTGGAGTTGGATTTGGAAGGTTTTGGCGCCGAAAAAGATAAAGATTGATTTGGCTGGCCTGCTACGACACTCTTCGGAGTTCCTTGTTACTCTGCCACCGAGGTATGATGAACTCCTCTGTGTGCCAACGTTGTGGTCTCGGTGATGAATCGTCCGCATCGCTATGGATCGTCCAAGGCGCACAACACTTGGTTTGGCCTCGGCTCGCCACTCACCCAATTTCTTTGCAGATGCTTTGGTTTTTGATTGGCTTCGGCTCCAGAGTAGGGCTGATGATATTCACATATTTCTGGCTTCTCTTTGGTGGATCTGGCGCTCCCACAACCTTGAGTGCATCGCTAAAGAAGTTGCTCCCGACTATGTACTCCGGTTGTCTATTCGAATATGGCTTCTCGATTGCTAAGGGATTTGCTTTTACTATGTCCGGTATTAAACCCTCGCCACCGTGTCGTGGAACCCCCTCTCGCTTTGATGTAGTGTTTAATGTGGATGGTAGCAGCTTTGGGAACCCGGGAATCTCCGGGTTTAGTGGTCTGTTGCGTGGCACTGATGGGTAATGGATTGCTGGCTTTACAAGCCATATCGGTGTCTCCAACAACCTGCATGCCGAATTAGTGGCTTTGGAGCATGGTCTTATGCTTGCTTGGGATAAATGATTCAGATCGCTTATCTGTTATTCGAATTCCTTAAATGTGATCAATCTTATTAATGCCCTCTGAATGTTTGGAATCAGTATGCGTCATCTATTCAATTCATCAATGACCTTCTCCGTAGGGACTGGTTGGTAACTCTGACTCACACGCTCCGGGAAGACAACTTTTGTGTAGACTTTTTGGCTAAATTGGGCGTTGTTGGCACAATTTTCTACTCGGTTTTAGATGTTCCCCCTGCTGGTCTCACTCCCCACCTCCTTGCAGATGCATTGGCTGTGGAGTTTGTGAGGATGTAATTTTTTCTTGTTTTTTCTTTTCTGACTCGCTTTCAAGCTGTACTCTAACAAAAAGAAGGAGTAATTCTTGTGTGGTTTAAAGACCAACACATCATTTTAGGCAAAACCAATTAAACAGTTACACATCATCATAATTAAAAACATACTTTATTCCCAAAAACAAAAAAACACACAGCTGGAAGGCACTTTTTTTTTTATTTCTGCCCCTCTGTCTCTCTAACTCTCTCTTCCAACGCCAATACACCATCAACCTCACTACACTCACCAGCTCCACCGGCCACCGCAAACAACCGCACCGCCGTCAACCACCAGCCATAGCAAGTCCTACATGCTCTATTGCACAACTTGGCATTTCTTAGTCTTTATTTTAAAACTCATTTCTTAGTCTTTATTTCATCGGGTGCAGTAAGCTTAGTTCTTCATCTTCTTCCTTTTCTATTTCAATATCAGATGAAATCAGCATGACAAAAACGAAGAAAACACAAATAAAACCACACCCAGTCTTAGATTCGATAAACTTCAACAATAATTTTAAATAAACTTCAAAATAACTATTAAAGCTTAGAGATAGAAAGTTGTAATAGATTTGTGACTTTGTAAGATTGGATCTGAAGAGAGGATTCACTGCAAATAGAGATTCAAAGAGATGAGTTTTCAGATCAGTAAACCACTGCACAGAAAAAGTCAAATTCAAACCAGTTTATGGGTGAAAAGGCGAATAGGTGTTGTCATAGTTCTTGGTGGAGTGAGTTCATAATTTTTAAGGATGATAATAGTGAAATTTCATAGCTTGAATGTGTGTTTATGGTGGCCACTTGAGTTGAGGAGAGAGAGAAACAGTTTCAGATTTGATAAAAGAAAGAAAACGAAAGATTTGCTTTAATTTTTGTTTTAATTTTAATAATTAATAATTATGATGATGTGTAACTGTTTAATTGGTTTTGCCTAAAATGATTTATTGGTCTTTGGACCACACAAGAATTACTCAACAAGAATTTGTTGAAAATTCAAGTGTGAGTAAACTAGCATAGTTAGGTCTGAAATCACTGCCACACATTTTGAATTCAAATCCATGATGTTCCAAATACTTCGAACAGTAGGCTAATTTAGTGGTTCTCCTCATGAGGATCCTTATTTGACTTCTTGGATGCATCATCAGAGGTCTGGAACTACAAACCAGACTCATCATCAGAGGAGTGCTACTAAATTCCTCATATAATCAAGTTTGTGGATTAATAGAAAGAATTGCAACCAACAGCTACCAGTGGCACATAGAAAGACTCAATCTCAAAAGAAGTTGGGTACATGAGGTTAGTGAAGTAGCAACTTTATCACCAAGTAGCATCCCTTACCAACATGATAAATATTTTCAGCACCACCAATGTTGTAGCATCCAATGCTGCAGCATCACTAGAAACCACACTTACTGGCATAAAACAAGCCCCTCCAGGAACAACTAATTGTGTATACTGTGGAGGCGGACACTTGTATAGAGAATGTCCCAAAAACCCTATTTCGGTTAACTATGTAAGGTACAACCAAAATAACCCTTACTTAAACACCTAGATTGTTCCCGGACAGTTGTAAGGAGAGTGAGGGAGGAATAAATGAATCAAAAGAAGAAGAGAGTATTCAAAAGATTGAGCTTGAACCAGACCCTAAAGAAGACCTAAACAAACAACCAACTCCTCGCCCCAATCCCCACCTCACAAAAATCCAAAATCTTCTCCCCAAACAAAGAACTACCACACCAATCAAAACACCACCCAACCAAAATTTATATCGACACCCCACCACCAAAATACACTAGAAAATTCAAGGCAATCGCTAAGATTCACCAACCAGAAACCATCCAACCACCACCTCAACCAAAACCACAAGTTAAAGTGAACAATGTTATAACATCAGCTGAACAGGTGAATGTTTCATCAATGGCTGCAGTAACCATTAAAATTCAAAGACAAGAGTTAAATAAAGGGAGACAAGTTCTTTTGTCTAACTCAAAGCTTAAAATACTCCCTGAAAAGCTCAAATCTAAGCAGTCAGGACCTTTTAAATTGATGAGAGTGCATCCTAATGGGTAATGGAAATTTTTGATGAAGCCACTAGTTCTACATACAAAGTCAATGGAAAAAGGGTGAAGTTGTATTATGATTCACATGTGGTGAGGGATAAACTCACCACAGAGTTACTGGAACTCTAACAGAAGGCTTAGTCTGGCTAATGACTCTTAAACCAAGCGCTCAGAGCTGGCCCAACCTATTTGGAGGCTTAAAGCGAACTTTCTAGTGAGACCCTATGAAAGAAAGAATAACACAAAAGTGACAAACACTAAAAGAAATTTAAAAAGTAAAATATTTTAAGTGAGTGAGTACTATAAAAGTTACAAGTCTAATAAAAATTTAAAAATGAAATCTAATTTCATATGGAGAATTGTCATAGTAAAAGTAGTTGTGCAAGTGTACACAATCGCAACAAGTAATATCTTGATAAGTAGAATTCGTCTCCACAGGATTGGTATTAATTTTAGAGTTTAAAAGGAATTACACTTTAGAGGAACAAGTAGCAAATAGGTTGAGTAACAAAGTTTCGTTGAACAAAGGTTGTAAAAGTAACAAGTTAACAAAGTGAGTTAAAATATAAGAGAAATAAGTTGGATTGCTTTCACTATGTAAATTCCAGAAACAAGACGCTATAACGTCACACGCTATAAGCGTTAAGCTATTGCAAATATTTCGTGTCTTTCGGTCACTAGCGCGTGGTTTCACTACAAGATGCCTATGTCTAGGTTCTAAATAGGTTCACCCCCCGTATAATCAAGATCCCACAGCTTATGCTTTATAAACTATTGCAACTTCTATGTCTAGAGGAAGCAAAAATTGATTAAATGTCTTCAACCAACCTTATCATTTATATTAATCCTTGAGTTCTTTCTATGGTTCATGTCTGAATCCACAGAGGTACTAGTTTTACGTGGCCAACTATAAAACAAGTTTGGAAGAGTTATCACACAAGGATTAAAACACAAAACGTGAGAAATTATATACGTAGTATTAAAGGTTCATTACAAGCTATAGCAATCCAACTCAAAGAGTTTAGCTCATATTGAGCATCATCAAAATAACACAAATATAACTACTTGCATTACCGTAGGTAAGAAGGAAATACAAGTGCAAAAGATACAAGCTTGAAGTTTCCTAATCATCCACGCAAAGATGGCTCATCATCAGCCTTACACCATGAGAAAAATAAAGAAATTACAAAAGAAGAAAGTAAAATAGCAAAAGCTTCAAAGTGTATCAATGGAGAAGAAGAAGTGTCACACTTTCTCTCTCTACCAACTCTCTCTATATCCGTTGGAATCCTAAAGTGTATGCCAAGGAAATCAGCCTCTCAAGTATATCTAGCATGAGGTACAACTCTCCTCCAAAAGTCAAGAAAAGTGATGTTTGCTTTTTCACCAACTCCACTATTCCTTTACTCATGCAATGACAAGTGTCCACACAAATCCAATAAAATCCGCACATGTCGCCAAAGCATCGTGGACACAAGATATGGAACATGGATTAATGAGCTTGGCGCCAAAATTTCGATTTTCCTTTAGATGCTCAATCTGTCGCCCTCTTGACGCTATAGCGTTAGACGCTATAGCGCTAAACACCGCACTACTTCACAAAATACATCAAAATAATCACAAGGGCACCAAATGTGCCAATTTCATAGCAAAGCAAGTTGTTTAGCCCTTCCTAACCTAATATAAACGAAATACAATATATACTATACTAATATTACTTGAGAACTTACTTAATTCAATGATTAGAGGCATAAATAACTCATATAAATATGAGTTATCACACCCCAAACTTAAACCATTGCTTGTCCCCAAGTAATGACACTTGCAAAGATAACAAATCGACACTATTTACAACACACATGCCCCGATCAACACTTCATTTCTATGCACACTCATTCAAATATATTCTCAATGGGCTAATGATTGATTCACACTCACACCAACACACCAATGCATTTATTCAACTTCTAAGCTTATTATCGCTCAATAGTGTGTGTGTGATCTCTTGACTCATCTCAATTCCTAGCTAGATTTGGATTTCTCTTTAGCCTTGGAAAGAATGGTCTTCTTTTGGTAAAACCAAGAACTCTTTCAAAACAATGACTAGATTAACATTTTCACACAGAATGGGGATTTTCGTGCATGACAAAGGGTTTAACTAGGCACTTCAAGTCTATGGTCGGTGTTCCTAACTTATTGAATCTAAACAATTTCACGCTTATAGCGTTTGGCGCTATAGCGCTTAGACAAAGATAATGTTTTATTTACTAGTGTAGTCCCCTCATTACTTGGCTCCTCAAAGAATTATTATATTTATATATATATATATATATATATATATATATATATATATATATATATATATATATATATATATATATATATATTTTTAACATGAGGCTTTGCCTCATTGCCTTTGGGGATGACTCTAGCTTTTGTTTTTGGGTAACTACAAACTTTACAACATATTTACATTAAACTTCTAAGTCATCGACCATCCTAAGACCTTTGTACCTAACCTTTATATAGCCCAACACCCCAAACTTTTGCTTCAAAAAACTCTTCAAGTCTTTAGTCAAGCCTCGATCTCACCTTGGTTAACTCGGACTAGCCTAAACCTCGAGATAGTCCTTGGCTAGCTAAGTTTCTTCTTAAGCACACAGATTTACGTGTGAGAGCAATAATAAACAAAGATTTCATCTAAAAGCACGGCTCTCTTACTCACTCACACAATTATCACTACAATTAGCCCAATGGGAACGCATTCAATGACTATACTTAAAAATGAGGCACTTGAAACAGTAACATTTTGAAAAACATTAACAAAAACATTAACAACTTTAGGTCCTCCCCACAACAAAAGTGAGCAAAGGTCCTCACCGCTTCTTTAAAGAACTAGGAGAGGGCGTAAATTAACATACAAACAAAGTAAACCAAGTCTTAAAACATTTGTGAAGCGCAAGACAGACGCTATAGCGCTTCACAATTTATTCCCATCTACAAAACAACTAAACTTCTACAAAGCAGAAAATTAAAATCACTTCTTAACTAGACCGCACTGGTCCTTGAACTAACACGGTTGGTTGAGGAGGCTTTGCGCTCTTTTTCTTCTTTTTCTCTTCCTTCCGCTTCTTCCTCAGCGCTATAGCATCGACGCTATAGCGCTTCCACCAGAGTCGCCTCTCTTTTTCTCGCTTCATCTCTCGCTAACTTGCTAGCGCCTCCTTCTCCTGCTCGACACTTCCTTTCCGTATCGTCGCGCTTCTTGCCGCACACTTTTCTTCATCATCTTCCTCAATCACACCACCTTGGCTCTCGGGCTCCTTCTGCGCAGATACATATGTTGGCCTCTTTGTTGCCACATGCTTCTCCTTGATTTTGCTTGAGTGCTGATGGCACTGGGCCTTGGGCTACCTCCCTGGGAGGACTCTCAGCCATAGCTTGAGCTTCTTCTTCAGAACCTGCAATAATGTTAGTCTTTGATTGAGGGCTCCTTTGGGCTCTTTGTTTAAGCCTAGGAGACTTTGTTGCACTTGACACAGATGATACTGGGCTTGACTGAGCTGCAGGCGCTATAGCCTCAGACGCTATAGCGCTAGCAGGGCCTTCAGCAGGATGTTGGGAAACATGTTGTTGTGGTGAAACAGGTGGTGGACTTTGTTCTTTTGCTGGAATTGGGGATTGGACTGATGGTTCTGGCTGTGCTGGTTCATTTAGGTTTGGTGTTTGTTGTGCAGGTGAGGGTGACTTTTCTTTTGCTGGCTCTGGTGGAGGTATGGTTGGTTCAGATTGTGGGGTTTCAGGAATGATATGGTCTTGGGCTTGTGGTGAGGGTGGTCTTGTGGGGCTAGGTGTGGGATCAGCAGTCACTTCTTCATATTCTTCACTTTCTGATCCTTCCTCCTTTTCTGGGCTCTTTTCACGCACTTCTCTTCACTCTCGTAATCCTCTTCCTCCTCGTAATCATTGACTTCTTTCATCACCCTCCTTGTCTCCTCTTCATCTTCTTCATCGAGTTCTTCTAAATCCTCGGTGTTGAGGATTCTTCACTACTCACCTTTGCTTTCTTCTTAGCAGGCTCTTTACCTTCTTCAAGGCGGGGCTCTGCTCTCTTCTTGATTGGATCTGCAGCAGCCCTCTTACTCACCCTTTCTTTTGGTTGGGATGGCTCCTTCACACCCTCATCTTCAATTAACCACTGGGAACACAGGGGGTTCCATTAACTCCTTGCCCCTAGATAACTTTTCCAAAGACAACCTTCTCCCATTCAAACTTAGCCTTGACAAACTTTACGTTGTTTCACGATTCTTTTCAATCGATTGAGCGCTATAGCATCGTGACGCTATAAGCGCTTAGCACTTCTTTGTCCGGGCTTGAACACAGCAGAATATCTCCTTGAGGAGTCCTCCTCTCATCACGAATCTCAATTTCAACTTCACCGCTTACATAACTCAAGAATTAAACGGGGAAAGTAAAGATTACCATCCGCCTTCACCGCTTTTCTCAATCTCCTTGCAATGATTTTGCCTACATCAATGCTTGTCCCCTTCCAAAATAGCATCTAGCACTATCAACCTGTCCTTCTCCACATTGGTTGTGTGGGAAGTAGGCATGAGTGAATGCCCGATGAAAGTAAACCACATTGCGACCTCATCCACCGTAAATGCTTTCTTGACTTTAAACTCGATCCAAACCTCTCCCATGTAGCTTCCTCCACACATATTCTCTTCTTGACCTCCTCCATTTCATCACATCCCCACGATCGCTTCTTCTCCGCAGCCTTTCCAGAATAACCCAACTTGAAGTGGTCATTGATAGCACTGGGCTAAAATCAAACTGCTTTCACCTCTAACCGTGGAATAGGTTTGGGGCTTTCCCCCTTTTGGAGGAGGAATACCCTGGTAGAACTCCCTTACCAAAGGCACTATATATTCCCCCCTGTGCTTGATGAATTTCTGCCACCCTAACGCTATAACAGTGGATGTGAACACGTCAGGGGCTTTTTCTGTTTTGAAACCCCTTTCTGCGATGAAGTTCATCTTCCAAGAACGCCGCAGGATCGCCCTTTGGGTCTATGGCTCTTGAGGAACCGGGTTGAGTGGTCTTGGCTTTTTCTCCGGGTTTTTCAATGGAATGTTTCTTCACCATTTTGAGATTTTTGAAGATTTGGGGTTGTTTTGTGAATTTTTGGAACAGATTGCAAGATTGATTTGCAGAGAAATCAGGAATGGAAGTTATGAGACGATGGGAGTTATGGAAGAAGAAAGAGAATCACCGGTTAGAAAGAGAGAAAGAGAAGGGAGTGGTTGAGTGAGAGGTTATGGGGAATTGAATGATGTGACCGTTGTTGATGGGCGGAGTAGTGATCAAGTGATCAGGCGCCACACGTGGGTGCATAGGGCGCAGCAGTTGAAGTGCACAGGGCGCGCGTGCCACGTCATTATAACTGTCCCATACTTTGAAATAAAAATGTTTCTTCTTTCCAGCTACCTCTTCTTGACGCTATAGCGTCAATATCACACTTCGTGCCTTCAAGTTCCCAAATTCCTCAACACAAAAATTTTCCCTCCTGCAAAACAAAATAAAAACAACAGAAATGTTAATTAAAATCTTGGGGTGCCTCCCAAGAGCGCTTTGTTTTAAGAGTCATCACCGACTTCTTCATTTGATGTTAGGGATCTTGAAGATCAATTGAGGTCTTGTCCTCATCACAAAGTGTCACCATGGTATTGTTTTACTCTCTGCCCATTTACCTTGAAGGTGGTGTTGGTTGCTTGATCATATAAATCCACCGCACTATAAGGGTAGACCTTGACTAATTTAAAAGGGCTGCACCACCTTGATTTGAGCTTGCCAGAAACAATTTTAATCTAGAATTGAAAAGGAGCACTTGGCCTCCTTCAATCACTCTGCTCAGATCTTCCCGTCATGCCACATCTTTGTTTTTTCCTTGTAAATGGTCGAACTCTCATAGGCAAAGATGCCTAATCTCATCAAGTTCATTTAATTGCAGTAGCCTAGCCTTACCGCGCCCTATCACAATCAAAGTTGAGCTTTTTATGGCCCAATGAGCTTTGTGTTGCAACTCAATAGGAGGTGACATGCTTTCCCAAACACAAGTCCAGTATGGAGACATTCCTGCAGGTGTCTTGAAGGTCATCCCAGTAAGCCCATAAAGCATCATCCGGATGGATTGACCAGTCCTTTCTCGAGGTCCCACCATTTTTTCAAGCATCCTTTTGATTTCTCTATTGACAATTCAACTTGCCCATTTGTTTCAGGTGGTGGTATGCAAGTGGCAATTTTGTGCCTCACTCCATATTTTCCCAATAGAGACTCAATCAACTTGTTACAAAAGTGAGAACCTCATCACCGATAATTGCTCTTCGTGTACCATATCCGTGAATATGTTCTTCTGCAGAAACTTGTCGATCGACTTGGCATCATTGTTGGGAAGAGCCACAACTTCAACCCATTTGGAAACATAATCCATGACCACCGGTATATACAAATTCCCATGAGAAGGAGGAAAGGGACCCATAAAATCCATGCCCCATACATCAAAGAGTTCAATCTCTAAGATGTTGGTTAAGGGCATTTCATGCTTGTTTGAAATGTTCCTAGTCCTTTGACACCTTGCATGCCTCTTTACCAATTCCCGAGCATCCTTGAATAATGTAGGCCAAGAATACCCACATTGCAAAGACCTTGCACTGCTCTAGTTCCTCCAAAGTGTCCACCACATGGTGAAGCATGACAATGCTCTAACACTCGAGGTTGTTCTTCTTCCGCAAGGCACCTTCTTATCACTTGGTCTTGGCACTTTTGTAGAGAAAAGGTTCATCCCAATAATAATCCTTCACTATATGGAAAAACCTTTTTCTTTGTTGATAATTCAGATCCGCAGCACACCGCTTACCAAGTTATTCACGATATCAAGAAACCACGAGAAAAGTTGTCTTCAGCGCTATAGCGTCTGGCGTTATAGCGGCAACCGCTATAGCGTTACACTTTTTCACCAAGCATCGCTAACAACTTCTCATCCGGGAAGATTTCTTTAATCTCACCCTGCTCGCACTGCATTTTCTCTTTCAAGTCTAGACAAATGGTCAAGAACTTGGTTCTCACCCCCTTTTTCATGAATTTCCAAGTCAAATTCTTGGAGGAGGAGAACCCATCTTATTAGCCTTGGTTTTGCATCTTTCTTAGAGATCAAATACTTGATGGCCGAATGGTCTCAGTAAAAACAATTACTTTTGTGCCAACCAAGTATGATCTAAATTTATCAAAGGCAAAAACCACGCCTAATAGCTCTTTTTCAAGAATCGTAATTTATTCGCGTGCTTCAATAAGTGTTTTGCTTGCATAGTAAATGGAATGAAAGATTTTATCATACCTTTGACCAAGCACGCCTCCCACAAAGATAGTCACTTGCATCACACATGAGCTCGAAGGGTTTACTCCAATCAGAGCAACAATGATGATAGTAAAGAATCGTGAGCTTTCTTTAACTTCGGAAGGCTTCAAGGCATGCATCATCAAAGTTGAAAGTGGTGTCATGTCAAGGAGTTGACATAGAGGTTTTGAGATCTTTGAGAAATCTTTAATGAATCTCCTATAGAACCCAAAGATGCCCAAGGAAACTTCTTATACCTTTGACACTGGAGGGGTGGCAATTTCTCAATAACTTCAATCTTGGCCCTATCCACCTCTAAACCTTTCTCGAGATCCTATGCCCTAGCACAATCCCTTCTTGCACCATGAAGTGACATTTCTCCCAATTAAGCACAAGATTTGTCTCTTCACACCTTATCAAGATCTCTTCCAAGTTGTCCAAACATTTTCAAAGCTATCCCCAAACACAGAGAAGTCATCCATAAAAACCTCCATAGATTTCTCAATGAAGTCGAGAATATGGACATCATACATCTCTGGAAGGTTGCAGGGCATTACACACCCAAAGGGCATTCTTCTAAAAGCAAATGTGCCATAAGGACATGTAAATGTGGTCTTTCACGATCTTCAGAACTATTTCTATTTGGTTATAGCCGCAGAATAGCCATCAAGGAAGCAATAATAGTCTTTACCAAAGAAGTCCATCCAACATTTGGTCAATAAAAGGGAGAGGAAAGTGGTCCTTCTTTGTGGCCTTGTTTAATTTCCTATAGTCCATGCAGATTCTCCAACGACCATCGTTCTTGTGGGAATTAACTCATTTGTCATTTGTGATCACAAAGTGACACCAATTCTTCTTGGGAACACATCGCATGTGGCTCACCCATGCATCGTCGTAAATAGGATATACAATCCCCGCATCTAACCACTTGAGGATTTCCTTCTTCACCACTTCCTTCATTATTGGATTAAGCTTCTCTCGCCCTTCAATGCTATGTTTAGCATTTTTCTCTAACACAATCCTATGCATGCAGCATTGTAGGACTTATCCCATGTATATCGGACATCCGCCAACCTATTGCCTTTTTGTGCCTCTTCAGAGTTGTAATGAGCTCCACCTCTTGGTTTTGATCCAAACTAGCAGAAATGATGACAGTAGAGTCTCATTTTCCCCAAATATGCATACTTGTGTGCTTGGGTAGTTCTTTCAACTCTAGGTCGGTGGTTGAATGATAGAAGGCACACTCTTCTTGAGGTTTGAGTTTTCTTGCTCTAGTGACTCATATCTCCTAGCCCAAACCTCATTCACACTTGCTTGCCTTCTTGAAATTCTTCTTCTTCCAACAATTCATGTTCCTCAAGATTGTCAAGCACCTTTCCCAAGTGGTTGTTAGTTTTTGAAAATGTTTTTGAACCACTTGGTCAAGAGAAACCACAAAGGAACACTCTTCAAGATTGGCATCCGGAAGTTTTAATGCATTCAGAACATTTATCTTCACTTCTTGATCATTTACCCTCATTGTCAATTCTCCTTTTTGTACATCAATGAGTGTCTTCCCTCAGAGCCAAAAAGGGTCTACCTAAAATGATAGGTACCTCTCGTGATCCGCTTCAAAATCTAGAATAACAAAGTCAACAGAAAAACAAATTTATCTACTTTAATTAAAACATCCTCCAAAGATTCCTTCAGATAGGCAAGTGACCTATCGCCTAACCGGAGGCTTACGGAAATAGGTCCGCGGTTCCTATACCCAATTGTGTGTAAATGGACTTGGGCATTAAGTTAATACTTGCCCCTAAGTCACATAAAGCACGACCATAATAAAAATTTCCAATGGAACAGGTATTGTGAAACTACTGTGGTCCTTTAACTTTCTGGGAGTTTATTTTGCATCAACATGCTTTGCATTCCCCGCCATTGCCACGCTTTCAAATTCTCCCAACCTTCTTTTCTTTGTCAAAACATCTTTCATAAATTTGGCATAGTTGGGCATTTGTTGTAATGCCTCAACTAGAGGAACATTAATGTGCAATTGTTTTAACACCTCAAGGAATTTATTAAATTGTTTGTCCTCATGTGCCTTTTTCAACCTTTGAGGGTAAGGGGGAGCAGGATATTCAGGCACCAATTTAGGTTCAGGTGTTCTGTTTGCATTTGACGCTATAGCGTCAGGTGCTATAACGTCTGAAAAATTCTTTTCATTTTCAGCAACACTTGACTCTACATTCTTGGGTGCAGTAGTTACCTCTTTACCACTTCTGGTGGTTATTGCTTTCACATGCTCCTTGCCTGGTGCATGAGATGGAGAAGGTTCAGTAGTAGAAGGAAGTCCACCATTCTGCCTTTGTGTGAGAGCAGATGCAATCTGTCCCACTTGATTCTCCAGAGTCTTGATTGATGCTTCATGAGTCTGCATTGTTGTTTTACAATCACTGATGAATGACCTGAGCAGAGACTCCATTGAATTGTCCATAGCAGGAGCAGGAGCATTCTGTCTTGGAGGCTGTTGTTGCTGCCTTGGAAAACCAGGGGGAATAGCAGGAGCATTTGTGCTTGTGTTAGCATTATTTCCTCCCCCCCACCTGAAGTTAGGATGATTCCTCCAACCAGGGTTGTATGTATTAGAATAAGGGTTGTTACCCTTGTTGTAACCCACATAGTTGACAGAAGCAGGATTTGTTGTACATTCTTCATACAGATGAGCCCCTCCACAATATACACAACTGGCTTCTCCAGGTGGAGCTTGTTCAATAGCTGCTGCATTAGACCTTTCAGCGCTACAGATCAGATGCTATAGCGTTGGCGAGTGTTCACTCCTTTATCATATTAGTCAGAGTAGCCACTTGGGCTGAGAGAGCAGAAACCTCACTCACTTCATGAACCCCAGCTACTTTCCTTGTAGAATTCAACCTTTCAATAGGCCATGAAGAGCTGTTAATGGCAATGCGCTCTATAAGCTCACAAGCATCATTATATGATGAGTTGCATTACACCTCCGGATGAGGCATCCAACATGGACCTAGTAGGTGCCTCTAGCCCATTATAAAAGTCTCCATTTGAATTACAATAGGAATTCCATGATGTGGACACTTCCTAAGCAACTCCTTCCACCTTTCCCAAGCCTCATGTAATGATTCACCTCTTTTTGCTTGAAGGATGTGATGTCATTCCTCATCCTTGCATTTTTGTTTGGTGGGAAATACTTCTCCGTAAATTTCTTTGTCATGTCTTCCCAAGTAGTGATAGAATTAGACTCAAGGAATTCAACCAAGCTTTTGCTCTGTCTTTTAAAGAATAAGGAAACAGCCACTGAATGCATCCTCACTCACCCCCGAATTATGAAATTATCGCATACTTCAAGGAAGTTTCTCGGATGAGCAAAAGGATCTTCTTGAGAAGAACCTCCAAATCGTCCGCTTGTTTGGAGCATTTGGAACATCATAAAGCTTGAACTCAAAATGAGTAGCAATCACCATTGAGCCTAGTGATGCTTGTTTCCATGGAATGTGGATCAAACACAAAGATAATCTCTCATTGGCCTGCTCTCTGTCATTCACCATTTGATCAGTCCTTGATTAATGAATCTGTCTCTGCATCCGGTATTCATTATCAACTTCGATATGGGTAAAAGGACCTTGCCTTCCACCTCTTGGCATTCTTCCTCCTAATTGTGAGGAGTTCTTCCCCGATTGTGCTCTACTAGTATGATGAGAGTGATCGGACATAGTTAGCCCGATTTGTTGTAACCTTTGTTGGCGTCTTAACCTTCCTCGAATCTTCTCTCGGTTCAGATCAAACTCAAAAGTGGGTGGTTCGATGCGGGCATACGCTATAGCATCGACGCTATAGCACTTCCCGTAACACAACACGTAAAATTGCCAAGGTAAAACCTCCTAAGGATGTAATAATTTCTTAAACAATAAAAATTAAATGCAATCCCCAAGAACGGCGCCAAAAAACTTGTTCAGGCGAAAAGTAGTTGTGCAAGTGTACACAATCGCAACAAGTAATATCTCGATAAGTAGAATTCGTCTCCACAGGATTGGTATTAATTTTAGAGTTTAAAAAGGAATTACACTTTAGAGGAACAAGTAGCAAATAGGTTGAGTAACAAAGTTTCATGAACAAAGGTTGTAAAAGTAACAAGTTAACAAAGTGAGTTAAAATATAAGAGAAATAAGTTGGATTGCTTTCACTATGTAAATTCCCGTAAACAAGACGCTATAACGCCACACGCTATAGCGTTAAGCTACTGTTGCAAATATTTCGTGCCTTTCAACCACTAGCGCTGTGGTTTCACTACAAGATGCCTATGTCTAGGTTCAAAATAGGTTCACCCTGTATAATCAAGATCCCATGACTTATGCTTTATAAACTATTGCAACTTCTATGTCTAGAGGAAGCAAAAATTGATTAAATGTCTTCAACCAACCTTATCATTTATATTAATCCTTGAGTTCTTTCTATGGTTCATGTCCGAATCCACAGAGGTACTAGTTTTACGTGGCCAACTATAAAACAAGTTTGGAAGAGTTATCACACAAGGATTAAAACACAAAACGTGAGAAATTATATACGTAGTATTAAAGGTTCATTACAAGCTATAGCAATCCAACTCAAAGAGTTTAGCTCATATTGAGCATCATCAAAATAACACAAATATAACTACTTGCATTACAGTAGGTAAGAAGGAAATACAAGTGCAAAAGATACAAGCTTGAAGTTTCCTAATCATCCACGCAAAGATGGCTCATCATCGACCTTACACCATGAGAAAAATACGTAAATTACAAAAGAAGAAAGTAAAATAGCAAAAGCTTCAAAGTGTATCAATGGAGAAGAAGAAGTGTCACACTTTCTCTCTCTACCAATACTCTCTCTATATCCGTTGGAATCCTAAAGTGTATGCCAAGGGAAATCAGCCTCTCAAGTATATCTAGCATGAGGTACAACTCTCCTCCAAAAGTCAAGAAAAGTGATGTTTGCTTTTTCACCAACTCCACTATTCCTTTACTCATGCAATGACAAGTGTCCACACAAATCCAATAAAATCCGCACATGTCAGCAAGTACTGTGGACACAAGATATGGAACATGGATTAATGAGCTTGGCGCCAAAATTTCAGTTTTCCTTTAGATGCTCAAGCGTTAGACGCTATAGCGCTAAACACTGCACTACTTCACAAAATACATCAAAATAATCACAAGGGCACCAAATGTGCCAATTTCATAGCAAAGCAGTGTTTAGCCCTTCCTAACCTAATATAAACAGAAATACAATATATACTATACTAATATTACTTGAGAACTTACTTAATTCAATGATTAGAGGCATAAATAACTCATATAAATATGAGTTATCAAGAATATTTATTATTTTTTAATTTTTATTTATAAAATGGAATATTAATTTAACGATTAACAGATCTATAATTATAGTTTATATATTATTTATGTCATTTATGATTTGTTTTAACTTGTTGCCTTGCTGATATACTTATTGCTAATTAATGGTATGGGGGCCTATGTTCAAATCCCTAGAGGAAAATTTAATTCTACTTTAATCTGGGCATGGAAAAATAAAATTCCATAAAATGTGTTCCATGGGTTTAGAACCGCAGACATTTAAGGAAAATACTTCACACGAAAACCAACTGGACTGAGTTCGTATTTGGTGATGTAGGCCTTTTTTGTAATATATGATCCTTAATTTGAGGCCCTATTTTACCAATACAAAAAGTATTTTTTTTGAGGCCCCAAGCAAGGGATTGAGCCGGAGACCCAGAGGAAGGAGAAGGGCAAAAGAAGGAGCAAGATGAGAAATTACAACAAAAAGCATTGGGGGTAACTAGAACAACAACAGACTGATGCTGAAGCAACCAATGTTGCAACATTAACAACCAATCCTATTGCACCAGCATCCATTGTTGTAGCAGCCAATGCAGCAACAACTTAAACTGAGTCTAGAAAGAATTGTGTTGTGTTCATCAATCAGTAACTCTTCCCTCTTGTGTCTGTGTGTGTTCTGTTGTTTGTGTTGTGTTTTATTTGTGTTGTTTTTGTTTATGTTGTCTTTTATTTCAATAAATCTGCTGAATGTTGTAGCATCAGTATTATCATTCAGCAGCTGTGAGGATTTAAAATTTTTTGTTGCGATAAATGTTTTTAATTTCAGTATTGTAGTGTCTAAAAGGCCTCTCCCATTAGAGATTGCATGAGCAGTGGAGACACTGCTAGGTTTTAAGTTAGGGGGAGGACATTCTGATTATTGTTTTGTTTAGATCAAAGGTATGATTAGTTGCACTTTTTATCCTTGCAAAGAATAGATAATATTTTCTTTTGGGCCAAGTTAATGATGATAAAGTGTATGTGTTGAGTATCCTTGTTTGAATAATGATTAGTATTATTGCTGCTTTTACACTCAAAATTCTAGGCTTAGCCAATAACTTAGCTATTGAGAAATGATTTGATGCTAAAGCTGGTGTTAGTAGACCAAGATCTATGCCAAATTTTTACTAAAAATTTAGAGTAACATTTGAAGCTAAGTTTGGGGGTGACTAAAGATATATTGAGGCTAAGTATAAAGATGTATGAGGTCAGTGTTGTTGCTGATGTGGCAATAATTTGGTTTTCGCCCAGAATAACACCCAATTCTCTAAATCGCTTTTATTTAAATATCGAGTTTGGAAAATTAAATCTAATCGTGCATTAGAGTGTCACATATCGACCTTTTAAAATTCAAACACCGTATACTCAATTAGAACATTCAAAAAACCATAAAGTAGTTCTCTATTTAATGCTAATAAGATACGTAGCACGTTATATCATCTCAACATCATACAATCCAGGAAAACCAACAAAATACTAAAACAATAGTCTATAATAATAAAACAGCTAATAAACTAGTGTTCGTTTCCCCCAGGTGCTACGTATCAGAGCAAACGACACAAACTCGATAGGTGAAGGAAAAGAAGTCCTTCACACGCGTGTACCTGCACATTACCACAAAGGGTAACATTCAACAGAGAAAGGGTGAGTCTTTAACATCATAAAACGTACATGATTGATAGTATATTAGAGAATAGGAAGCTATAATTACCACAACACATCAACATCTTATTACAACTAACACGGGCGGCACCAACAAGCAACACATAAACAAAACAACCAACAACGACACCATGATTATGACATATATGTATGAAATGCAACCCACATCGACGGGTATATGCATGTGGTACCAATCAACGTAAATAGCCTTTGTGGCTTCATAACAACATTGAGCAAAGCTCTAGGCCGAAGCCTACATCAACGTAATAATGCATTATGCCATGTATGAGACCATGTACAACACACCGGAAACAATCAACAACACAGTCTACGTATGCACAACAACATCATCAACATCATCATGTGGTCATTTTTGACCCAACAGCAACAACGTTAAATTTTAGTCTTATTCGACTCACAACAACAACATCAACATTTTAGTCTTATTTGACTCACAACAACAACATCAACATTTTAGTCTTATTTGACTCACAACAACAATATCAACAATTATTTAATCATTCCTTGACACCACACGACGTTACAACACTAGGCAGCACGGTATGGCGCCCTTCAGCAACACAAATCAGCAACTTAGACACCCTTGGGCGCCAAATAAAGACTAAAATTGGCGCTGGTAAAGAACTCCGCGCGCCACCGGGCGCACAAAACATAGCAAACTAGCGCCGGGGGTAACCCGCGCCACCGCGCGCACAAAAACACAGAAATCGGGCGCGCTGGGGCAACTCGCGCCACCACAGGCACACACAGACACGCAAAACGGCGCCCTGTGGCAACCTGCGCCACATTGGGCGCCAAGCAAAGAAGCAAATCGGGCGCTGGGGCATCTCTGCGTCGGGCGCCAAACAGAGCAGAAATCGGGCGCTGGGGCATCTGCGCCACTCGGGCGCTAAACAGTAAAGAACATGGCGCAGCGGCAAAAGAACTGGTTGGCGCGCAGTGGTGCAAAACACCAAAGAACATGGCGCTGGCGCAGAAACTCAGTGTTGCGCCAGTGGCGCTAACGGCAAGAAGACATGGCGCCAAAGAAGAATTGTGTTGCGCCAGAGCGCTAAAAACAAGAAAGACAAGGCGCCTAGTGGCGCCTAAAATGCTTAATCCTTGATTTTTTACCAATTCCAGCAGCAAACCACCTTGAATTCAGCCACACAATTCATCACACAACAAATAGACATTCACTCAACAAGTTGACAATTTGTCAAACACCTAGCGTGCATTCTAAACTTCACTTAGACATTCTATCAAACACCTAAGGTGCAAGCGCTTTTTAACAACAACCAAATCAAGCAATCTACACTCAAAACAACACTAACAACGTATATATAATCATATATAGATCGAACATATCATCAAACATCTCCTAGGCATCATAGATACTACCCTCCCATATACAACACATCATAAACCCCTTATACTATGAGACTCCCCTTACCTTAGAAATTGTTGGAGATGAAAACTATTCCCCGAAATCACCAAAACCGCAAAGAACAATGGTCTTCTCTCCTCTCCTCTTCCTCGCGACTTCTTCCTCTTCTTTTCTCCTCTCTAGCCACGCGCTTCTTCTTTCTTTTCTTCTCCTTCTCTTCTTTTCTTTTTCTCTTCTAAGTGAATGAGACACTAACCTAAGCCTTATATATTTTGGGCTCAAGTGGCCTGGGCCCTTTTTAGACCCCCTTCAATTACTTCCACTACTCCCTAAAATAACAAAATATTATATGATTAATTTAATATGATTAACCCACGAAATACTTAAATAACTTAATTAAATAATTAATTAAATTATTTTTGGGGCGTTACAACTCTCCCCCACTTAGAATATTTCTTCCTCGAAATTGTTACCTGATTCAAACAACTCGGGATAGGATTCTAGCATCTTGCTCTCCAATTCCCACGTCATGCTTTCACCAGTAGCTCCCAACCAAACCACTTTCACCAACTTTATCTCCTTACCCCTTAAAGTCTTCACCTCACGATCTTCAATTCACACCGGCATTGTCTCCACAGTGAGATTATCCCTCACCTGCACATCGTCCATCTGAATCACATGGGATGGGTCTGGGACATACCTCCGAAGTTGCGACACGTGAAACACGTCATGCAAGTTCGAAAGGTTAGGCGGCAAGGCCACCCTATAAGCAACATTTCCAACCCTCTCCGAAATCTGATTACGGACCAATGAAACGAGGAGTGAGCTTCTTTGACTTCAAGGCACGACCAACACCGGTCACCGGAGTGACCCTCAAGAACACATGTTCCCCCGCTTGGAACTCTACATCCTTTCTCCACTTATCATGGTAACTCTTCTGTCGACTCTGCGGCGCTTTCATCTTCTCACGAATCAACCTCACATTCTCAGTTGTTTCGCAAACAATTTCTGGGTCCAAGCACCACACTCTCTCCGATTCATACCAACACAACGGGGTTCTACACTTCCACCATACAATGCTTCAAAAGGTGCCATCCCAATACTGGAATGATAACTGTTGTTGTATGTGAACTCAATCAGTGGAAGGTAGGAATCCCACGAACCTCCCTGTTCTAAACTCTCTTGTAGTTGGGATTCCATAAACTTTGTAATGAACCTTTAACCTGGTTTTATTACTGTTACGACGATAAGATACTGCACATCTATTTGTGGATATATATCAGCACAACAACCCCGCAAGTCGAGGTTGGTAGATATCACCCAAACCCAACTTGGAAATGAAACAGTTTGGGTTGAAGGCACCTGATGAAGATGTCTGCGAGTTGCGTTGAAGAAGTCACTGGAAGAAGCTTGAGCAAACTAGAATTAAGGTGTTCACGAACTACATGGCAGTCAATGTCAAGATGCTTGGTGCATCCAAATATGCCACCGACTCTCTCTTTTCTCAATCAATCAATAATGAATATGTTTGCTATAAAAAAGTCTCAATTGTAACAACAAAAGAAAAAGACGAGACAACCAAAAAAAAAGTGCTGGCCATTGGATAACCAAGAGGTCGCTCAAACCGCCCTAACCAATAGATGATTTTTTTTGACCAACCTAACCAATAGATGATAAAATAGCAAATAATGGTATACGTCATCTGTACATTTATAATGAAATGCATTAAACTAATTAACTATAAATATTGCACGCAGTCATTCTCATTTAGTAGTATTAGATGATTAGAAGCCTTAAAATTAAATTACTTAATTAGGTGATGAACAAACAAAAATAATTGTCAAAGAAAAACAAAAAAAAATGACTTAACAATGAGAGGCAAAGAATATCTACGAGAAATAAATGACAGCCGTTCTCCCTCGGCGCCGCGAAACGGTTCCTAGCCACACAAATATTCAAATCTATCTGATTTTTCAATGCAGATATTATTTTATTTTTATTATCTTTATAAAACTGTACTATATTAAAAACTTATTTGACTGCATTACTTTATTATTTGATGATAGTACTAATTAATTTCCCTGTTTTTTATTAATACTTATTTATTTATATTTCAACTGTGAAACAACACCAAGAGCACAATGATTTTTTGTAACAAATTTATCTTGTATTATACCGTACCAAATTACAGAAAATTGGTGCCCATTTCCACCAAAATTTCATAAAGAATTTGATTATGCAAGTTTTAGGACAAAAAAGTATTTATAAGAAAAAATGATTCTGGAAAACTAAGGTTGAAGATTAATATTCAAAAGTTTCAAGTCAATAATGGTTAAATGCTCAAAAAACACCAAATCAAATGAAATTTGTGTCTAACTTGAGCAAAAAGGATTCCGAATCCACCATCAATTTGCACAAAAAAGTAGCACAACTTATCTGAAAACACGTTTTGTGAGAGGCTAAAACGCTCAAAGCTCAACCAAATTGCACCAAACCAATTACAAAATGCTCGAAATTACTGCAGTAAGTGAATGCAACTAAGAGATTTCAATGAAATTGATGCAAAATTAAACATGAAATTGAAATAAAAAATGCAAAATTAAATAGTTTTATGTTTTTGATTTAAAAGAAATGAAATGTCACATCCTTTAATGAAATATTTAAGATGTCACACCAACACTTAACTGTCAACACGGTATGTGTTAACTTATTGGATGAAAAATACCATTGAGGAGCGAAAATGAAACATAATGGAATATAAGGGACCAAAAAAGGGATAAAAAAAATGATAAAAGACAAAAATGAAACCTATAGCAAAAATAAAAGTTTCTATCCTATATAATATATTCCTATTCCCATATACATTGGGGGGAGAATAGATTGTAGAAGGAGGAGGATATATATATATATATATATATATATATATATATATATATATATATATATATATATATATATATATATATATATATATATATATATGCAGTGCGTTGTTCCAATTTGTATAGAAAAATATTGTTGGCATTTTAATCAAGTTGATCAAGCAAGCAAGGTATGACAAAGGTATACCCAAACGCAGCCGGTGTGTGGGAGAGGCAAAAGTCATCGAAAGATGAAGGTAGTGTCGTGGTTCTAACGGTGTGGAGCAAGTCTCTGTTGCCAAACTGCAATGGATTCACGGTTTTTGATAGCCAGGGGAATCTGGTATTTAGGGTAGATAATTACATCGCAGGAAATAAGGACGAAATAGTTCTGATGGATGATACCGGTACACCTCTTCTCACCATCCGCCATACCGGCCACAAGGTACATATATATATGTTTGATATTTTTATATATGTTCTTAATTAATTTCTCTTTTTGGTCCCATTTATTTATTTATAAGAAAATCCACTGATTTATCTAGTCTTTATTTTAGATGTTAAGATTCAGAATATCAGAGAAGTGGATCGTTTTTGAAGGAGGGGAGTCAGAGGTGAAACCCCTTTTTACGGCAAGAAAGCACAGAAAGAGCAAGTGTTTGGTACACTACGGTTGTGAGTCGTCGAGAAATAAGAAGAAGGAAGAAGCAGTGGTAGCATATGAGATGGAGGGATCATACCCACAGCGTTGCTGTACCATTTACGATAACAACAGGAGAAAGGTGGCGGAAATAAAGAGGAAAGAGGGTGTTGCTGGATCAGGCATAGCCTTTGGTGAAGATGTCTTCCGTCTCATCGTTCAGCCTCATATGGACACCACTCTTGCCATGGCCTTTCTCCTACTCCTCCATCACATCCACCACAATTAGCATTAGGACTTGAAAATTAATTAATATCCTCGCTCAATCCACCTTGGTCTTTTCATTTTATATAAAATTCCAAGCTCCATGAGGATCTATTTATGTATGCATGTGTGTAACTAGTATAAACATATATACTCTTTCTCGATCTTCCAATGAAAATACGAGAATAAGAAGAATATGAACATCGATTTCTTTCTATTTTATATATATATATATATATATATATATATATATATGACGGGGATGTATATTATGAG
Source organism: Oxytropis ochrocephala (assembly GCA_020916435.1). NCBI lineage: Eukaryota > Viridiplantae > Streptophyta > Magnoliopsida > Fabales > Fabaceae > Oxytropis > Oxytropis ochrocephala. The sequence goes on from CM037088.1 coordinate 126,503,042, forward strand.
AGGAGGTTTATTGTGAGAGATGAGAGGATTAAATATTAACTGTAGGATCAAATCAGATTGATTTTCTATTAAAAATGTCATGTGACATCTTTCCAATATGCTCCTTAATTTCCGCCTTCTCTCTCGTGCCATTACTCTCACCTGATGCATTTCTAGTTTCTCTCTCTCTCTCTCTCTCTCCCTTGGCGCCTCTCTTTCCCCCTCTTTTTCCTTCCTTTTTTTCCTTGATAATCCGTTGAACCAGCATCCTTGCGCTACTCTCATCCCCTCGCATATCTACATTCATGCTACCGCTTTTCTATCCTTGTTCTATTTGTCGCTTACGTGTACTCATCGCTACTACAACATATAAGAATTCTTGAAGATCATAATTTCTTTGATAGAATGGAGATCTTAGAGAGTCATCTGTTTTTTCTATAATTTTATATTTCAACAATTAATCCATGGAGCAGTAGAACGTTAGAAAGAACTACTGGATGCAATTTTTGCATCTTTGTTCTTATTTGTACTTCTGGTTATTCTTGGGTAATGATGATACTAGATTTTACATTTTTTCAAACCATATCCTTTGTCCATTCATTTCCTTTAATTACTGGAAGTGAATTGATTAATTTCAAAGAAGTAATCAAGAAAAATACCAAGTGCTGGAAGTGAATTGATTAATTTCAATGAAATAATCAAGAAAAAGACCAAGTCCTTTAATAGCTAGTGGTTCTGTAATAAGACAGGCAAAGTGTTGGAAGTGAATTGATTAATTTCAAAGAAGTAGAAGTAGAGTGGCAGTTGTTTTTTTATCGGTGGCACTAAGCGTTATTATTAACAAAGAAAGAAGGGAAAAAACTGCTTATCAAAAAAATTGAAGTCAACAGAATTTGAGGAATAATTGGAGAGAGATGTCATGTGAGGCTATAAAAGGATAATCCACCAGATTTTATCTTAAGGTTAATATTCAATCCTCTCACCTCTCACAATAAACTTCCTCTCATAATATACACACACACACACACATATATATATATATATATATATATATATATATGCTCAATCTAATTAGTAGGTTTATGAGACTGAAGTGTAAATATTAATTTGCTTTATAAATTTAAAGAAGCAAGCTATCGAATGAGAGAGATCAGAGGGTTGAGTAATAACTATTCAATCAAGAAAACTCTTTAGAGATGCACTTCCAATTTTTTTTTCATACACACGTTATTTGTTTACCGCAAACACATAGTGGAATGAACAAGAAGGAGTCCGGGAAAGTGCGGGCTACAAGTGGCTTATGTCTCAAAGGAATCCGGTAAACTTACCTACCGCCCGCTATTCTTTCTTGGAGTTGGATTTGGAAGGTTTCGACGCCGGAAAAGATAAAGATGTTGATTTTGCTGGCCTGCTACGACACTCTCCGGACTTCCTTGTTACTCTGCCACCGAGGTATGATGAACTCCTCTGTGTGCCAACGTTGTGGTCTCGGTGATGAATCAGTGCTGCACTGCTTGCGGGACTGTCCGAAGGCGCACAACACTTGGCTGGGCCTTGGCTTTCACTCACCCAATTTCTTTGCAGATACTTTGGTTTTTGATTGGCTTCGGCTTCAGAGTAGGGCTGATGATAGTCACATATTTCTGGCTTCTCTTAGGTGGATCTGGCGCTCCCGCAACCTTGAGTGCATCTCTAAAGAAGTTGTTCCTGACTATGTACTCCGGTTGTCTATTCAGAATATGGCTTCTCTGATTGCTAAGGGATTTGCTTCTACTATGTCTGGTATTAAATCCTGTCACCTAGTGTCGTGGAACCCCCCTCTCCAGTTTGATGTAGTGTTTAATGTGGATGGTAGCAGCTTTGGGAACCCGGGAATCTCCGGGTTTAGTGGTCTGTTGCGTGGCACTGATGGGCAATGGATTGCTGGCTTTACAAGCCATATCGGTATCTCCAACAACCTGCATGCCGAATTATTGGCTTTGGAGCATGGTCTTATGCTTGCTTGGGATAAATGATTCAGATCGCTTATCTGTTATTCGAATTCCTTAAATGTGATCAATCTTATTAATGCCCCCTGAATGTTTAGAATCAGTATGCGTCATCTATTCAATCCATCAATGACCTTCTCCGTAGGGACTGGTTGGTAACTCTGACTCACACGCTCGGGGAAGACAACTTTTGTGCAGACTTTTTGGCTAAATTGGGCGTTGTTGGCACGATTTTCTACTCGGTTTTAGATGTTCCCCCTGCTGGTCTCACTCCCCACCTCCTTGCAGATGCATCGGCTGTGGAGTTTGTGAGGATGTAATTTTTTCTTGTTTTTTCTTTTCTGACTCGCTTTCAAGCTGTACTCTAACAAAAAGAAGGAGTAATTCTTGTGTGGTTTAAAGACCAACACATCATTTTAGGCAAAATGATAACTCTATTTTATATAGAGTTATTCATAGTCTTTTACTTAGATAAATGTTTGAAACCAATGCAATAAACTTGTAAATACAATAAAAAGAGATGAAAATCATAAAATACATTATCAAGGAGATAGAAGTTCAATTTATATACAAATTGGTATGTTTGATATGTTTGTTGAGTACTTTTGCAGATTCTGTGATTTTGCATTAAGTGCTTAAGCATCGAGTGCTTAAACACCAAAGCATGCAGCTGAAGCATGCGGTGAAGCAAGTAGCACAAGACCCCACATTGGAAGCACCTCAATTTGATTTCGTTCTAATGAGCCTTTTGGCCTCCTACTAGCTCGGTGATCACATGGAATCAATTATCAAGTTACCAAAGAAGTCATCTATGGGATAAAAACAACAAACATCATCATTACACCAAGCCAAATGTCATCAACTAATTGGACCCTTCAAAAGGAATGTTTCCCACTCAAAGGAATGTTTCCCATTCAAAGTGACAACAATTGACACCTGCAAAATAACTAGGATAAGTCACATGATGGTCAAAGAAAACTTCACAAGCAAGCAAAGAAGTCAAATACTTGAAGACAAAGAAAACCCTCCATGGAAGGAAATCTCCTACTTCTATAAATAGGACTCTTTCATCTCTTGTAAAAAAAAATAAGAAAAATATATAGAATAGACAACCAATACCATATAGATATAATAGTAGTTTTAGATTAAAGTTCATCTTGTTCTTCATTTTATTTCCAAGTCTTTTTACTTCACTTTGATTACTCTAAACTTAAGAGGAAGGTAAGAAGGAATTGACATCTCTATTCTTCACTTCTTCCTAGTTGAGAATCAAGTGTTCTTCATTAATATTAAGTTCTTATTTCATGTTCTTCATCTTACTCTTTATTTATTTTCTTGTTATTTAATTTCTTGCAAGACTTGTCCAATCAAGCAATTTACTTTCTTGCAAGACTTGTCCATTCAAGCAATTTACTTTTAAGCAATTTACATTTCCAAGTTATTTACAATGCTTTCTTTACTTGCTTTGTTTAATTACTTTATGTGGACGATGATGAGCTAAATTCCTTAGTTGGGATGCTCTAGTCATATGATGAACTCGTGAGAACTATTGTGTTGTCCAAAAGGGTGCCTCACTTACTAGTTCTTGTACTTGAATTAAACTTGTTTTAAGGTTAACTTAGAACAAAGGGGAGTTGTATTTACAAGAGATTGACTTACAACTAGATCTCAAGAACTAGAAGCAAAGGCAAGTGTTTATTTAAGTCTTTGATGAGAAATTTGTTTTCCACAAAGTCACTTAGTAATTCCATGCTAATTCAAAAGTAATTAGCATAGTCTTTGTTCATGTGTGGGGTTTTACTAAGGGAAAGTATTTAGCAACTTGAACCACTTGAAAGGAGGCGAGGGAGTTTGACATACTTGCCCTTTCTTGCCAAAAAAACAAGGGTTTATTGAGCTTGTATGCAGTCACCCTTAACTGATGTATCTACACTAAGTGATCAAGCACCAGTGCTCAGCAGAAAAAAGACAAAGACAACATTCTCACAAGGAAATCATATGGTAAAAGCATCTCAACTCTCTCTTAAATTACATCCTCTACTGTGTATTTAAATTGCTTTTTCTATATTCCAAAAACCAACCACAAATCTCTGAATAGTTGTAGACACACTAGTTTACCTATGCTAAACAAACACATTAAAAATTAGTCAATCCTCGTGGGAACGATCTTTACTTACTCTTTATTACTTGTTTGTGGATTGTGTATACTTGCACATGCTTATTTCACACACCAAGTTTTTGGCGCCGTTGTTCGGAGATTGCCAATAATTTTTAGTTTGTTTAGTTAGTAAAAGAGTGTTTTTATTTTTTTATTGCTTTTTGGTAGTGTTATTCATGCGAGAACAAGTGCTTAAGCACTAGCCTATGCCAAGAAGACCACCACCAAATTTTGATTTTGATCCAGAGATTGAAAGAAGATTCAGGAGACAACTAAGACTTGAGAGGAAATCCAACAACACAAAGAATATGGTTGAACGGTAATACCACTAGGGATGCCACAAGCGGTACAAAATACATGACAGATGCAGACAAAGAACCTTCTGCACCGAACACGGCCCGGAAGATGAAGGATCAAGGCATAACACCATCGAGAGGTAATTCAATTCACGATGTAGGAGTAAATCATAGACATCAATTCATATACATGGACCCTATAGGCATGATTAATGATAGAGATAGGTCCATGAGGATTATGCCATGTTTGATCATCAAAATATGCAGACTAGCATTGCTAGGCCTCATATTGATCTTTGTCCATTTTGAATTTAAACCAATGATGTTTCAAATGTTGCAAACAATTGGTCGGTTTGGGGATTTTCACATGATGACCCCCATGAGCATTTAAAGCAGCTTTTTAGAAGTATGTAGCAATTTCATCATATACGGTGTAAGTGAGGATGCATTTAGGCTAAAGTTATTTCCATATTCATTAAAAGATAAAGCTAAATCATGGTTAAATTCTTTAGAGCCTAATTCAATTCATTCATGGAATGAATTAGTGAAAAATTTCTGTCAAAATACTTCCCACCAATCAAAAATGCTAGGATGAGAAATGACATTACATCTTTTAAACAAAGAGATCTTTGAATCATTGTTTGAGGCATGGGAAAGATGGAAGGAATTGCTTAGAAAATGTCCTCATCATGGTGTGCGGTCATTATCTGAGATGGAAACATTTTACAATGGATTAGAGCCCCAAACCGAATTATGCTTGATGCATCATCGTGGGTGTTTTATTGAATCATCTTATAATGAAGCTTGTGAATTAATTGATAGGGTAGCAACGAATAGTTCTAGGTGGCCTCTTCGAAAGGGCAAGTGCCCAAAAGAAAGTGGAGTACATGAACTTAGTGAAATTTCATCCCTAATCGCTCAAGTTGCCACATTGGCTAACATGATTAAAACTTTCACTACACCTAGTTCAATTTACATCTAAACCAAAGAAAACTTTGCGACCATAGAACAAGCACCTCAAGGAGCACCTAGTTGTGTTTCTTGTGGAGGAGCCCACCTCTATGAAGAGTGCTCAAGTAAATCTGTGTCGATTAACTATGTGGATCAAAATAGATATAATAATAATAATAGGAATAACAACCCTTACTCTAACACCTATAATCCTGTTTGGAAAAATCACCCAAATCTTAAGTGGGGACCAAGTAATAATGAAGGTGCTCAAGCACGGTGTTCAAGCACCAGGAGCTCAAGCACCAGCCCAAAACCCAGGATATCAAAATTATCAAAGGCAACAACAAAGCGCCAATGATAATTCAATAGAAAGCCCGCTTAAATCATTCATAAGTGAAACAAGAACAATGAAGGCAAACTCAAGATGCTTCCATAAAAACTTAGAAACTCAAGTAGGTCAATTAGCAAATGCTATGTATCAAAGACCGCGGTGTTCTACCATCCAATACTGAAGCATCCACATCTCAAAGGCAAGGAAAAGAACAAGTAAAGGCCATATCACCGAGAAGTGGTAAGGATCTCACAGAGCCCTATGAGAATGAAGGTGTAGATAAGGAGAAAAAACTCAAAAAGAAAAAGAAAACTCGAATCACGAAGCACCGAAGCTTCCACTTCTCAAAAAGAACCAAATCCCAGGTTAGTTATGAACACCCACCTCCTCCATTCCTCAAAGATTAAAAAAGGTACATGAGGAGAAGCAATTGATAAGTTTTTAGATGTTTTAAAGCGATTTGCACATTAATATTCCTTTGATTGAAGCTTTACAACAAATGCCTAATTATGCTAAATTTATGAAAGATATCATTTGTAGAAGAAAGAGATTAGGTGAATTTCAAACTATTGCAATGTCAAAGGAAGTTAGTTCAATTTTACAGAATAAAATTCCAAGAAAATTGAAAGATCTGGTAGCTTTACAATTCCTTTCTCTATAGGCAACAACTATACAGGGAGAGCTCTATGTGATTTAGGTGCAAGCATCAACTTGATGCCTAAATCTATCTTTGAGAAGTTAGGAATTGGTAATGCAAAGCCTACCTCTGTAACATTATCCTTGCGGATAGATCAACGGCATATCCGAAGGGATAGTTGAAGATATTATGTCAGTCAAGGTTGACAAATTCGTGTTTCTGCAGATTTTGTTATTCTTGATTTTGTTGCGAGATGAAAATGTGCCAAGTAATCCTTGGAAGACCATTTCTTGCAACTGGTAAGACACTTATTGATGTTCAAAAAGGAGAACTAACCATGAGGTGAATGATCAAGAAGTGAAATTCAATGTGATGAAAGCAATGAAGTATCAAAGCAGAGGAGCAAGAAGAATGTTACGCTATCTCACTTGATCATGCAGTGCGAAGCAATTCAACAAACAAGTATGACCATCGACTAGTGCTTTAGCATCAAGTGCTTATGCACTTCACGAGGTGAAATGCAAGAACAAGGCATCACCGACAACAGAGGAAGTTAAACCTAAGGTATGGTGTAGAACTTTTGAATCTTTAAATTTAGAAGACCCAAACCTTAAGAAAAACTTACCTTCAATTGAACAACCTCCCAAACTAGAACTGAAGGAATTGCCAAAACACTTAAAGTATGTTTTCTTAGGGGATAATGATTCACTTCCAGTTATCATTGCATCTGATCTATCATTAGAGCAGGAGCATGATTTAATTGAAACCCTTAAAAAACATAAAAAAGCAATAGGATGGCAAATGGCGGACATTAAAGGGATTAGCCCCTCTATTTGTATGCATAGAATAAATCTAGAAGACAATGCTAAAAACAGACATTGAGGCACAGAGAAGGCTAAATCCAATCATGAAAGAGGTTGTTAAAAAGGAAATAATTAAATGGCTAGATTTGGGATTATTTACCCAATTGAAGATAGTACATGGGTTAGCCTGTACAATGTGTTCCCAAGAAAGGGGGAGTCAGTAATAGCCAACCAAAAAAATGAACTAATTCCCACAAGAACGATGAATCGGGTGGAGAATCAGTATGGATTCTGAGAAAACTTAATAAATCAACCAAGAAAGATCACTTTCCATTGCCCTTTATTGATCGGATGTTAGATAGACTAGCGGGGAAAGGAGTTTCATTGCTTTTAGATGGCTACTCGAGGTTATAATCAAATTGCCATTGACCCTAAGGACCAGCATAAAACTACTTTTACATGTCCATATGGTACATTTGCTTTTAGGAGAATGCCCTTTGGATTATGTAATGCACTGCTACATTTCAAAGATGTATGATGTCCTTGTTTTACGATTTTATTGAACAATCCATGGAAATCTTTATGGATGATTTTTTCTGTCTTTGGAGAAACATTTCCTTTATGTTTATCAAATTTAGAACAAATTCTCCAAAGATGTGAAGATACAAATCTTGTTCTTAATTGGGAAAAGTGTCACTTCATGGTACAAGAAGGCATTGTACTAGGACATAGGGTTTCAAAGAAGGTCTTGAGGTTGATAAAGCTAAAATTGAGGTCATTGAAAAGCGCCACCACCAACAGCTGTCAAGGGGATTAGAAGTTTTCTAGGACATGCGAGTTTCTATAGAAGATTCATCAAAGACTTTTCAAAAATTTCAAAACCTCTGTGTAATCTTTTGCAATTAGATACACAATTTAACTTTGATGAATCTTGTATAAAAGCATTTCAGAAATGAAGAAGGCTTTGGTCACTCGCACTTTTTGTCATTGTAACACCCGTTGGACCAAACCTTTTGAACTAATGTGTGATGCTAGTGACTTTCTTTGTAGGAGCTGTCCTAGGGCAAAGGTATGACAAAGTGTTTCATTCAATTTATTATGCTAGCAAAACATTAATTGAAGCTCAAGTGAACTACATCTGTGGATCGAGAAAGAGCTATTAGGCGTGGTGTTTGCTTTTGACAAATTCGGATCTTACTTAGTAGGCACAAAAGTGATTGTATATCTTGACCACTCTGCCATTAAGTATCCGCTTGCAAAGAAAGATGCAAAACCTAGGCTAATAAGGTGGATTCTACTCCTTCAAGAGTTTGATCTTGAGATTAGGGATAAGAAGGAGTAGAAAATCAAGTTGCCGATCACCTATCTAGGCTTGAAGGTGATGATACAGTACTCAAGAAATCAAGGAGAGATTCCCGGATGAAGATTTGTTAGCAATATACGTAATGAGAATATAGTGCTTTTGCACTTAGTGCTCAAACACCTAGAGATTCTCGCACCATGGTATGCGACATTGCTAATTATCCGGTAAGTAATGTTGTGTACGCATGGATGGATTATCGTGCAGAGAAGAAGGTTTTTCCATATAGTAAAACAATGTTGGGATGAACCTTACCTATACAAGATGTGTCCGGACAAGTCATGAGAAAGTGTGTCCCCTCGAACAAGAACAACAAGCGGTGCTTGAGCAACGCCATGCAAAGACCATATGGAGGTCATTTTGGAGGACACGAGCAAAGACAAAGGTACTACAAACAGGTTATTTTTGGCCCTCTTTATTTAAAGATGCATTCTATATAGTAAAACACGTGATAGATGCCAAAGAAGTGGTAATATATCTGAAAAACATGAAATGCCAAGAACCAACATTCTTGAACTTGAACTTTTTGATGTATGGGGCATGGATTTCATGGGTCCTTTTCCTACTTCTTTTGGTAAAGAATACATCTTAGTTCTTTGTAGATTATGTGTCTAAATGGGTTGAAAGCAGAGCACTACCTAGTGCTGATGCTAGATCAGTGAGTAAATTTCTTCAAAAGAACATATTTACTAGATTTGGCACCCCTAGGGCAATCATAAATGATGAAGGATCTCATTTTTGTAATAAAATTATTGAAAATCTTCTTGCAAAATATGGGATTAAACACAAAATTTCTCTGCATATCATCCCCAAACTAGTGGCCAAAATTTGAACTATCAAATAGGGAAATAAAAAGAATGCTAGAAAAATGGTTGGACCAACAAGGAAAGATTGGTCATTGCATTTAGATGAAGCATTATGGGCATATAGAATCGCATATAAAACTCCATTAGGTATGTCCCCTATAGAATAGTTTATGGCAAAGCATGTCACCGCCAATTGAGCTAGAAAATAAATCCTATTGGGCAATCAAAAAGTGAATTTTGATCTAGACCAGCTTGAGCAAACAGAGGTTTTTAGAACTAAATGAATTAGAAGAATTGAGGCACTTCTCTTATGAGAATGCTAAGATTTACAAAGATAAAACCAAGGTGTGGCATGATAAAAGAATCAAACAAAGAGATCTTAAAGAAGGAGAATTGGTCCTATTGTACAATTCAAGGCTAAAATTATTCCTGGAAAATTGAAATCCAGATGGACGGGGACCATTCAAATTAGTCAAGATATATTCTCATGGTGCGATTGACATATTTGATGCAAACTCGAGTAATACTTTCAAAGTAAATGGACAAAGAGTTAAAATGTATTATGGTGAGCAAATGGTGCAACTGAAAGCACCATTCATTTTGAAAATCCTTGATCTAAAAAGGATAGTCAGTTGTTAAGACATTAAAACAAGCGCTTGTGGAGGCAACCCATCAATTTTTTGATAAATATTAACTATGTTTATGCAGTTTGATGTTTTCGGTGTTTTTCAGAAATCGAGAATTTAGTGCTCAAGCACCACGTGCTTAAGCACTAACAGAAGCCCCAATGTCTCAACTTCAGTGAAGTAAAAAAATCACAGAAAATATCCACCAAGTGCCCTGTCGGCTCAAATGAAGGCAAGAAAAATCATCACAAACCCTGAGGAGGAAGATGAGATGGAGAAAGAATTGAAGGAAATGGAAAAACAAACTGATGAGGAGGAAGAAGACACTGCTACTGGAGAGCGGTGAGAAGGTGAAGATGAGATTGATGACTTTGATCTCAATCTAAGTTTGGAGGAAATTTTGAGAAAGAAGAAAGGCAAGCAACCTGTGCTTGAGCAAATCATTCCCCCACCAACAGAAAAACCAGCAAAACAACCCACTCCACCATCCACTGGAACCACCCCACCTCCACCAGAATCAACCAAGGAGGTTGCAGCTGATGTTACTCAAGAAGAAACACCACAATCCACTACCATTGAAAAAGGCCCACCCACTCACCAAACCCAAGAAACTACCCCCCCTCAGGCCCAAAAAGACCAATTATTTCCTGCTAACATTGTTTTTAAGACAGGTACAAAAGAGCAACAAAGTGAAGTCCCTACTCAGGAGATTGCTAAAGAGCGAGTGTTCTCTGCAACCACCGGTGCTTGACACCAAGTGATTCAAAGACCAACAAAGGAACCAATGTGAATCGTCAGAATCACTGAGGATCTTGAGGATATTCTAGGATTAGTTGCTACGGAGCTTGCTATCAAGAAAAGGCAAGAATTGGGAAACACCCAAAAATTTTTCAAGTCACCACCTACAAAGAACTATTCAACAAACAATAGCGCAAAGGGGAGGATCAAAAGAACCCAAGGAGAAAGAACGAGAAAAGAAAGCGGTGAAGAAGAAAAGAGAGCGATCTTGAAGGACATTCTTTGAGACCTTGAAGGACTTACGGATCAAGTTATGGAGCCATCTGCTTTGAAATTTCAAAGGAACCAGAGTGCAGATTGGAGCTCAACCATCGATGCTCAAGCACTAACTCTGCACAACCTTCAAAGACACACGGATGTGAAGGCCAGCGGCGGTCTTCTACAACTCCAAAAGCACCAAAGCGAAGCCCAAAGCAACACCAACAAGGAGCAAGAATAGATCGAGGAGTGGTGCAAAACCACTGATAAACTTTTTACATGCTTTCCTATATTAACTATGCAATATTTTGTTATATTATGCGGTATTTTGTTATATATTTTGCTACTTATAAACTAATGCTACTATGGATAAATCCCACATGTAATGTTAACCCCCACCCCATTTTGCACACTATTCCCTGTTTTCATCTCAACTTAAGAGCTAGTGAGGACCTTTGCTCAATTTTAAGTTGGGGAAAGCACTTCAAATTCGATGCATGTGGTATATATATAGTATTTTAAACCTACTAATACTTGTTTTATTTAATATCATTAAATATCTGTTAGTATGTTAGATAAGTAGTTAAGTCTTTTGTAAATAGAGTTTATTTTCATTTTGTTTTAGATTTACTTAACAAAGCATTTTCAAAAATCAAATTCTGTTTTTGAGCAGCTTTTAAGTAAATCAATAGTAGGAATGTACTGATTTTGAAGCATGATCGACTTGCTAGTTCACAAATGATTTTGATGCATCTCTTTAGACCAAAATCCTCAATGAAAAGAAAAAGAGTCCTTTTACTTCAAAAACAACCATTGTTATTATCACTTTTACACTTTAAAGTTGATTTTTGAAAGGATCAAACTGAGTGAAAAGTTTTTCTGAAACAAACAGAATTTAAGAAAACCAAGGTCAAAAACAAAGTTTTATTAAAAACTTAGAAGAGTGTTGAGAAATAAGTTTGGGGAGATTTTATGAAAACAAAGGCAAAAATGAGGAGCTTAGTACTCAATAAAGTTTCAAAAAGAAAATCAAAAGGTGTCAAAACTATGTTTGCTTAATATCTAAATGAACTGTTCAGAAAGCAGAGTGCATTTGATTTGCAAACCAAGAAAAAGAAAAGTATGCATAAGGAGGACAATGAATCCTGTTCCAAAGTGCATTTGGTTTGAAAAAGAAAAACAAAAAACAAATCAAGAAAAAGTATGCACATGGAGGTCGAGTAAAAGAGGGTAACATAAGTTTTAAGAAGCATCTAGTGCTTATCTAGTAGATGCTTATGCACCAAAAAAGAAAAGAAACATCAAAAAAGAAGCATTGAGTCAAAAAGTTTTAAACTACTCATGTCAAGCCCTTTGATATACTTAAAGCCCCCTGAGCTTAAGGATCTTGTGAGTCTACTCTATGTTTTGAAACACCTTTGTGTTGACCAAAAGTTTTTCTAAAGTTTCAAAAGTTTAAGAAAACCTTTTTGCTTAGTTTGGAGCCAATCAAATTTCAATGGATCACACACGCACATAAAAGAGTTTTAATAGCTTTGGTTGTGATGAATTTCAAAGGCACAAAGACATAGAGATTGGAGGAAAGAAAGGTTCTTTTAAGAGAACATCACATTTTGAAAGATTGAAAGGAGTTGAAAGTGATCGATCTTCTTCATCAAAAGAATCCTACTTGTTATTTTGTTATTTTGTTATTGCTTGAGGACAAGCAACAAGTTAAGTTTGGGGTGTGATAACTCTATTTTATATAGAGTTATTCATAGTCTTTACTTAGATAAATGTTTGAAACCAATGCAATAAACTTGTAAATACAATAAAAAGAGATGAAAATCATAAAATACATTATCAAGGAGATAGAAGTTCAATTTATATACAAATTGGTATGTTTGATATGTTTGTTGAGTACTTTTGCAGATTCTGTGATTTTGCATTAAGTGCTTAAGCATCGAGTGCTTAAACACCAAAGCATGCAGCTGAAGCATGCAGCTGAAGCAAGTAGCACAAGACCCCACATTGGAAGCACCTCAATTTGATTTCGTTCTAATGAGCCTTCTTTGGCCTCCTACTAGCTCGGTGATCACATGGAATCAATTATCAAGTTACCAAAGAAGTCATCTATGGGATAAAAACAACAAACATCATCATTACACCAAGCCAAATGTCATCAACTAATTGGACCCCTTCAAAAGGAATGTTTCCCACTCAAAGGAATGTTTCCCATTCAAAGTGACAACAATTGACACCTGCAAAATAACTAGGATAAGTCACATGATGGTCAAAGAAAACTTCACAAGCAAGCAAAGAAGTCAAATACTTGAAGACAAAGAAAACCCTCCATGGAAGGAAATCTCCTACTTCTATAAATAGGACTCTTTCATCTCTTGTAAAAAAAAATAAGAAAAATATATAGAATAGACAACCAATACCATATAGATATAATAGTAGTTTTAGATTAAAGTTCATCTTGTTCTTCATTTTATTTCCAAGTCTTTTTACTTCACTTTGATTACTCTAAACTTAAGAGGAAGGTAAGAAGGAATTGACATCTCTATTCTTCACTTCTTCCTAGTTGAGAATCAAGTGTTCTTCATTAATATTAAGTTCTTATTTCATGTTCTTCATCTTACTCTTTATTTATTTTCTTGTTATTTAATTTCTTGCAAGACTTGTCCAATCAAGCAATTTACTTTCTTGCAAGACTTGTCCATTCAAGCAATTTACTTTTAAGCAATTTACATTTCCAAGTTATTTACAATGCTTTCTTTACTTGCTTTGTTTAATTACTTTATGTGGACGATGATGAGCTAAATTCCTTAGTTGGGATGCTCTAGTCATATGATGAACTCGTGAGAACTATTGTGTTGTCAAAAGGGTGCCTCACTTACTAGTTCTTGTACTTGAATTAAACTTGTTTTAAGGTTAACTTAGAACAAGGGGAGTTGTATTTACAAGAGATTGACTTACAACTAGATCTCAAGAACTAGAAGCAAAGGCAAGTGTTTATTTAAGTCTTTGATGAGAAATTTGTTTTCCACAAAGTCGACTTAGTAATTCCATGCTAATTCAAAAGTAATTAGCATAGTCTTTGTTCATGTGTGGGGTTTTACTAAGGGAAAGTATTTAGCAACTTGAACCACTTGAAAGGAGGCGAGGAGTTTGACATACTTGCCCTTTCTTGCAAAAAAACAAGGGTTTATTGAGCTTATGCAGTCACCCTTAACTGATGTATCTACACTAAGTGATCAAGCACCGTGTGCTCAAGCACCGAAAGACAAAGACAACATTCTCACAAGGAAATCATATGGTAAAAGCATCTCAACTCTCTCTTAAATTACATCCTCTACAGGTATTTAAATTCTGTTTTTCTATATTCCAAAAAACCAACCACAAATCTCTGAATAGTTGTAGACACACTAGTTTACCTATGCTAAACAAACACATTAAAAATTAGTCAATCCTCGTGGGAACGATCTTTACTTACTCTTTATTACTTGTTTGTGACTGTGTATACTTGCACATGCTTATTTCACACACCACAAAACCAATTAAACAGTTACACATCATCATAATTAAAAACATACTTTATTCCCAAAAACAAAAAAACACACAGCTGGAAGGCACTTTTTTTTTATTTCTGCCCCTCTGTCTCTCTCTCTCTTCCAACGCCAATACACCATCAACCTCACTACACTCACCAGCTCCACCGGCCACCGCAAACAACCGTCACCGCCGTCAACCACCAGCCATAGCAAGTCCTACATGCTCTATTGCACAACTTGGCATTTCTTAGTCTTTATTTTAAAACTCATTTCTTAGTCTTTATTGTTGGTTTTGGGTAATTGAAAAAACCCTAAACTAATACTTAAAAATCAAACCGAGGAATAACTGTCCAGCAAACAGAATAACTACCACATCAAACAATCAATTTTGAAAAAACATGTGGTTAAAAGTTTGTTGCAGAGTCCTATCCTAACGGTTTATTCAGTTAGAGGCCGTTAGCTCTACCTAACAGCCTCTAACTGACATGTCCGTCACTATGTGCCTAATTAAAGTGTATATATATAGATAGTCATGTGTAAATAATATACATACATTGAAATAAAGATTTACAGTTTTCAGTTTACTCTAAGTGTTCTAATACTACTTTCTGAAATACTCCCTTTACGTATGCTCCAATTTCTTTCTGGTTCCTATCAATAATTTCTGGGTTCTGCTAGTGCATTCAAGGTGTGAATGTACCTTGCAACAACAAGAGAAATCTGGTTAGTAATTAGTGTTTCAGTGACTGAAACAAGAGAAAGAAAAGAAAGCGAAGGGAAGAGTATTACATTTGATACTCTGAAAAGGTCTCAGGTAAAGGTTCAGTGTTCATCTCAAGAACATAGTCAAAGGTGCATGCAACAAAGCAGATACAAGAGAACATTAGGGTTTGAATAACAACCAAGAGGTTAGGGGAAATCACAAAGGGTTTGTGACTATACCTGATTGAGGTGCTGGAATCTTGGATCGAGTCTCATTGTACCTGCAAGCACACTGTAGAAATTAGGGTTTCTACAAATAAGTGGTAAATCAAGGGAAATTGAAGGAGAACTGTAAAGAAAGGGTGAATCTACCTCAGTGAAGGAGATTCACAAGCCAGGTTAAAGAAATCAAGCAGATCTGTGCAAACTAGGGTTTGCAAGATCGCGAAGGTGAGAAGTCAAAACGAAGGTCTCGGCCAAACTTCGTAACAAAACCACCGAGGGTTTTGCTCATCATCGCCAGAAGATCATCATTGACGGTGAAACCGGAGAGAACCACCGCTTCAATCACCAGAATCACCGGTGAGAGTAGAGGTGCTCTAGGGTTTCGTAGAGAGAGAGAGAGGCCGGAGAACCAAGAAGAGAGAAGGAGGTTCTTGTTTTTCTGAGCGAGAAAAGAGTAGAAGAAAGAATAAGTATATCGGGTCAACAAGATCCGCGCGCTGTTGTTTGGGTCGGGTCCTTGGTGCGCAAGACCCACCAAACAACTTTGTTTGGCGACTCTTCAACACATCATTGGGTTGGGCCATCAGAAGCTGGGCTTCCAATTGTTGCACCTCCCCTCAGTTGTTAATACAAGTCCTGCAAGTAAACAAGCAAAATTAGCAAAAATTCAATATGGTATAATTCAGAGCAAAGATAACGATCCAGGGCAACTTTCTAACTCTACTCTGTGTTTTTCTTAAGTTCTTTAAACTTTCTTTAAGTTTCTTTAACCCTGCACTGTGTGAAATTGTGCAGTGCTATCATTTTCAAATCTGTGTGTGTGTTTTAAAGTGTAAAACTGCAGGAATGGGAAAAGAAGACAGCTATGTTCCCAAACTCAATGGGAACAACTATGATACTTGGGCTATTCAAATGAAGCCTATATTGGGATCACATGGATGCCTCTACTTGGTAAAAGAGGGTCTCACACCTCCTGAAGCTAATGCTACCCCCTGCTGAAAAGAAAGAGTTCATTGAAAGAGAAATGAAGGACTTCAAGTGGTTCATCACTCATCCACAGGGCATGTGGAGAGGAAGTCTTTGAAAGGGTAAGGGATTGTGAGACTTCTAAGGCAGCATGGGATGCTCTAGAACACTACTACTGTGGAGCAGCTCCAATCAAGGAGGAGAAGCTGCAAGCTCTAAGAGCACAATATGAAAGTCTTAAAATGAAAAAAGATGAAAAAGTAACTGATTTCTTCAACAGAGTGAAGAAGATCAAAAATGACATGGCTCTCCAAGGGGAGAAGCTTGAAGAAAATTCACTGTGCAGAAAGATTCTCAGATCAATGCCAAAAAAGTGGTATGTGGTGACTAACACTATAGAATAAACTACAAAAAACGTAGGCCTGAAGCTAGAGGAGCTCCAGGGAAAACTAGAGGCCAAGGAGATAAGGCTGGAGATTCTAGAGGAAGATTCAGATGATGAGGACCAAGCCATGTATGCAGCTAAAGCTAAGGACAAGAAAGGTAAAAAGGGAGGTAGCAGTAAACAGTCTAAGAGTTCTAAGAACAAGTCAGGTAATTCTAACTCTTCTACTAAATCTAATTCATCTAAAAATAGCAATGCACCTAAGAAAAAGGATAAATCTAAGGTACAATGCTATAGGTGTGACAAGATGGGGCACTATCCCACTAGAAAGGGCTCTAAGCCTAAGGAGTCAGTTTCTGAAGCTAATGTGGCTAAGGAAGACACTGACTCAGATACTGATGAATCAGATACTGTTGCTTTCAGTATGATTTGTGATGAACCTAACGCAACTAAGCCTAAGAAGGATAGGATTAAAACTAAGAAAGGAAAGGAATATGTTGTTTTAATAGTAACAGGTAGTGATGGGAAAACTATAATGTAAATGGTACTTAGACTCAAAGATGTTCTAATCATATGACAAGTAATAAGAAATGGCTAATTAACTTTGATCCCACTGTTAGAATTGCTATTAGGTGTGCTAATGGTAAGACTATAGTCTCTAAGGGTAGAGGGAATATAGAACTAACTATAGTTGATGGGGAAAAGGTAATTGTCTATGATGTGTTATATGTTCCTGAGATAAGTTGCAATCTAATCACTTTAGGGATGATTAATTGAAAAAGGGTTTTCTTGCCTAATGAAAAATGCTAAGTTGAAATTGTTTGATAAAGAGGATAAGCTAATTCTAACTACTCAACTAGCTAATAATGAACATTTAAAACTAGTATAAGCAAGATCGCATTTAAGTGCCACTCACCGACAAATGATACTTGTTTATGGCATAATAGGTTTGGACATCTTCACCATAAGGCTCTAGATAACCTAAGTACTAATGAACTAGTAAAGGGGTTACCTAAGATAGCTAACACTAAGGAAAAGTGCACTACATGCTTAATGAGTAAACAACCTAGGAAGAACTTTAAGAAACAAATTGAACACAGATCTAAAGACTTATTGGAAGTTGTGTATTCTGATTTGTGTGGTCCTATGGATACTCCATCTATAGGGGAACAAGTACTTTGTAACTTTTGTGGATGAATACTCAAGGAAGATCTGGGTATATCTACTCAAGTCCAAAAGTGATACTTTCAATGTGTTTAAGAAGTTTAAGGCTATGGTTGAAACTCAAAGTGGTAAGAAACTAAAGGTATTGAGGACTGATGGTGGTGGTGAGTATACTTCAAAGGAGTTTGAAGAATACTGCACCACCAGTGGTGTTGTTCATGAGGTAACTCCACCATATATTCCACAGCACAATGGAGTGGCAGAAAGGAGAAACAAGACTATCCTAGAAATAGCTAGGAGTATGGTAACAACCAAGGGACTACCTAAAAGACTATGGGCAGAAGCAGTAGTGACTGCTGTCTATATTCTAAATAGGTGTCCTACAAGAGGTTTGGAGGCTAAGGTGCCTGAAACTATGTGGAGTGGTGAAATACCATGCGTATCTCACTTGAAGGTATTTGGTTCAGTTGCTTACAACCATATACCTAATAGTAAGAGATCTAAACTTGAGGATAAGAGTAGACCTCTAATCCTAGTGGGATATCATCCTACCGGGGGTTACAGGCTACTAGACCCTAATACTAATAAAACTGAGGTGTCTAGAGATGTGGTTGTGCTTGAAGACAAGCAGTGGGATTGGGAGAAAGCTGAACAGGTAGGTTCAGTGGACTCTACAACCATTGAGGAGGTCTTTAACACTGAACCAAATTCTGGTGACACTAATTCTGATGAAGAGGATCCTGTTCTACCTAATGATGATCCTATGTTACCTAATGTGGACCAAAATCTACATGAAGAGGAAAATGAGGAGGGTGAACAGGAACCTGAACAAGGTGTGCAGGCTCTTCCTAGGCCTCAAAGAGAGATGAGACCACCTAGGAGGATGCTAGAGTTTGAAATGAACATGGATAATCAGGTTACTAAGGATGGTGACTTGGTTCACTTTGCTATGGTGGCTGATTCTGAGCCTTTAGACTATGTAGAGGCACTAAAGTCTAAGGAATGGAGGAAGGCCATGTTAGAGGAATTGTCCTCTATTAAGAAAAATGGTACTTGGACTCTAACACTTCTGCCTAAAGGAAAGAAGGCAATAAGTGTTAAATGGGTCTTTAAACTGAAGTTGGATCCTAGTGGCAAGGTTGTCAAACACAAGGCAAGGCTTGTTGCTAGAGGGTTCCAACAGAAACAGGGAATAGACTTTGAAGAAGTCTTCTCTCCTGTGGCTAGGCATGAAACTATCAGATTAGTTACTGCCTTAGCTTGCTATAAAGGTTGGGGCTTGCATCACCTAGATGTTAAGTCTGCCTTCCTAAATGGTCCCTTGGAAGAAACTGTCTACATCTCTCAACCTCCTGGTTTTGAGATAAAAGGAAAAGAAGATCATGTGTGTCTATTGCATAAGGCACTATATGGTCTAAAACAGGCTCCAAGAGCCTGGAATAAAAGGATTGATGGTTTCTTTGTGAACAAAGGGTTCACAAAATGCACCAGTGAACATGGTGTCTATATTAAAGGTACTATGGATACTAACTTAATTCTTATTTGCCTATATGTAGATGATATGCTGCTGACTGGGAGCAATGGAAGGCTAATAGGAGAATTCAAGGAGACCATGCAAGCTGAATTTGACATGACAGACCTAGGGGAACTTGCCTACTTCCTAGGACTAGAGTTCTTAAAGATACCTGAAGGTATTATACTTCATCAAAGGAAGTATGTCAAAGAAATTCTCACTAAGTTTTCTATGACAGAATGCAACAAAGCCCTAAATCCAGCTGAGGGAATACTTAGTAAAAAAGAGGGTGAAAAGGGTTCTAAGGTTGACCCAACCTACTATAGACAGATTATCGGTTCTCTTAGATACTTGTGTCACTCTAGACCAGATATTCTATTTGCAACTGGAATGGTCAGCAGATTTATGACAGAACCTCTACAAATCCACCTAAATGCTGCTAAGAGAATTCTAAGGTATGTACAAGGCACAATAAACTATGGCTTATTCTTTCCTAAAGCTAAATCCTCTATGCCTTCTACATCTACTCCCTCTTCTACTCCTACCTTCTCTACTACATTAGAAGGTTACTCAGATTCGGATTGGTGTGGAGACCAATTGGACAGAAGAAGTACATCAGGGTATTTCTTCAGGTTTCTAGGTTCTCCAATCTGCTGGAGTTCTAAAAAACAGTCAATTGTGGCCTTGTCAAGTTGTGAGGCAGAATATGTTTCTGCCTGTAGTGCTGCAACACAGGCAGCATGGTTGGAATCACTTCTAAATGAACTACAAGTGAAGCTAAAGGAGACTCCTATACTATGGATAGACAACAAGTCAACAATTTGCCTAGCAAGGTGTTATACCCCAATTTTGTCCGCCTTCTTTCCCTTGTTTTAGTCGTTTATTTTTTAGTAAGGGCGTGTTTTGGAGTCGCATGGTTACGAGAATTATTAGTATAGCGTCTCGGTTACCAACCCGAACCAATCTCAATCTCCCCGTTCAACTTAATCAAAATACCGTTGTTTAAATTAGGCACGCACGCGAATGATCGATCTTTTCGTGCGTTCTTCAATTTAGTCTTCGTATTTGGGTTTAGTCGTACGTAGGTGTGTCTACCTAAAGTCATTTTTCTCAAAATTTGGTTTAAATTCAGACTTAATAATGCGATTCCGAGTTAATTTTGGGATTTTTAGTTAACACACCCATTTCTTTTATTTTGGTCTAGTTTTAGCGTAGTTGTCAAGTCTCGCCCGTTCTCGTCTTTGTATTTGGCCCGACTTTTATTATTATTATTTTTATTCTTATTTTGTTTATTTAATTTATTTAAGCATATATACAATCCAAAAATGTCAAAAATTCAATTTAGTTTAATTTACAATTTAAAAGTGTTTAAGAGTCAAATAAGTCCAAAAATGTCAAAAAAGATTGTATTTAGTTTAATTTACAAATTAAAAGCTATTAAGAGTCCAAAAAGTCCAAAAACACTAAAAAATACATCCAAAAAACCCAAAAAAATCAGATCCGAAAATACACGAAGAAACAACAATTTAGGGTTTTCAGATGACTTTCCAAGTGCTGCACATTTCTTTATTGGGCACAGGTTCCAACTCGAAATAGGTCAAAGCCTGGTTAAAAATAATAAATGTCTTAACCTAGTATTTTACTATAAATAAACAGTCAATCAGCAGTCACAAACACACAGAAATCAAGACAGCAAAGAGCTGCGAAAATCACTAAGAAATTAGGATCAGGGCTTCACATCGAAACCCTAATCACACAAAAAACACGTTCTTTCGAGATCTGAGATTTAGAAAAAGGTTCGAGTAATAGCAGCAGTTCGAAAACAACACGCAGTAGCAGAGTAGCAGAGTAGCATTTCAGTCACGAATAGCATTCACAAGGAGCCAAAACAGAGGCTGGAGTAAAGGTAGGTTTTTATAAATCCGTTTATGTTAAGTGTATGTGCTAATAATATGCAAGTTTCATGCGTAAAGAGAAAATAAAATCATATTAAGTTCAGTTTAAAAATAAAATTCTCGTGTTCTGTCTCAAGGGAAAACACTCATATGCTATGCTTAAAAACTGGTTCTGTTTGCTTTAGTTTCAAATCAAAGTAGTTTCTTTTAGTAAAAACTATACTCAGAGACCAGAAAACATAAAAACAGGCCAAAAACAGAATAAAGAGAGGAATAAAATAGAGTAGAGAGAAATCGGACCCAGAGAAAACATAAAAAGGGTAGAATGAAACATCGACCTTAAGCTCACGTGAGTCTCTGGTCATCTTCTCCGTGAAGCTCGTGAGACCCCCAGCCGAAACCCAAAACTCTTAAAAGCACTGCAAAGAATAGCCACAGAAAGGAACCCAGAAGCTTCGGTTTCTCCCCCAAACGAATCACCGTTTCACCTCAGGAAAAATAATAACAACAGATCAGAAACTAGGTTTTTTAACAAAGAAGAAGAACAGGAAAAAGAACGAAGCTCACCGCATCCTCGCCGGCGAGATTAGCGTCGTCAACGCCGTAACCATCACCACCCAACACCGAAACCGAACAACCCCCATGGAAACCGGCGCAAAACGCGCCAAGGACGTCCTCTCTCACTCCGCGAGAACCGGCGAGAAGGGCGCCGGAAATCTCTCCCTCTAGGTTACGGCGCCGCAGCAGCTAAGGAAGGGAAGGATTTCGTTTTAGGGTTTCTGGCGTTTCAAGCTTATATAGTGTTCATTTTTATTTTAATTTATTTAGTATTCAGATTACTATTAGTACCCCCTTTATTCTTGCGCACACCTTTCCTCACTTAAGCCTGGGCCAGCATCTTGGCCCTCCTATGCGAACTGGGCTTTCCTTTTTACACCCCTTATTATTTATACAGACCCCTGCGCTAATAAAACCCCAATTTACTATGTTCACCCCCTGTTTCACTTTTTAATTATTTTCCAACGCAAACGTAAATAATTTTTCTTGCGAAATTAAATAAACGGCTAAGTCGGTTGTACAACCGGGTTAGTCACTATGTTAGGGCCAATGAGCTGTACAGTTCAGTAACCCTACAAACCTAACAAATCCGAATACACTATTTTTCTAAAAATAAACGGCTAAGTCGGTTGTACAACCGGGTTAGTCATTATTTTAGGGCCAATGAGTATGCATATTCAAGAACCTACAAACTTAATAAATACGAATAAATTATTTTTCTATAAAAATAAACAGCTAAGTCGGTTGTACAACCGGGTTAGTCATTATTTTAGGGCCAATGGACTGTACAGTTCGGTAACCCTACAAACTTAATAAATACGAGTAAACTATTTTTCCTAAAAATAGGGGACTAAGTCGGTTGTACAACCAAGGTTAGTCGTTCTAGAACTAATGGGTCATGATGATTCGAGGAGTTCTAGAATACCTATTCTAAAACGGACCCACCTCACACCAAACCAATTTCTTTCAAAAACTCTAAAATTATTTTCAAAAGTAGGGGACTAAGTCGGTTGTACAATCGGGTTAGTCGCCCTAGGAATCGATGAGTCATGCATAGTTCAAGGAATCCTAGGACCCCTATACTAAAAAACACCAACCAATAAACCTTTTTCAGGAAGACCTACGTAGCTTTGATTCCTCCATTGCATCTGGAGGTACGTAGGAGCAAGACTCAACCCTTGTCAAGCACTAAAAACCAAAAATATAAATAAGTCTTTTTTCTACAAATAAAAGGGTAATTATTAAATAAATCTTAAATTAATTAGACAATAGGATGTCGTGGGGTGCTAATACCTTCCCCACACATAACGACTCCCGAACCCTAACAATGCCTCGTCCTAAAACTTAAAGGGATTTTCTGAATTTGCCCTTAAACTAAAAATTTCGGTGGCGGCTTTCTAAGAACCTTTCGAAGAATCCTTTCCCGGATTTTTCGGTCGCTACACAAGGAATCCTATTGCACATGGCAGAACAAAACACATAGAAACAAGGTTCCACTACTTAAGGGAACAAGTGGCTAAAGGCAACCTAAGGGTAGAACACTGCTCTACTAAAGATCAACTAGCTGACATGTTTAAAAAACCCTTAAAAGGGGAAAGTTTTACTAAGCTTAGAAGGGAAATAGGTTTAATTGCATTTACCTAAGTGTGCAATTAAATTTAAAGTCAACCTAGAGGCTTGTTCTAGGGTTTTAAAGATCTGCTATATCCAAGGGCATGTCCTGTGAATTATGTTTCCCTATAGGTTCTAGCTTAGTCTGATGGTAGCTTAGGTTGCTCTCTATATGTAAGGTTCCTATGTAATAGTTTAGGCTTTTGTCATTATAGGGGGGTGTTGGTTTTGGGTAATTGAAAAAACCCTAAACTAATACTTAAAAATCAAACCGAGGAATAATCATCCAAAGAAATGTAATAACTACCACATCAAACAATCAATTTTGAAAAAAAACACGTGGTTAAAAAGTTTGTTGCAGAGTCCTATCCTAACGATTTATTCAGTTAGAGGCCATTAGCTCTACCTAACAGCCTCTAACTGACATGTCCGTCACTATGTGCCTAATTAAAGTGTATATATATATATATAGATAGTCATGTGTAAATAATATACATACATTGAAATAAAGATTTACAGTTTTCAGTTTACTCTAAGTGTTCTAATACTACTTTCTGAAATACTCCCTTTACGTATGCTCCAATTTCTTTCTGGTTCCTATCAAGAATTTCTGGGTTCTGCTAGTGCATTCAAGGTGTGAATGTACCTTGCAACAACAAGAGAAATCTGGTTAGTAATTAGTGTTTCAGTGACTGAAACAAGAGAAAGAAAAGAAAGCAGTAAGGAAGAGTATTACCTGTTTGATACTCTGAAAAAGGTCTCTGGGTAAAGGTTCAGGCTGTGTTCATCTCAAGAACATAGTCAAAGGTGCATGCAACAAAACAGATACAAGAGAACATTAGGGTTTCAGAATAACAACCAAGAGGTTAGGGGAAATCACAAAGGGTTTGTGACTATACCTGATTGAGGTGCTGGAATCTTGGATCGAGTCTCATTGTACCTGCAAGCACACTGTAGAAATTAGGGTTTCTACAAATAAGTGGTAAATCAAGGGAAATTGAAGGAGAACTGTAAAGAAAGGGTGAATCTACCTTAGCGAAGGAGATTCACAAGCCAGGTTAAAGAAATCAAGCAGATCTGTGCAAACTAGGGTTTGCAAGATCGCGAAGGTGAGAAGTCAAAACGGAGGTCTCAGCTCAAGCTTCAGAACAAAAACCACCGAGGGTTTTGCTCATCATCAGCAGAAGATCATCATTGACGGTGAAACCGGAGAGAACCACCGCTTCAATCACCAGAATCACCGGTGAGAGCAGAGGTGCTCTAGGGTTTCGTAGAGAGAGAGAGAGAGAGAGGCCGGAGAACCAAGAAGAGAGAAGGAGGTTCTTGTTTTTCTGAGCGAGAAAAGAGTAGAAGAAAGAATAAGTATATCGGGTCAACGAGATCCGCGCGCTGTTGTTTGGGTCGGGTCCTGGGTGCGCAAGACCCACCAAACAACTTTGTTTGGCAGCTCTTCAACACATCATTGGGTTGGGCCATCAGAAGCTGGGCTTCCAATTGTTGCACCTCCCCTCAGTTGTTAATACAAGTCCTGCAAGTAAACAAGCAAAATTAGCAAAAATTCAATATTTATTTCATCAGGTGCAGTAAGCTTAGTCCTTCATCTTCTTCCTTTTCTATTTCAATATCGGATGAAATCAAAGATGACAAAAACGAAGAAAACACAAAAATAAAACCACACCCAGTCTTAGATTCGATAAACTTCAACAATAATTTTAAATAAACTTCAAAATAACTATTAAAGCTTAGAGATAGAAAGTTGTAATAGATTTGTGACTTTGTAAGATTGGATCTGAAGAGAGGATTCACTGCAAATAGAGATTCAAAGAGATGAGTTTTCGTGATCAAGAAACCCAACGCATTTAAAAAGTCAAATTCAAACCAGTTTATGGGTGAAAAGGCGAATAGGTGTTGTCATAGCTTGAAAGTGTGTTTATGGTGGCCACTTGAGTTGAGGAGAGAGAGAAACTGAGAAACAGTTTCAGATTTGATAAAAGAAAGAAGACGAAAGATTTGCTTTAATTTTTTGTTTTAATTTTAATAATTAATAATTATGATGATGTGTAACTGTTTAATTGGTTTTTCCTAAAATGATGTGTTGGTCTTTGGACCACACAAGAATTACTCAGCAAGAAGTTGTTTAAAATTCAAGTGTGAGTAAACTAGCATAGTTAGACTTAAAATCATTGTCACACATTTTGAATTCAAAACCATGATGTTCCAAATACTTCGAACAGTAGGCCAATTTAGTGGTTCTTCTCATGAGGATTCTTATTTGCACTTAAAATGATTTTAGGAAGTGTGTAGCAATTTCATCATTCCTGGTGTTAGTGAAAATGTTTTTAGATTGAAATTATTTCCATATTCCTTGAATGATAGAGCTAAGGCTTGGCTAAAATCTTTAGAGCCTAAATCTATCACTTCTTGGAATGAGATGACAGGAAAAAATTTAGCAAAATATTTTCCACATATCAAAAATGTCAGAATGATGAATGATATCACTTCTTTTAAACAAAAAGAATTTGAGTCACAGTTTGAAGCATGAGAATGATATATTCCACACCAAGGAATACCTGTCATCATCCAGATGGAAACTTTCTATAATGGTCTGGAACTACAAACCAGACTCATATTGGATGCATCATCAAAGGAGTGCTACTAAATTCCTCATATAATCAAGTTTGTGGATTAATAGAAAGAATTGCAACCAACAGCTACCTGTGGAACATAGAAAGACTCAATCTCAAAAGAAGTACAGGGTACATGAGGTTAGTGAAGTAGCAACTTTATCAGCTCAAGTAACATCCCTTACCAACATGATAAATATTTTCAGCACCACCAATGTTGTAGCATCCAATGCTACAGCATCACTAGAAACCACACCTGCTGGCATAAAACAAGCCCCTCCAGGAACAACTAATTGTGTATACTGTGGAGGCGGACAGTTGTATGGAGAATGTCCCTGAAACCCTATTTCGGTTAACTATGTAGGGTACAACCAAAATAACAACCCTTACACAAACACCTAGATTGTTCCTGGACAGTTGTAAGGAGAGTGAGGGAGGAATAAATGAATCAAAAGAAGAAGAGAGTATTCAAAAGATTGAGCTTGAACCATACCCTAAAGAAGACCTAAACAAACAACCAACTCCCTCGCCCCAATCCCCACCTAACAAAAATCCAAAATCTTCTCCCCAAATAGCTACTACCACACCAATCAAAACACCACCCAACCTGACACCCTCACCATCAAAATACACTAGAAAAATTCAAGGCACTGCTAAGATTCACCAACCAGAAACCATCCAATCACCACCTCAACCAAAACCACAAGTTAAAGTGAAATGTTATAGCATCAGCTGAACAGGTGAATGTTTCATCAATGGCTGCAGTAACCATGAAAATTCAAAGACAAGAGTTAAATAAAGGGAGACAAGTTCTTTTGTCTAACTCAAAGCTTAAAATACTCCCTGAAAAGCTCAAATCTAAGCAGTCAGGACCTTTTAAATTGATGAGAGTGCATCCTAATGGGTAATGGAAATTTTTGATGAAGCCACTAGTTCTACATACAAAGTCAATGGAAAAAGGGTGAAGCTGTATTATGATTCACATGTGGTGAGGGATAAACTCACCACAGAGTTACTGGAACTCTAACAGAAGGAGGCTTAGTCTGGCTAATGACTCTTAAATCAAGCGCTCAGAGCTGGCCCAACCTATTTGGAGGCCTAAAGCGAACTTTCTAGTGAGACCCTATGAAAGAGAGAATAACACAAAAGTGACAAACACTAAAAGAAATTTAAAAAGTAAAATATTTTAAGTGAGTGAGTACTATAAAAGTTACAAGTCTAATAAAAATTTAAAAATGAAATCTAATTTCATATGGAGAATATTTATTATTTTTTAATTTTTATTTATAAAATGGAATATTAATTTAACGATTAACATATCTATAATTATAGTTTATATATTATTTATGTCATTTATGATTTGTTTTAACTCACCCTAAATTGATATACTTATTGATAATTAATGGTATGGGGCCTATGTTCAAATCCCTAGAGGAAAATTTAATTCTACTTTAATCTGGGCATGGAAAAATAAAATTCCATAAAATGTGTTCCATGGGTTTAGAACCGCAGACATTAAAGGAAAATACTTCACATGAAAACCAACTGGACTGAGTTCGTATTTGGTGATGTAGGCCTTGTTTGTAATATATGATCCTTAATTTGAGGCCCTATTTTACCAATACAAAAAGTATTTTTTTTTAGGCCCCAAGCAAGGGCTTGAGCCGCCTTATGCTTGGGCCGGCCCTGCAAGCGCTATTGGGAGGTATCCCGGAGTTTTAATCTAATATTTGTTGTCTTTGTTTCTCTTTTTGATGTTGTAGGAGTGTTCAATTGTGTTGGTGAAGTGAGCATTAACTATGAGGAGCACGTGCAAGGAGACCCAGAGGAAGGAGAAGGGCAAAAGAAGGAGCAAGATGAGAAATTACAACAGAAAGCACTGAGGGGTAACTAGAACAACAACAGATCGATCTTTGAAGCAACCAATGTTGCAGCATTAACAACCAATCCTATTGCACCAAAGATCCATAGTTGTAGCAGCCAATGCAACAACAACTTAAACCGAGACTAGAAAGAATTGTGTTGTGTTCATCAATCAGTAACTGTTCCCTCTTGTGTCTGTGTGTTAGTGTTTTGTTGTCTGTGTTGTGTTTTATTTGTGTGTTTTTATTTGTGTTGTTTTTGTTTATGTTGTCTTTGTTTTTGTTGTCTTTTATTTCAATAAATCTTTGAATGTTGTAGCATCAAGATTATCATTCAAAGAAATTGTGAGGATTTAAAATTTTTGTTGCGATAAATGTTTTTAATTTCAGTATTGTAGTGTCTAAAAGGCCTCTCCCATTAGAGATTGCATGAGCAAAGTGGAGACTTTCGCTAGGTTTTAAGTTAGGTGGAGGACATTCTCGATTATTGTTTTGTTTATATCAAAGGTATGATTAGTTGCACTTTTTATCCTTGCAGTAATAGATAGATAATTCTTTTTGGGCGAAGTTAATGATGATAAAGTGTATGTGTTGAGTATCCTTGTTTGAATAATTAGTATTATTGTGCTGCTTTTACACTCAAAATTCTAGGCTTAGCCAAGAACTTAGCTATTGAGAAATGATTTGATGCCAAAGCTGGTGTTAGTAGACCAAGATCTATGCCAAGTTTTTACTAAAAATTTAGAGTAACATTTGAAGCTAAGTTTGGGGGTGACTAAAGATATATTGAGGCTAAGTATAAAGATATATGAGGTCAGTGCAATAGGCTCACAAATGTTAGATTCTATTGTCAAAGATAGTACACAATATAAAAGAAATTCCAATGCTACAACATTGTGAAAATTCCAAATCAATAGTAGTGCACTGGCCAAAAGTTTGAAATACTTAAACCAAAGCCCTCTGTCATGCTTAAAATCCCCCAGATCTTATGTGAAGATGTTAGTCTACTCTTCGTTTTGAAAAACTCTTGGCATGATCAAAAGAAAACTACTCTTTCCAAGACTAAGTGAAGTTTTGAAGATAGCTAGGAACAAAACTATGTCCTAAGAGTCACACGCTCACCTAATGAGCAGTAATAATCCTGGATATTGTGAAAGACATATGTGTGTGTGTGTGTGTGTGTGTGTGTGTGTGAAATGAAGTGAATTTGAAAATTGGGCCCAATAAGATCATTTTTGAAAAACTGTTTGATTTAGGGAAGCAACTAATTTTATTTTTGTATTCTCTTTATGTATTGTTTGTTTGTCTTTGTCAGGTATTGATAACTCATATTTATAGGAGTTATTTATACTTATTCAAAGATAAATCATGCAAGTTCTCTAGCAATAGTAGGTTGATTCTATTAGTTTTCTGTTAGTTTATTGTTTCTTAGTTAGCTAGGGGCTAAATTACGAGTTCTGTGCATTTTGGCACCAATTGGTGCCTTTGTGAGCATTTTGATGCTTCTTGTGTTTGTGCAGTAAAAAGCTGAACGTCGCAACGTCCCTCATCACGTCTGAAGAAGGGCAACAGAGCAAGAAAGAAAATATCTCATGTGTGGTGCACAAGCAATGATGGTCAAAGATCTAGAGCTGCAGAAGATCTTCTCTCTCTCTCATCAAGATCGACTTGTGCCGACACAATCAGTAGTGATCTTTGTGTCATTTCAAAGAATATTTTATTTACAAGCAAGCTTGGTAGGTGGGGTAATGACATCAGCAAGCATGTGACCCTTTTTCTATAATTACAAGACTTATCTCTCTCTCTAAAGAGATACCTGCATCATACCAGTCCAAACATTCATCATCTACCTTCCTCCATTGTTCAGAAAGAGTTTTCTAAACGAAGTTCTGGACACAGACTTCGGTTTTTGAACTCTACTCAACTCCATTTCTAGTCATAACCACTACTGTGAAGCTCAGACGTTGTAACGTCTTTACAGCGTGCATGCAGGAAGGTTACTTAGGTGTATCTTTTGCGCTCAGTTTATTTTCCTCTATGTATGGTATTTTAACTCCTTATCTTTCTGTAAAGATGCTCAGCATGAGCTAAACATTTTGTAGTTGGGTTGTTGTTTTGCATGTAATGAATTTCTAGTTCAATGTTATGAAGTATTGACGCTTATATGTTTTAAATCTTTGCATGATAATATTTCCAAACTTGTTTTGAGGTTGGCCTCTTGAAATAGGTAGATTCATAGGTACAGACATGGTCTATGAAAAGAACTCAAAGATTTATATGAACGAAAAGGTGTACTAAAGACATTTAGGCATTTTTATCTAAGTCTAGACATAGAATGGATAATAGTTCATAGAACATTGCTGTGGGTACTTAAAATACAGGAGTGGGCCTACTTAGAACCTAGACATAGGACATTCTAGTACTTGAAGCTCTGACGTTTTGTGACTGAAAAGCACAATTCTTTTGCAACAGCGTTCAAACGTCATAACGTCTATACAGAATAACATTTGTACGTAATAACGTGTAAACGTTATAACGTCTGACTAGAGAGGATTTACTTGCATGCAACAATCCAACTCATTCTCATCCATATTCACAACCAACACTTATTTACTTGCTTTATTTACATTTCTAGTATTAACACCAACTTTTAGTGCCGATTTGTTACTTGATTCTCTTGTGTTTTGAGGCTTGAACTTTTGAAAGTAAACCAATCCTCGTGGGAACGATCTCTTACTTATATCCACTTTATTACTTGTACGACGTGTATACTTGCACTATTTTTGCGAATACCACACAAACGCAACAAGTTTTTGGCGCCGTTGCCGGGGATTGTAGTTAACTTTTATTGTTCAAAAGTATTAGAACACAAGTTGAAAGAATTTTACTGTGTTGTTTGTTGTTTCTGTGTGTGAATAGGTAGACGTTACAGCGTATGCTTAGTTCCAACTCAAGCTCTAGTTCGATTGAACCAGGGAGTGAATCATACCGAAGTTTGATCCGTAACTCGAAAGAACTTTCGTGCAACTAAGGAGACAAAAAAGGGTAAGAAGGCAAAGAACAACAACAAAGAACATCAACAACCAATCATGTCTGAACATGGTACCATTGGAAGAAGTTCTAGAGGTGGACATGCTCCAAGAGGAGGTAGATGACATGGTCGTGGACCACAGACCCATACAGAGACACTTGTTGATGATGAACTTTGGCAGAGACAGCAACTCATCAATGCAGGACCACAAGACATGGTCAATGACAGGGACATGCCTATGCGTGACTATGCCGTGCTCAATCCTGCTCATCTACAAACAGGCATTGCAAGACCAACCCTTCATACTGGTCACTTTGAATTCAAGCCAATGATGTTCCAAATGCTGCAAACTGCAGGGCAATTTGGAGGTTTTCCTCAAGAAGATCCATATGCGCACCTAAGGCAATTTTTGGATGTGTGCAGCAATTTTATCATCCCTGGAGTCTCAGAGGATGCTTTCAGATTGAAGCTCTTCCCATATTCTCTTAAGGATAAGGCCAAAAGTTGGTTGAACTCCTTGGAGCCAAATTCAATTCACACTTGGGATGAGCTAGCAGAAAAGTTTCTTGCAAAATACTTCCCTCCCAACAAAAATGCTAAATTGAGAAATGATATCACTTCCTTCAAACAAAGGGAGGGGGAATCACTATTTGAGGCTTGGGAAAGGTGGAAGGAGTTACTGAGAATGTGCCCACACCATGGCATTCCTGTGGTGATTCGAATGGAGACTTTCTATAATGGTCTAGATCAGCCTACTAGGTTGATACTTGATGCTTCATCAGGTGGTGTCATTTTGAACATGTCTTTCTCTGAGGCATGCAAGCTTATTGATGACATAGCCACCCATAACTCTCATTGGCCATCTGATATATTTACTCCTGGGAAGAAGGCTGGTGTCCATGAAATAAGTGAAGTAACTGCTCTTTCTGCTCAGGTGGCTACCCTGACCAACATGATCAAAAAACCATGAGCACTCCAAACGTGGCCACGTCTGAAAGACAAACTGCTGCAGCTGTTGAACCCACGCATTCTGGGGGAGTAGTGTGTGTCTATTGCGAAGAAGGGCATGTGTACAAAGAGTGTCCCTATAACCCTCAATCTGTAAACTTTGTATCTCAGAACATAGGTAACAATCCTTACTCCAACTCTTACAATTCAAATTGGAGAAATCACCCAAATTTTGGTTGGAGAAACAACAATGCTTTGAATGCTAGCAACATCGCTTCCCGCAATACCCCGTGATTTCCCCTCAACAACAACAACAGAGGCAAAGATGGGCGTAATAATAATAACAAAGAATTTGGAAGCCATGATGAAAACTTTCATAAGTGATTGTAAGATAACATTGCAAACCCATGAGTCTTCAATCAAAACTTTGGAGAACCAAATTGGACAGATAGCCTCAGCTCTTACTCAAAGGCAGAATGGATCTCTCCCATCTACTACTGAAACACCATCATCGTCTAATCCAAATGTTAATAATGTGACGAATGCACAGGTAAATGCTATCTCATTGAGAAGTGGTACTGAGTATCCTGAACCCACTATGCCTGAGGAAAACGAGGTGCCATGGAAGGAAAAAGAGAAAGGGAAGGAGAAAACCAAAAGTGGAGAAAAAGAGAAGAATATTCCAGATATTGTGATGTCCCAGCCAGACGTTACAACGTCTAGTTTTGAACCAGGAATCAAGACTGTACCCAAGCTTGTACCTGAATATCCTCCTCCACCCTACCCTCAAAGACTAAAGAAAGCTCATGAAGACAAGCAATTCAGCAAGTTCATGGAGATGTTAAAGCAGCTACACATCAACCTTCCCTTTGGTTGAAGCATTACAGCAGATGCCAAACTATGCTAAGTTCTTAAAAGACATCATCACCAAAAGAAGAAGGCTAGGGAGTTCGAAACTGTTGCTTTAACTGAGGAATGCAGTTTAATTATGCAGAATAAACTCCCTAGAAAACTCAAGGATCCTGGCAGCTTTACTATACCATGCTCCATTGGAGATTTTTACATTGGCAAAGCTTTATGTGACTTAGGGGCAAGTATTAACTTGATGCCCAAGTCCATTTATGATAAACTTGGTATAGGAACTGCCAGACCTACTTCTTTAAGTCTCACTTTAGCTGATAAAAGTAGAGTCTATCCTGAGGGCATATTAGAAGATGTGTTGATTAAAGTTGACAAGTTTGTTTTTCCAGTGGATTTTGTTATTTTGGATTTTGATGCAGATAAAGAAGTTCCTATCATTTTGGGGCGACCATTCCTAGCCACTGGAAGAACACTCATTGATGTGCAGAAAGGAGAATTGATCATGAGAGTCAATGACCAAGAAGTCAAGTTCAACGTCCTCAATGCACTCAAGTATCCAGAGCCTAACACAGAAGAATGTTCTTATGTGGTTGCCCTTGACCATGTGGTTCAAAAACAATTCAATAAAGATAATGACCACTTGGAAAAGATTCTGGGCAATGCTGAGATACAAGAGTTATTAGCAGAAGAAGCTGTTCCTCAAGACGTTATAACGTCAACTACAGACGTCGTCACGTCTGAATCTCCTGTACTAAAGGCGTGGACAAAGAAGTATGAATCTTTGGGGCAAGAGGACTCAAATCTCAAGAAGAATGTGCCTTCTATTAAAGAACCACCCACACTGGAGCTGAAGGTGTTACCTGATCACCTGAAGTATGTCTTTTTAGAGGAAAATGATCCTCCCCCAGCAGAGAAAAAGCAAAAGAAGAAGAATCAAGGAAGGCGAGCAATGGAGATAATCAGTGAGGAAGAGGAAGAGGAAAGTCCTGAAGAGAAAGGCAGTTCAAGTGAGAAAACCATGAGTGAATCCCCAACAAACCAAACAGTCAAGGAACCAACTAAGAAAACAGCTAGCCCTAAACCACCATCACCACAAGCCACACAATCACCACCTCCACCACAAGAACCCTCCACCCATGACCAGAACACTCCCAAAACTCCACAATCCAAGGCTCAAGACCAACCAATTCCACAACCACCCCCACCCCAGCCTGAACCTGAAAAACAACCATCAGCCCAGAAAGTGCAGGAAGGAGACGTGGCGACGTCTGAGGCAACAAATATAGGAAGCAACCCAAACTCACAGCTCAGTCCCCCACCCAAGAAAACAAGAGTGAAGAGTGTGCCCACCCATAACCCTTTTGGAAGAAAGAAGAGACAAGAGTTAGCAACTGCAACACAAGAAGCCCAAGTTAGTGGAGAGCAAGAGCAAGTTGAAGCTCCCACAACAAAAAGACAAAAGCTACCAGTGAAGAGAAAAGGTGAGAGTGCCACAGGAAAGCCAGCAACTGCCACTAGTGCAGCCTTTGTTGCTGCTACTGGTCCTGAAGAAGCCCTTCCTGCCATTGCTGAAGAAGGGCCTGTAGACGTTATAACGTCTACTGAAAAGGAGGCCGCAACTAAGCTTGCAGAATTGCAAGTGATGAAAGAACGTGAAGCTGCCATTGAAAAGGTAAAGGAGCAGGCAATGGAAGAGGCGACTCAGAAGTTGGCAGAGCACCTCTTGAAGCAAGCCCAGGAAAAAGTTGCTGATATTGGTGGATCATCAACAGACGTGGTAACGTCTAAAGAGCCAGAGGTGGAAAAAGCCCAGATGAACCCCAATGAAGCACTGCATGTCAATCCTGCTATATTAGCAATGAAAATGTGGGAGGAAGCCAAAAAGAGGATTGCTGAAGCTTCTAGTGCAGTTGGTGCGAGCGTGGGAGTAGTAGGCTCTGATGAAACCACAACCACAACCACTACAGAGGCAGGAGGAGAGAAGAAGAAGGCGACCGGTCAAGCAGGCATCCCCACTCGGCAGAGTGGAAGGCTCAGGTTTGGTGCTTTGAACAAGTAATTTAGCCCTTTATTTTTAGTAGTAGAGTAATTTTAGTTTTTAATTTTAGTAAGAATAAACAACTCTCCAACGTGATAACGTCTGTTTCAACGTTGGATGGTTAGAAGATAGTAGTTGTTTGTTTCTCTGTGTTCTGTTTGATTGTTCCTCCCCCATTTTTTTTAAAAAAAAAATAAAAATTTCATCATTGAGCAGTGGGGACACTGCTCAACTTTAAGTGTGGGGGGGAGGATCCTGATGTCCTAAGTTTTTTTTTTTGTTTTTGTTGTTATGTGCATGCATGAGATCAAATGCAAAATCAGTTTATATTCTTACTCTGTTAGTCATTAAAAATATTTCTCTGTGGGCTAAATCTGGTGATGACTGTGTGTGAATATGTGTGAGTAGATGATGCATGTTTAGATGAATAGAATTGATTCTTCGCTCCCACACAAACTCGTTTTGAGGAAAAATCTAGTTAGCTAGGGAATATTTTATGCTGAAGCTAGTTTTGGTTGACTATGGTGATTGTAAAACTTGATTAAAAACTGAGAGTAGCGGTAGAAGCTAAGTTTGGGGGTATATCAGGTTGTACTAAGGCTGGGTGCAAAGACTGTAGGATGGTTAGTGCAGGTGTAGTGTGAGTGCAACGTTGTAACGTCTACCCGTAACGTTATAACGTATGCCGTGTGTGTTGTGTTTTGTATTTCAAACGTTATAACGTCCCACCTATAAACGTTATAACGTCTAACTCCAAAAAGACCAAAAAGAGTGTGTTGTTGTAAATAAGTGGAAAATCCACAAGTGCTTTGTGTTTTGCTGCGATACCCTGAAACAAATACTGGGCAACCCAATATATGAAGTAAAAAAAAAAAGAGAAGAAAAGAAAAAAAAAGAATTCCAAGTGGAATGAATCAAAGGAAGCTGCTCAGTAATGAGGGGGTTGCAGTCATTTGCGTGTGTGAGTCAGAAAAATAGTTGCACTAATCTAGTCCTAGCACCCAATTAAGACCCTTTGTCATGCTTTAAATTAACCCTCATTTCTTATGTGAAAATGTTAGCCTACTCTTTGTTTTGAAAGATGTTTTGCTCTCACCAAATGGAAACCACTCTTTCATAGGCTAGAATAGCTTCTGAACCTAGCTAGGAATGGAATTAATGCAGAGGTCACACACTCACTTTGGGCAGTAATAAATCTAGAATTTAATTGTGCATCGTGCGTGAGTGTGTAGAGAATTAGCCCTGGGAATAATTTTTGATCAAATGATTGAGTAGAATGCAACTTTCTTTGGTGTAGTTGATTTCATGCATTTGTTAATTTTGTTTTGTCTTGATTGCTTGAGGACAAGCAATGATTTAAGTTTTCAGTGTGATAACTCATATTTATATGAGTTATTTATACTTATTCAAAGATAAATCATGCAAGTTCTCTAGCAATAGTAGGTTGATTCTATTAGTTTTCTGTTAGTTTATTGTTTCTTAGTTAGCTAGGGGCTAAATTACGAGTTCTGTGCATTTTGGCACCAATTGGTGCCTTTGTGAGCATTTGGATGCTTCTTGTGTTTGTGCAGTAAAAAGTCGAACGTCGCAACGTCCCTCATCACGTCTGAAGAAGGGCAGCAGAGCAAGAAAGAAAATATCTCATGTGTGGTGCACAAGCAATGATGGTCAAAGATCTAGAGTCGCAGAAGATCTTCTCTCTCATCAAGATCGACGCGTGGTGACACATCAGAGCGATCTTTGTGTCATTTCAAAGAATATTTTATTTACAAGCAAGCTTGGTAGGTGGGGTAATGACATCAGCAAGCATGTGACCCTTTTTCTATAATTACAAGACTTATCTCTCTCTAAAGAGATACCCGCATCATACCACCCAAACATTCATCATCTACCTTCCTCCATTGTTCGTAAAGAGTTTTCTAAACGAAGTTTCGGACACGCACTTCGCTTTTTGAACTCTACTCAACTCCATTTCCGGTCATAACCACTCATCAGGAAGCTCGACGCGTTGTAACGCCTTTACAGCGTGCATGCGGGAAGGTTACTTAGGTGTATCTTTTGCGCCGCTTTATTTTCCTCTATGTATGGTATTTTAACTCCTTATCTTTCTCAGAAAGATGCTCAAAGATGAGCTAAACATTTTGTAGTTGGGTTGTTGTTTTGCATGTAATGAATTTATAGTTCAATGTTATGAAGTATTGACGCTTATATGTTTTAAATCTTTGCATGATAATATTTCCAAACTTGTTTTGAGGTTGGCCTCTTGAAATAGGTAGATTCATAGGTACAGACATGGTCTATGAAAAGAACTCAAAGATTTATATGAACGAAAAGGTGTACTAAAGACATTTAGGCATTTTTATCTAAGTCTAGACATAGAATGGATAATAGTTCATAGAACATTGCTGTGGGTACTTAAAATACAGGAGTAGGCCTACTTAGAACCTATACATAGGACATTCTAGTACTTGAAGCTCTGACGTTTTGTGACTGAAAAACACAGTTCTTTTGCAACAGCGTTCAAACGTCATAACGTCTATACAGAATATCATTTGTACGTAATAACGTGTAAACGTTATAACGTCTGACTAGAGAGGATTTACTTGCATGCAACAATCCAACTCATTCTCATCCATATTCACAACCAACACTTATTTACTTGCTTTATTTACATTTCTAGTATTAACACCAACTTTTAGTGCCGATTTGTTACTTGATTCTCTTGTGTTTTGAGGCTTGAACTTTTGAAAGTAAACCAATCCTCGTGGGAACGATCTCTTACTTATATCCACTTTATTACTTGTACGACGTGTATACTTGCACTATATTTGCGAATACCACACGAACACAACATGTATCATTGCTTGAGGACAAACAATGGTTTAAGTTTGGGGGTGTGATAAATCTTATTTATATAGAGTTATCTATATGTTCTAGACTTAAATCAATGTGAGTTTCTAAGTAATATTGTTGTTAAAGTAGTTAATATGTTTTGTTTAGAGTAAAAGAGGGTTAGGAACTAATTTGTGATCATTTGACAACACTATTGGTGCCCCATATTGTATATTAAATGCGTTTGTTCAAAGCTACAGTGTTAGCCCCAACATTCACAGCAAACTGCAATGCCCCAGTGTTGCACCCCGAAAAATCCGGTTTGGGTTTCTCAATGTACAACGTGGAAATTTTTTGAAGCTGCCACCAATATTTTAATTTTAAGACCAAAACATTGAAAAAAGGTCTTTTGAACAAGGCAGATGGTCTTTTGAAAACTAGAGATATAGGTTCGGGGGTCGATTACGTGTGAGGAAGGTACTCGCACCACACACGTCCTTTCTACCGAAAGAGAACCTCTAACTAAATGTGTGGTTTTAACGTTTGATTTGAAAAATCCCTAGATTTGCCTATTTATTCCTTGTTTGAAGAC
Source organism: Oxytropis ochrocephala (assembly GCA_020916435.1). Taxonomy (NCBI): domain Eukaryota; kingdom Viridiplantae; phylum Streptophyta; class Magnoliopsida; order Fabales; family Fabaceae; genus Oxytropis; species Oxytropis ochrocephala. Next base: position 126,541,316 of record CM037088.1, read on the forward strand.
GAATGGGAAAACTTAATGAAAATTTTTATTTTTGGCGCTTGACGAGAGTTGGCCTCTCGCTCCTACGTATCTCTTAGTGCGATGGAGAATTCAAAGCTACGTAGTTCTTGGTTGTCATGAAAAGGTTTTTGTTTTTTATCTTTTTAGTGAGTTTTCGAAATATGACGAGTATTCAGCGAATGATTAAACTAACAGAGGTTATGGGTAATCACCGCTAAGTACTCTTGAAAAACGAGTCACTACCATCGGTCGATTTAACAAAGGTTACGATTGATCGTTAGTAGCAACTTGTTTTATTTGTTGATCTTTTGAAAATGGTTTTCGAAAGAGATTAATTGACACGAATGATCAAACTAACCAAAGTTATGGATGACCATCGTTTATTGTTCTTTGGAAAAAGATATTGCCACCAATGACTAGACGAACAGAGGTTCTGATTAGCCATTAGCAACAATGGGTTGAAAAATGATTTTTTGTTATGAAAAACACTAACGTTTATGGTTGCAAAAAGGATTTTTATTCGTTGCGCTTGACGAGAACGTGGCTCGCTCCTACGTATCCCGAACGGGAATCAAAGCGACATAGTTCTAATTTGAAGATGAAAATGTTTTTGAAAGGGTTTTGGAAAGGGGAAGAGCTTTCATAATGACCAAGCAAGCTGAGGCTTTGAGTGATCGTTATTAATAACTCTTGATAGCGTTCACGACAATCAAATAAGCCGAGGCTTTGGGTGATAGTTACTAATAACTTGCATTAATTAGAAAAGAGTTTGAAAGATTTTTGGGAAAAGGGTGTGAGATAATAAAACAGAAGTGCAACTAACAGGAGGTTGTATTGTTAAACAAAGAGGTGCAAAAGTAAAGCTCGGCGTTTTGGGTTTATCCTATGAAATGGGCCTTTAGAAGAGAGGGATACATGAGATAAACATGGGGTGTAATTATTAATCAGATAAAAAAAAGAAGGGTTTTTTTTTTGTACCCCACCCATTCCCTAACACCCCCACCCACACCGTAATTCCCAAAATGCCCTTCAAAAATTGCTTTTTCACAAAATTACACCCATCGTATATATATCTTTTGGGAGCCTATATACGATGGGTACATTTTGACATCGTGAGATATGTTCGTTGGGCGTATATACGATTGATGCGTTTTAAGTCAATCGTATATATACGCTGGAACCTATTTACGATGCGTTAAAAATGCACATCGTATATATGCCCCAAACGAGATATATACGATGGGCTTTTTTTTGGTTAATGATTACATTTTATTAATGATTTATAATTTACGATCTCGTGATTTGAATAAACGCGTATATGTATTGGATAAAATAAACGCGTATAATTACAAAAACGCGCTTATAATCATATATACACGTGTAATACAAAAATGTGTGAATCTATCTACAAGTCGTCAATAGAATCATCGGCTAAATCTATACATCTAGACGCATCGGTGTGAGTGAGAGGTCGCACGGAGGACACATAGATCGCCATAGGGTAAAACGTCCAGGCATACGGATGCAACCATGAAGCAGATCGGTAAGTAGTCTTTGGTACCCTTTGTGGGGCAATAGGAGGCAATGGACAAGTGGGAGAGATTGAAAGATTCAACGAAGGTACATTTTGCTCGTTCGTAAGCAGATATGATTTTCAACTTAGATGAATCAGACGTGCCTCTCAAAGGCGTATAAGTGAAATTCATAGATAAAGAAAATCGAACTAATGCAACATTATACTGGTTGCAACCATATACCCCATCTCGTGCAAATCAAACCACTTTGACTCGGTGACGTCCAGTATGACTCAATAGTTAAAGCTTATGCGAAGCTCTAACGATCGGTTCTTCCCAAACATGTCTCAATACAAGGTTTCCCCTGTCCTTTGTTTCTGAATCAAAGCTTGCCTAATCAGAGGCCGTGAGTCCTCACCCATGTCAAGTCCAACTCGATCGCTCTAAAACCGCAGCTTCGTCACCTTCAACATCAACAATTTTTTCAACATAGTTGCGCGCGCGTGTCTTTGGAAGAAACGGTAAGTGGATTTTAGTCTCGGTATCGTGATAATACTCTAGAAGCACCCTGAGATAATTTGGTTGACCGCTGTGTAGGAATTTTGGAAGCCCCGGTTTCTTCAGTCTGTTTTACCCTCTCATCCACGTGCTCCCACCCAGAAGGATCACGCTTAGCATCAAAAAATTTCCCTTTTTTCTTCTTTGGTGCACCTTTCGTTCTGACTTTTGATTTAGGTGCAACCATAGAAGAAGTAGAAGGGAAAGCTATCTCATTCAGCTGCCTCTTGATAAGAAATTTCTCCTCCTCACTCACTTTATCAAATCTGGCCCGGATAGCATCGAACTGGTAAGAAATATCACAAGTAGATGATTTATCCTGAGTGGATTTATCATCTACTGCATCCAAGCTCAAATGTTTCCAGTGATCATCAACAACATTGAGCGGAATAGAATTACCGGAAGCATGAAAAATACCTATCTCACAAGCACAAGGAAGTAGATGTGTCTTCCTTTGAATGCACCGGCATCGCACTTTGTCGTATCCAACCCCAGATTTCGATCTTTCAAACTCCTTAACCATGTGTCTCAGTGCAGATAAAGAAACAAGTCCTTGAAGATTTTTAAACAGTGGAATATTGGACTTGACTTCAATTCTGTTGATACTTCGTTGAAAAGACCCGATAATTTGATCAAAATGTATTGCCAGCATGTCATCAATAGATACCAAACATTTTGATAAATCACCCTTTGAAGTCTTCAACTGTCTTTTCAAAGACCAATGCAAGGATTCCGCTCTGAAATAATAAACAAGTGTCAAAAAAAATCGAGTAACGGATAGAAATAATAAACAAGTGTTAAAGAAATTTAATCGACGAAAAAAAATATGTCCACGTGTCAAAAAAAATCAAGTAACGGATATAAATAATAAACAAGTGTTAAAGAAATTTAATCGACGAAAAAAAATATGTCCACGTGTCAAAAAAAATCGAGTAACGGATATAAATAATAAACAAGTGTTAAAGAAATTTAATCGATTTAAAAAAATATGTCCACGTGTCAAAAAAATCGAGTAACGGATATAAATAATAAACAAGTGTTAAAGAAATTTAATCGAAGCGAAAAAAATATGTCCACGTGTCAAAAAAATCAAGTAACGGATATAAATAATAAACAAGTGTTAAAGAAATTTAATCGATTTAAAAAAATATGTCCACGTGTCAAAAAAATCAAGTAACGGATATAAATAATAAACAAGTGTTAAAGAAATTTAATCGACGAAAAAAATATGTCCACGTGTCAAAAAAATCGAGTAACGGATAGAAATAATAAACAAGTGTTAAAGAAATTTAATCGATTTAAAAAAATATGTCCACGTGTCAAAAAAATCGAGTAACGGATATAAATACCGTTGGTCGTGCAATTCCCCAAGTGTGGGATCCGGGTTAGTCCATGCCGAGATAAATCGCTCCTTATGCGGTGTCAACCATGTGTCGTGCACGTATTTAATGAGAGCAGTTTATCGTGAGCAAGCGACCTCAAAAACTTTGATTAGATAGATAGTGTGACTCATCAATGTAATCAATAATCCATAGCCAGAGAGTTTCGACCTCCTCCCGTCTATCCTTGTGAACCAACTCCTTAATCTTGGCTTTGACATTTTTGTAACATGCCAATGACACAATAAATTTGTAGCAAAGCAGGAAAGACATCAAGAATAGCGGACATACAGTAGAGATCTCTGTCTCATCAAGAAAACCCGAGGATGAATAGAATGCAACTCACATATACCTCGCATGTTTGCTCCAATACCCAAGAAAAATGAATAGCAAGCTCCACGCCCAATATAAGCAAATGCAACGTGGAAGCTTATCTCGGTGTTTGTGACTCTACAATCAGAGAAGAGGCAAATTATATCTGTTGGTCTTGTAGGTTGAGTCAAGAATGATAACTTTGGGAAACAACCTGAGCAACTTTATAGAAGTGGGATGAGCCCACATGATATCACTGACGACATCAGATTGCGGAATCTTTCTAGACCAACATAGATAATTATGGGATTCAATCAATCTCAACACCTCCTGAATGTCCGTTCTAGGACCCCTCTTTGTAGACCGGTGTTTGTGCCTCTGCCTATAAACTTGACGAAGACTAGTCACATTCTCCGGATCTAGCTTCTTCAAAGCAGTAATAGTAGCTTTTGGTCCCACATCAAGATCCGCATGCTGGTTAACCAGATCCTTTTGCGCCTTAGACAGACGCCCAAAAAAACAAGTACCAATGGAAGTTTTGAGCAAGTCGTGCGTGTGTCTACCACATTTAACCGTGACACACCAACCCCCACGGCTAACAGTGCAAGTAGCCTTCAATCTAAAAGGACAGCCTCTCCTTCTAGAACCGAAAACCCTTGAATCATTAGTAAACTCGCCATGTTTCTCGCAGCCAAAAACAACCTTATCTCGCCTTCCCCTCTTTCCAGCTGCTTTCTCAGATCTCACAATAACAACAACTACACCGATAGTTCTACAATGACTTTGGCCCACTCCTCCACACACATCGTGTAGAAAATATCTACAAAATATATAACTTACTAAGTACTTAAGTAAATTAATTCCATTTACCAAACTTGAGTAACAAAATTATACCGTATCCGTCGTGAAAGTCAATGTAGTATCAATATCAACAGTCGCCAACTGAGAGTCGGCATCTGCGTCAGATGGCGGGTCAATATCTGCTCCAACAAAACAGATATCAATCAAAAAGCGAAAAAATAGCCCGATCGTATATACCTCCTCAACCATGTATATACGATGGGTATTTTTTCACATCGATATACATGGCCCGGATGTATATACGATTGGATCTTCAAAGCCCACTCGTATATAACCTATATACGATGGGTAGTCAACGAAGCATTTAATAATGCAATCGTATATATGCCTCAAAGGACATATATACGATGGGTAGTCAACGAAGCATTAAATAGTGCAATCGTATATATGTCTTGAAGGACATATATACGATGAACATTTTTCCAGGTCAGCGTTGATTAATTAATGTAATCGTATATACCTTCCATGGAGGTATATACGATGCGTTAACTTGTGGGTCCCAGTCAGAGTGAATTAATTGAAAGTCAAAATGTAATTTATGGCAGGGGTATAATCGGTATATCACAATTGGGTGGGGGTGGGAGGGGATGGGGTGGGGGTATTAAAAAAAACACCCAAAAAAGAAACTTAAAAAAAAACAAAAAAAGGAAGCCCATAACTCATTAGAATAGATCAGATATGACCGCACAGAGGAAAAACCTAAACTCAATGCGCCGTTTCCTTCCTCTTTGATAGAGAGAGAAAACTTGGAGAGAGAGAGAAAGAGGCGATCGAGAGAGTGAGAAGCTGATCGAGAGAGTGAGAGAGAGAGAGAGGGAGAGTACCGCGAGGAAGAGAGAGGCGTTGGGCGGTTCACCGGCGACGGCGGAGGTGTGGTGGTGACGGTGACGCGCGACGGAGAGAGCGAAACGACAGTGGGTCGTCTGAGAGAGAGAAGTCGACGCGGTGCGGTGGGGGTTTGTGCGCGCGCGCCACGAGGAGCGCTCGCCGTGAAGGGAGGCACCGGAGAGATGGACGTCGCCGGAGGGACTGGCGGAGCGTTTGGGTGGCTGGTCTCAGGTGGTTCTGGGTGGAGGGAATGGTGGTGGTTGTTGTTGTAAAAGTAGTAATGGAAATGAATTCGAGTTTGTGTCTGAGGCTGATGAAGTGAAATAATCCAACACTCACTTCCCTTGAAATTCCTCAAAAGGTAAGGGCATGGCCTTCATCTCTAAAGCTTGTTGTTGTTTTGTTTGTGGTTGTGTTGTGATGTTGTATTGAGATTGTTCCTACTGTTGTTGTAGCAGTGAAGAGAGAAAGCCATGAATATGAATGAATGTCACTCTTCTTTGTTTTGTTTGTGTTTTCTCTGTGAAACACTCTTTGTTGCTTGTGTTTTCTTTTCAATATCAGTTTTTTTTCTCCCCTCCTTTCGTTCCTCCCTTTCTCCGTTTTAATGTTTGTTATATATTGACTTTTAATTCATTTTCTGGTTGGGGATACAGCTAAGAAGCTTCTCAATAGTCTCTTTTATATTTCCTAATTTATGACTCTGTTTGCTCTGAATTCATTACTGCCTCCTACTTATTTTCTATGTTTATGTTTGCAGGATTAAACCTTGATTAAAGGTCCTAGGAGAGAGTAGGCTATGTGCAGACAGCAATGTTTTACTTGTGAAAAACAGCAAAGATGTGATGAAAGAGCATGTGGACCTCTAGCCCAAAATGGAAGATGCTCTCAAAGCATCTCTGTTCTTTTTACTTGTTTTTTTTAGTTTTATTTGATCTAATTGTAATAGTATCTTTTAATGTTTTCAACTTTTGTTCTTTTATACATTTGACACTAAATTGTAATACAAGAGACGGTATAATGAATCTAATTTTGTTTTCTCTATTTCCTATTTATTCTTGTCTAAATAAAATAAACAACAATGTCAATAAATAACGAGTGCCCAAAATGAACGCGCATATACGGTTGGAACTAACACGTGTGTGTGAGAACAAAATGGTGCGAGATCATTAAAAAGAACGTGTGGTTGCTGTTAAAAATAACACGCGCTCACAACGATAATAGTGCAAGATTATTAAAACTAAACACGCGTACGCGATTAGAGATAATGTGCGAGCACAACGAAACATATTTTTTGAGCCCTTTTTTTTAAAATGAGAAAAATACCCATTAAAATTAGGCGTTTACAAAAATACAATTTTATTTGATATTCAACTAGTTGGACAAAATTGGGGTATGACACTCCAAAGAACCGATTCCCAACATTCGTGGCGTGATGAATTACTTCAAAGATTACGAGTGGGAAATTACTCCAACCTCAAGTAACTTCATCATGAAGAAACCTCACTCAAGGGAGCCACCTTTTGAGGGCACTTGTCAAATCTCTATAGGACTTCTTTTATTTAATAAAGTAAATGTCAAATCTACTTTTGGAGGCACATGTTTTCAAAGGAGATCAAGTTCTTCTCCAAAGAAACCCAACCATGAAGAAACCTCGCTCAAGGGAGCCACTTTTTAGGAACACTTGTCAATTCTCTATAGGACCTCTTTTCTTTAATAAAGCAAATGTCAAATATACTTTTGGAGGCACATGAATTCAAAAGAGATCAACTTCTTCTACCAGGAAACTCAACCTTCAAGAAAGCTCACCCATGAAGTCTATAAATACTCTTCATCTCCTCATTCACAAGTAGATCAGAATTCACTCACTTATAATCATATTAGAGAGGGAATAACTTGACAACTTCTTCCTTCACCTTCATGCAACTACATTTTGCGCAAGGAATGCTCCCGCAATAGTGTGTTTTGAAGCGATGCTCCAACATTACTGGGCTTAATCACGCAAAAGGAATTAAACCATGTATCTTCTACTCTATTTATTTTCCTTTGTATTTTTCAGTAATATGAACATGTTATTTACATCAGTTTGTATGTCCTTAGTAATGTTAAGCATGAACTAAACTCTCTTGTAGTTGGGATTCCATAAACTTTGTAATGAACCTTTAACTGGTTTTATTACTTGTTACGATTGGGTATACTTGCACATCTATTTGTGTATATATATCAAGCACAACAACCCCCACAAGCTGAGGGTTGGTAGATATCACCCAAACCCAGCTGGAAATGAAACAGTTTGGGTTGAAGGCACCTGATGAAGATGTCTGCGAGTTGCGTTGAAGAAGTTACTGGAAGAAGCTTGAGCAGACTAGAATTAAGGCGTTCACGAACTACATGGCAGTCAATGTCAAGATGCTTGGTGCATTCGTGGGAGACAGGATTGACAACAATGTGTAGGGCACTTTTGTTATCATAATACAAGCTAGAAGGAGTAGAGTCGTGCACACTGAGGTTGCGAAGAAGGAAACTAATCCACTGAAGTTCACAAGAAGCAGAGGATAAGACACAGTACTCAGCATCAGAGGAATAATGAGTAATGATTACTTGCTTTTGGATTTTCAACTAATGAGAGAGTGATCAAAAAGAAACAAAAACAACTGACAGGTTTATGAGTATATGGGCAACTGACCCAGTTAGCATCACTATAGCCAGAGAACATAGTAGAAGAATATCTATAGAAGAAGAGGCCTTTGCTAGGTGAACCTTTGAGGTATTTGAGAACTCTCTGTGCAACTTGGAAATGGTTGTTGGTTGGAGTGGAAAGGAATTGACTTAATTGTTGTGTAGAAAAACAAATATTAGGGTGCGTGGTAGTGAGGTAGAGGATGCGTCCAATCAAATGACGATATTGAGGAATGTCATGAAAAGATCCACTATCATCGTGATGAAAATGAGAACCAGGTTCCAAGGGAGTGGAAACAGCTTTACAACCAGTCATTCCAGTGTCTTTCAGCAAGTCTAAGTAGTACTGTCGTTGATAGAGGAATATGCCTTTAGGTGAATTAGATGCCTCTAAGCCAAAGAAGTATTTAAGAATGCCAAGATCCTTAATACCAAATGCTTTGTGAAGAGGTGACTTGATAGAGGCAAAGTCTTCTAGAGAATCTTCAACCAAGACAATGTCATTAACATAGACAATTAAAGTTGTAAAGGAGGACATGGTATTCTTAATAAAGAGAGAGTGACCTGAAGGAGCTTGGACATAATTGCACTGCTTGAGGAGAGCAGTGAAACGTTCAAATCAAGTTCTGCTAGCTTGCTTCAACTCGTACAATGATTTAGAAATATATCATACCTTGTTGTGTTGAGGAGAAGGGAAGCCTTGATGTATGGTCATATACACGTCTTCACAAATATCACCATGGAGGAACGCGTTACTTACATCGAGCTGATGTACATGCCAGTGTTTGGTTGCTCCCAAGGCAAGAACTGTGTGAATTGTGGTTATTTTAGCAACTGGCGAGAAGGTATCAAAGTAATCAAGGCCTTCGGTTTGAGTGTAGCCTTTGGCTACCAGTCGAGCTTTGAAGCGCTCAATGGAGCCATCAGCATGGCGTTTGATCCAATAAACCCACTTGTTGCCAATGGGAATGATACCATCGGGAAGATCAACAAGAGTCCAGAGATTATTAGCTTCAAGGGCTTTGATTTCTTTAATCATAGGATCTACCCATTGAGGATGTTTGCTTGTTTCAGATTAATGTGATGGTTCAGTGATAATTTGTAATGAATGGGCATAGGCAATGTGGGAAGGGGATAGGTTCGAGTGGTTGAAGGTAAGGGGATGGGATATGTTGTTGTTGCAGATGTAGTCATCCAGATAATAGGGAGGTCTGGATATGCAGGAGGAGATACGGGAGGCGGGTGGTGAAGAAGGTGGAGTGGATTGATGTGTAGGGAGGTCTGTGTTAGATGGCTGGATGCTGATCATGGAAGGAGGTATTGATGATCTATCAAGGGAGGTATTTTGGCAAATTGTGGTGTGGCAGATGGTAGATTTTGTGGTGGCTCTAGTGGTATGGTGGAAGTTGTGTTAGTGGCAGTAGATACGGGTTCAAGATATTGCAAAGGTGAAGCTTTGGATGTAGCAACATATATAAGGAAAAACATATTCATGGAAAGTAGCATCCTAAGTTGTGTGAATGGTCAAGGTATTCAAGCCAAGCATAATATAACCATTGGCTCCTTCCTTGTAGCCAAGGAAGACACATTTTTGGATTCTAGAGTTAAATTTTGTTCTTGAAGTAGCATGAGTGCACATAAAGCACAAGGAGCCAAAAACCTTGAGATTTGATAGATCAGGTGCAATGTCATATAATTTCTTAAAAGCAATTTTATATGATATCACTCTTGAAGGGACTCTATTGATTAAGAAAATAACATGTACTATGGCATACCCGGCCCGCATCGGGCAAGTCCATATTGGGCTCGGGCTTTTAAGAATCGGGCTAAAAAGCCTGAGTTGAAATTCGGGCTCAATCTTTGCCGCCCAAGCCTAGCCCTATTCGGCCTGCGGGATTTTTGAGCTAGCCCACGCTAACACTAATTTAAAAAAAAATTGAAGTAAAAAAAAAAGTTAGCATTATGTTGGAAGAAGGCTCAAGGCATTTTTAGACTACTAAAAATAATTGATTCTTTCACCTCATAGTACCGTGGAAAGGAATAAAATTTTAACGCCACTGGAAGAAGCATCATGGAAGAAAATAAGAGTAATGCACGCTCACTAATACCTCATCACTAGAAGAAGCATGCACGCACCATGGAAGAAACTATAGCATTGGAACATGTGAAACATCATGTGACATGTATTCTATTTTGCAAAGCAATATGAAATATATATTGGTGAAAAAGTCAAAGCATAAGCGGTACGAAGCTTATATATATAGGATGTTTTTACTGCAAGACAGTAAACAGAAGAATGAATTTCCCACACACCAGCCCAATTCTAATTAACACGAGGCCAAATCAATAAATTTAGCACTGTCAGACATTAAACTTACACCAAGAAGGCAAATACCCAATAGCATAGTGTTTGATTTGAGACTCAATAATATGAGCAGCTCAAGAGTTAAGAAAAGGCATACTGGCTACTACAACATCAGTATGTGGTTTGGGTTGTGTAATTGTGTCTGGGACTTTGGTTTGAGTTACTCATTTTGGGCATTTGGCATTATGTTTTTTTAATTTACGGGCTTACGGGCTACCCATGGCCCAATCGGGCTAGCCCGGTGCGGGCTCGGGTTTTTTTTGGGCTGGGCTATAAAGCTCGGATATAAAAACGGGCTCAATTTATTCGGCCCTAACCCTATGTTTTTTCGGGCTAGCCCGATCCGGCCCAACGGACTCGGCCCATTTTGCCAGCTCTACGTGTTTTATCTTAGTTTGGTACCTACTAATAAAATAAAAGACAAAGATGAACCTGATTCTTAGCTCATTGCTAATTTTAGTGAGGTTGCCTTTTCTAATTTCCATCCAATTCGTTCCTAAGCTTCTCCACCATAGAAAAAAAAAGTCAAATGGATAAAACAAAAATCAAGTTCTGTATGCCCCAAATATATCCTAAATTTTGCGATATTTTTGGTTTAGTAAAATACCATCCCATCCATCCTTGTTGTGTTGGTTAGGCAAGAGAAATACTTGAGGTTAGTTTTATTGAAAAGTAATTATTAAGAGTGAAATCGCCGGGGAATGGAAGGATTAGAATTGGATGGGTTGATAGAGAAGCTTTTGGAAGCAAGGAAGAACAAGGGGAAGCGGATCCAACTGGTTGAGTCAGAAATTCGCAACCTTTGCATCCGGGCAAAGGAAGTTTTTCTCAGCCAGCCAAACCTACTTGAATTAGAGGCTCCCATCAACATTTGTGGTATTGTATATATTATTCTTTCGTGTTGCTTGTTTGTTTTTCATTTTTCGGATTGAAATGGTTGATGATCTGTATGTATGTATGCATACAGGTGATATACACGGGCAATACCCTGACCTGTTGCGAGTATTCGAGTACGGCGGATTTCCGCCAGATTCAAATTATCTATTCCTTGGGGACTACGTAGACAGAGGAAAACAAAGTATTGAAACGATATGCCTCCTCCTGGCTTATAAGATCAAATACCCAGAGAACTTTTTCCTTCTTCGAGGAAATCACGAATGTGCCTCTATTAATCGAATCTATGGCTTTTATGATGAGTGTAAGAGGAGGTTTTGTGTTCGCCTATGGAAGATATTTACAGATTGCTTCAACTGTTTGCCAGTGGCTGCAGTGGTTGATGACAAAATCTTGTGCATGCACGGTGGCCTTTCTCCTGAGATGGACAGCTTAAATCAGATCAAGGCTATTGAAAGGCCGGTGGATGTGCCAGATCAGGGTCTCTTATGCGACCTCCTTTGGGCTGATCCAGATCCACAGATAAGAGGGTGGGGTGACAACGATAGGGTGTTTCCTACACTTTTGGACCAGACAAGGTTTCTGAGTTCTTGAACAAACACGATCTCGATCTTATTTGTAGGGCTCACCAAGTCGTTGAAGATGGCTACCAATTCTTTGCCGATCGACAACTAGTTACCATTTTTTCAGCGCCAAATTACTGCGGAGAGTTCAACAATGCTGGTGCACTCATGTGCGTTGATCAAACTTTACTGTGTTCCTTCCAGATTCTCAAACCCTTGAGAGGGTAAACCACATAATCATTAAGAGACAAGACAACATTCTTTTTCCTGTATATATTCCTACTAATTAATTACTAGGCACGATTAATTTCTTTCAACTATCTTCATCTTCCTTCTCTACTTTAAATTGTACGTACGTATATTATCATGCGGCCTTCTCTACAAACTAAACTTGGGACACATTAGTGCTTTTAGCAAAAGAATTACATTTACCCAACTTAACTTATTGGACGTGCTTTACTCATTTTTCAATTGTTGCATATTCCTTAAATGTTTAACAAGTAGGGTTGATGAATATGTGAAATAATGGTTGATGTCAAATGTGTAGTACTTTCTCTTTTTGTCTTTGCTAGAGAGAAGATCATGTAACAATCCCATGTTTACAACTCAAAAAGTCAAAAAAGAAGAAGGTTATGATTGGTGAGTTAGGTTAGACTAGACATCAAAAATAGATTTGATTTCGAGTAAATACCCAAATTAGTCTCTAACAATTTCTATGTGGGGCAAATTATTCCCTGACAAATTTTAGTGCCCAAATTTAACCATGACATTTTCAAATAGGGTTGCATTAGTCCCCCTGCCTTATAAACTTCAATACGTCAATTGACACTATTGACTTGGCATGTTATATGAGACGTATAATTGTTTGGGGTCACTTTAGTCCTGACTTAAGATCTCAAAAAGATGAGTCCCTGCATTTTTGAGACAATTTTGGTTCATGCGTTATTCATCCACTAAGCATGATTTTATGAAACCAAAATTCACAAGACACAACGAGACCAAAAAATTTCACACAGGAACAAGAAAACACAGAACAAATACTTTATTTGATCGTTAGAGTATGGTCTGTGTGGTAGTGTGGTGTTGATTTGTCTTACAAGTTGCAACAAATACTAAACTAGTTTGAGCCTTGCACAAATCTAGTAAGAATTGCTCAGCTAATATTAGCTTATTCTAAGCTCATGGTTTTGAATCATTCCATAGTCTCAAATTTGTTTCCTAGGGTTCTAAGGGGCATTCAAAAACTCAAGTACTAACTAGGTTATCAATCATTCCTAGGTTACTACATTCCCACATAGGAATCAAACCAAATCTTTGTAATGCTTATCCTCAACTCTTAGAAGGTATATGATCAAGTCCTAGATTATAGCTTTCTAATCCATAGACTTGACTTGCAATGGAATTCTAAGGATTTCTAAGGTAGGAAGCTCAATTCTCATTTTAAACTCCACTTGGAAGCTCAATTCTCATTTTAAACTTACTAGACTACTAAGGTCCATCATCCTAACCATATTTTTAAATCCTCTTTTAAAAAAGTAAACTCAAACTTTACATTCTACTTAGACATCGAAAGCCATAATTTGTGCAATGCTAGTTTCTTACCATACGAGTCCTAATTTACTTGAAGTATCGTGATTCTTCACTCTGCCCTATGCATTGTGAACTCACTTGTCTTTTTCGTTTCCGCTATCATCGTCGGGCTTCCTCTCGTTCCGCCATGGCGCTTCAACCCAATCCGAATATGTATATTAATCCCTTCCACGTTAAAAATTCTAACAATCTTGGCAATGTTCTCATCTCACATCTTATTACCTGTGAAAGCAAACCTCTTGTTGGAGTTGTTCCATGACCATCGCGTTCCACATTAAGAACAAATTCAGTTTTCTTGACGGCACCGTTCTCGTTCCACAAGAAGATGATCCGTTTTTTTAATCCTGGTTTCAGAATAATTGCATTCATGGATATTGAATTCAATTTCTAAGGATCTCATCCCTAATTAGTGGTGGATCTTATAAGGGGCTGGGGATGCCACGGTACCCCCCAAATTTTTTAAAAAAAACGATATATACATTTATATTTTATGCTCAAAGTTAGATTATATATATTTGAATGAATTTATTGTATCAAGTTGTGCTGTGGTCGAGCGGATAAGGGTGGGAATGTTTTACTCAAGGTCAGGAGTTCGATTAGGGTTGGCCATTTCTCCGTTTTTGCAGTACATGATTTTCTTTTTAAGTGGCTTATAATATTATATAAGAGGTGTGTGCGTGCTAATCAAAAAAATAAGTGGAACCTTCCTTTTTGCTGCTCATAGGTCATAGCTTAATATTATATTTTGATTTTGCAATTTTACTATGTACATAATTTTTATTTCTCAAAAAAATGTTAATATACTTAACTATTTGCGTCTCTATTTAGTTCCCGCGTTTAGAAATAACTTTACGTGATGATTGTTTGTTTTAATTTTTGGTGCTTAATATTATTGACAAATAATTTGTGCATTTTTAGTTATATCACTTATTTTATATATTCTCATATATGACTAATAAATTCAATCATAATAATTTAGTTAGTATTGGCGGCTCCCCCCAACATTTTGGGCAAGCTCCGCCACTGTCCCTAATGTCATCTACTCTACAAATGTTGTCGACATGTGGAATATTGTGAGAGTGAATTGATTAACAAAGATTGATTAACAAAGTAACTGTTTCATTCAATACCGTTGAGAAAAACTTTATACATGGTTCAATCAGTTTAACTTGCAACTAACACAATCCTATGCAAGTCAATTGAGTCATAACACTATTGGGCTACATTAACACACGCCCACTAACTATACAAATATAACAAGGTTTTTTTTATACCCCCACAAGACTCCCCTTACCCCCACAAAATTTAAAAACCTTAAAATATTCTCAGCTCCACACCTTAGTATATACGACTTGTTAAAATACAAATCGTATATACAAGTGTGTGTGTATATTTTTTTTTTTGGTGACCAATAGGGCCCTCAGGCCCAAAAAAGGAGATCAATTAACAGAAGAGCTGGGGAGCCCATTACAGTCCAAATCTAAGGAAATTACAATAAAGTCCGGAGGAACATTGAAAAAGACAAACATGTCCTCCATTATGTGGCTATGCTTAGCTAGAGAATCAGCAACCGTGTTCACTTCTCTCCTAATTCCCGACCACTCAATTATCATCTCTTCATTCCCAATTGCATCAATACTGTTGATGAGAGCAAGCACCGATTGATCTGCCACCAAATTCTTCTTCATCAACTCTAAAGCTTCCTGCGAATCCAATTCCACCAAGATCTTAGAGTACCCATTCCCCCACGCTAGCGATACTCCATGGTAGATGCTCCAAAGCTCAGCTTCAGTAGAGTTGCACGCTTCCAATTTTTGGGTGAAAGCAAAGATGAATCTTCCATTGGCGCATCCAGCCGATCTGCCACAGTTGCGAACCGAACCATCACAATTCAGCTTCACAGTACCTTGCGGAGGGGGTTGCCAACAATTAACTTCAGTATCTTCAATTCTCCTCAAATTAGGTTGAAGAACATTTCTTTTGTTCAAAGTGGTCAAGATCCAACTCACTTGACATCTGATTGCAATCACAGAGCCTTGCGTATGGTTTTGTTTCTGATTGAAGATCCAGTCGTTTCGATTTCGCCAAACGATATCAACGGTGACCCCAAACAATATGCTCCAGAAAGGTAACCTGTTTCCATTACCTTTATTCTTCAAATTCGTCTCCAGCCAATTACACTAGTTATTGTTACTGAAGAAATTGTCATTGTTTCCCCATGTTGAGGCTATACCATATGCTGCTAGCTTTGGGGCAGTCACGAAAGCAATGAAGAAGAGATTCATCTTCCAAGTTACAAAGGGGACACCTACTATCATTAGTCATCATTCTTCGTTTTCTCTCAGCATTGGTCAACACAGAACCATGCCCGAGCTTCCACAACAAGGTACAAATTCTTTCACTCCCTTTCCATTTCCAAATAGTCTGGAAAACAGTAGAATTGCTAGGAGTAGAATCACCTTGTAGCATCATATAAGCAGTTTTGGTAGTGAATCTCCCATCGGGAGAGCAGCTCCAAGCAAAATTATCATTCCTCAGAGCACTAGGGGGGACGTAGCAATTTTTTCCATGATAGTCCCAGGCAGCATACTACCCATTTTAGGGAAATCCCAATCCCCAGTGTAAGTAATGAAACTACTAATAGGAAGATGTATAATATCATCTCCAGGCTTAGTAGGACAATAAGTGTTGAGTTTATCACATCCCTCAACCCAAATGTCATTCCAAAAACTTATGGCCTCACCATTGCCTAATTCCCAGCTTAGATTATTTCTGAAGGTCTCCCAGAGATTAGTTAAACCATTCCAGAAATTGGAACCTTTTTTCTGTTGATTAACTTTAGGAAAAGGATTCCTGCCACACTTATATTTATGCCTTATGACAGAACTCCATAAGTCATTTGGGTTAGAACAGAACCTCCATATAGCTTTAAGCATCAAGGCAGAGTTTGCATCTCTAGAAACCCTCAAACCAAGACCTCCATCCTTTTTAGTCTTGCACACTTTTTCCCAACTCAGCAAATGGATCTTTCTGTGATTAATTTCATCCCCCCCAGATGAATCCTCTACACAACTTGTCTATTTCATCACAAGTAGTTCTAGGCAACACACTTGATTGCATAACATAAGTTGGCATGGATTGAATGACTGATTTAGCCAGAGTTACTCTACCTGCAAAGGATAGAGTTCTAGCTTTCCAATTACTAAGTCTTTGTTTCACCTTCTCAACCACAAAGTTGAAAGTATTAATACCAACCCTCTTGTGGAATATAGGCACCCCCAAATACTTTCCAAGATCATTAGTAGAGCTATAGCCCAAGACCCTGCAGATGTCATTCCTCAAATCCCAAGGAACATTTTTAGAGTAGTAGACTCTAGTTTTCTCCTTGCTAACTCTCTGGCCCGAGCTAATACAGAAATTAAGGAGAGTTTGGTTGATTAACTCAGCTTGATCTGTTGTGGCTTCTGCAAACAGAAGCAAGTCATCAGCAAAGGCCAAGTGGGATATTTTTGGACCTCCTCTACTGAGTTGAATAGGTTGCCAACTTTTATAATTAACCTCCTGCTCAATAACTTGAAAGAGTCTCTCAATACAAAGGACAAAAAGATAAGGTGAGATAGGGTCACCTTGTCTAATACCTTGAGTAGGATAAAATTCCTCCAAAGCCTCACCATTCCAAAGAACCTTCATAGAGGGAGTAGAAATACAACCCCAAATGATTTGTATCAAATGATTAGGAATACCAATATCCTCTAAGGTATCCTTAACAAATTCCCATCTCAGCTTGTCATAGGCTTTCTCTAAGTCAATTTTAATGGCCATCCAGCCCTTATTACCCCCTTTACTTCTCATAGAGTGGAAGATCTCTTGAGCAACTATAATATTGTCATGTATTTGCCTCTTAGGAATAAAAGAGGCTTGGGCTGGACCTATCAGCTTCTGAAGAGCATTCCTCAATCTACTAGCAACCATTTTGGTAATTGTTTTGTAGATTACATTACAAAGGCCTATAGGTCTGAATTGCTTCATAGAAGTAACATTCTCCACCTTAGGAATGAGGGCAAGCATAGTAGCATTAATGTCCTTAATCTTCCCTGGATTCTTCCAATAGTCAAAAACCATATTGCAAAAAGACTCACCCACAACAGACCACTGGTTTTGGAAGAAAATAGCTTGATAACCATCCGGTCCCGGGGCTTTATAGGCCCCAATACTGCACACCATTCTATGAATTTCCTCCTTGTTGATATTCTTATTCATTTCTAACAAAAGATCTTCATCAAGAACCGGAAAACAGTCCTCCAACACATACGGTACTAGAGGTTCAGAAGCAGTAAATAACTGCCTAAAGTAATCAGAAGCAACCCTTTCAAGCTCAGAAGGATTATCAATCCAAACCCCCTGATCATTCTGCAAGAGAGTCACACAGTTTCTTCTCCTTCTAATGGTAGTAACCCCATGAAAGAAACGAGTGTTTCTGTCACCAAATTCAATCCATTTAGCACGAGATTTTTGATACCAAAAAATCTCCTCTTTTGAGAGGATTTCCTCATAGGCTTTCCAAGTAGAATGTTGTTCTTCAAGTAATTGAGAATTCCAATTAAATTGAAGCTTCTTATCAATTCTTTTAAGTTTGTTAAGGAGGATTCTTTTCTGATTGAAAATATCACCAAAAACATCTTTGTTCCAACTTTGGAGCACACTTTGTAATTCATTCAACTGCTTAGGAAAATTAGAAAGATTGGATCTCCAATTGTCCTTGATAAGCTGATTGAAGGATTGATGAGTTAACCAAATAGCTTCAAACCTAAAAGGTCTCCTTCTTCTATTAGGTGGTCTAGCATTATCAAGTTTAAGCAAAAGGGGGGAATGATCAGATTTAAGCTTGGGAAGATGATGAATGTTGGCCTCAGGGAATCTCAGTCTCCACTCAAGATTGCTGATCGCCCTATCCAACCTTTTCCTAGTGGTTCCTCTAGCCCAAGTGAAAGGATCACCATTGGAGCCAAGGTCAACCAAGTTACAGATATCCATAGTGTCCTGAAAGCCTCTCTCAGTCAACCTGTGATGGTTAATAAGAGGACTCGTCCTTTCACAGTCTTTGAGAATAGCATTGAAGTCACCCATTAGACACCAAGCACCTTCAATATCAGTGTACAGATTTTGTAACTCATCCCAAAGAGATTGCCTCTGAGTATAATGTGGATTCCCATACACAATGGTGAGATACCAAGGAATATTGTTACTAGGAATGATCTCCACATGAACTAACTGGTTAGTATCTTTAAGCACTTTAATATTCCATTGAGTGGAATCCCATAAAAGCCAAATACCACCAGCTTGGCCCCTGGCTTCTCTGATAAAGTGTTTATCTAAGCCAATTCTTTTGACAATCTTTTTAGCATGATTCCCACTAGTGTGGGTTTCAAGTAAAGCAATAAAAGAGGCACCTTGGTCTCTCTTCATGTCCTTAATGAGGCCTGCAAAGCCTTTAGATGTTGTACCCCGACAGTTCCAACATATCACACTCATTGAGAAGATTGGTTTAGGCGAGGAGCTACTTCCTCAGTGACTTCCATATGGTTAACACCACTAGTTCCACTCTGATTTTGAGTATCATTAAGTTGACTGCACATCATATCCATAGACTTAGCTTCAACAAGTAAGTTCAGTTTCCTCAACTCCTCAACTCTTTGCCTGTTTGATATCAGCTTTCAGTCCATTCTCAAATTTAATGCACTTTGAGAATTCAAAGACCACTTCAAAGATAATGGGGATAGAACTTAGCTTAGCATTTCGGTGAACTTGGCAAAGATACTCGAGAAAGCAGATATACTCCCCTGCCTCAGCTCAAGGAACTCCAGTTCTTTCTTCCCTCTGACGTCCTCCGGAAAGTACTTCCTCAAGAATTCCCTTCGGAACACAGCCCACGTAACCTCCTCATGCGCAGCCCCTAACCTCTCACTGGTCTCCAACCACTACCATCGACCTCTTGAGATAGAGTGTGTGTACTGCACGACTTTTTGCTCATCATTGCAACTAATCACCACAAGATCCTCTCAATCTCCTTCACCAAGCTAGTGCACCATCCGGGTTGTACCTCCCCTGAAGGTAGGAGGGTTCTCCTCGGAATGTTGTTAAACCGCGGGTCTCGATTCTCACGAGTCCCCATAACTGTGCTATGGCTTGCAAAGCCTCATAAAAAGCAAAGATCCACCCGTCTAGCCATATCAATCTAGCAACTGCAAAGATAAACAACCATTCGTAACTAATTTAAGACACTTAGTTGTCACACACAATATAATGACAGCACACACTTTGGCCGGACAAAACCGAACTTTTGCTCTGATACCACTAATGTAACACCCCAATTCTACCCAGTGTTTTGAATCAAAAATCAGAGTATATAAAAATTTATTTCTCAATTGGAATGCTACACGTATCTCTTAAAACACTTAAACAGCCAAGTCAACTCAGAATACAATCAAATACGCAGCACCATAAAACACGTGGAAATATATCTCATGTTACGCAGCGGAAAATAAACTACATCTCAAAATAAGTGCTTATCAGTCTCAAACAGTACACAATACATATAAAGGCTCAACAGTGAGCAAAACAAAATCAAACTAGAGTCTATAACCCATCCCCTAGGTGCTACGTATCAGAGCAGACCGACTCGGGGAATAGTAAAGGTAGCAAGCATTCTCTCATGACTACCTGTGGTAAGCAACAACAGAAAGGGTGAGTCTCGAACTATATAATAGAAACTATAATAAGCAGTATATCAGATTTACAGAAGTCAATCAATCACAATCATCACAGTCCATTCTATATCATTTATGAGCATGGATGTAATGCAATGCAACAATGCATGTGGTACCATTCTCATCGGATCATGACTATCATTAATCATTATACTCCACGACCGCAGCCGAAATAAAACACCAGACCGCAGCCTTTACAATATATCGTCGCGACCGCAGCCGAATGTATGCATGTGACTCATGAACACACACATCATCACAATCATTTATACTCCAAGACCGCAGCCCACTACTCATCATTCTCATCAATAAATTGAGTCCCCATGACTCGGCCCCATGGCTCGGCCCCATGGCCCATCCTCAATCACCTCTGTGACTAGCTCAACACAATCTAGTCCCAAGGACCAAACACAACTAGAGGACTAAACCTCGCTCAGGGACCTACAACACCCCTTAGGACCAAAACAGTCACCTAGGGACCAAATTGTCACCTAGGGACCAAAACAGCACACACTTAGGCACATGGCAGCACCAGGCGCCATTTTCCCCACATTTTGGCGCCACCTTGTGCAACACAACACTAGCGCAGAAACTCAAGAATCTGGCGTCTGTGGCAATGCACCCACCGGGCGCCACTTTTCTAGCAACTGGCGCTCGGGCAACACAGGCCTAAGACACAAACTAAGACCTGATCGAGACACGATTCCAGACACGAGCGCCGCCTAGGCGCCTGGGCGGCTCTCATTTGGCGCCCTACCCTTGACACAACACAACCAACACATGCAAACAGAAAACCACTCGAGCCAAAATGTTTGAAGTTGTTTTTGGGCAGGTAAATACAAAAAATGGCACGGTGAAATATGCCTAGAACTCTAAATTTCACTTAACCCACCCCATAGCGCACCCTATAGCGCCACAGATCATCCACCAAAGACCCTCAATCAAACGTACAAACTAAAACTACTCGAGCCAAAATGTTTAAAATTGTTTTTGGGCAGGTGAATACAAAAATTGGCACGGTAAAATATGCTCAGAACTCCCAAAAACAGTTCCCATCGGGCGCTTTTTCCCAAAGAATGTGGTGCCCTGCATAAAGAACACACACACATGGGCCATCAGCAGCACTGGTGACACAGCGCCATTCGGGCACCACGGGACGGCATTTCGCGCCACATCGCGACACACACACACACCCAAAGACGCAAGCAAAGCGGTGCTGTGGCGCCATTTTCCCAAAGAACTTGGCGCCTGGCAGAACACACTGCACAAAGAACACATTCCAAAGACATGAAGCGGTGCCTGTGGCGCCATTTTCCCAGCAATGTGGCGCCCTGACAGAGACAACTCAAAACCACACATTTTTCTGCACGTGAACAGTACACAGGGCGCCAAATCCCTAGCACATTGGCGCCCCATGACCCAAAAACCCCCCAATTCACAAATCCTTTCAATTCTAATCATCATATACTACTCAAATACATTGTATAATCATGCCAACACATTCAATTTCATATCATAGCACTCAATCATGCATCAAAACCCAATCAAAAACATAAAACCCCAATTTCAAGCCCTAAATCGATTTTCCTACTCAATTCAATTCAATCCATCAAAATCAAACATACCACAATCAAATTCAATAACAATTAACAACAATAGAGACCCTATAATCTACATACACCCTATTATACTCTCTATTATAGAGTGAGACTCCCCTTACCTCAAATTAAACCGTAGAGAAGCTCTTTCACGTAGTCACCTACAAAACCTCAGCAACAGCTCCTTTCTTTCCTTCTTCTCCCTCGTGCGAAGCTCTTCTCTCTTCTCCTTAGGGTTCTAGCGCCGTTTTCTTTCTCTCTTCTCTTCTCTCTATTCGTTTCTTTCTTTTCTCTTCACAATGGTGCAAATTGCACCACTCCAAGGAGCCTAAGTCATTGGGCTTGGGCTCCTGGGCCAATACATGCAGTTCCGGTATTTCCAATACCACTCCCTTCTATCAAAATAAAATGCTTTATTCACTACAACATTTGGACCCTATGGCAACGCCAAAAATTGCAACTTCAAAAAAACCGTTGCCTTAGCCAACAATGGCAACGGTTTTTTGAAGTCGTTGCCGTTTCATTTTTTTAAATTTTTTTTTTCAATGACAACGGTTCAAAACCGTTCCCATAAAGTCTATAGCAACGGTTTTTTTGTTTATACTTTAGGCAACGTCTGAAAACCGTTTCCATAAAGTCTATTGCAACGGTTTTTTGTTTATTCTTTAGGCAACGGTTAAGAAACGTTGTCGTAGAAGAAGTATTAAAAAATAAAAAAAATTGAGCTCTAAATAATAGCGTGTTTTACCAAAAAAATTTTGAAAAAAAAACTTAAAACAAAAACAAAAAAACCACAAAACGCAAACCAAACCCTCAGAAACGCAAACACTTCATCTCCCTCAGCGTCTCCGCTGCTTCCGTCTCCGGCATCTACGTCGCAATCAGAAACAACGTTGACGTTGAAGCCACTCTGCGCAGATAGCTGCATCTGCAGGTGGAGCATTCACTCTCGCTACCCTGAGACGCAAACCGTAAACGCAAACCACTCAAACGCAAACCCTCTCAATCGCGCGTCAACCCTCTCCTGGTTCAACGATTTGAAGCTCTTGTTCATCCCTCTCCTGGTTCAACGATTTCAAGCTCGTCCGTATCAACGATTTCAAGCTTCAGGTTCATTTCCCTCTCTCTTGTTCGTCCCTCTTCAATTTAGGGTTTTTTTTGGGGGTTTGGGGGTGGTTTTCTTGTCGTTTTCATTCCGATGCCGCCATCTTAAATGAAACTGAAACTTTTTCTTTAATTAATTGGTTTGCAATTCAATTTTATTGCTGTTGACAATGTTGCCATTCTGCTAGACACGAGAATATTCTCTATGTCGTTTGGATGCTACATGTTCTGCATGCGAGATGGTCATCATTTGGATGCGAGAACCGGTGAGGCGTAATCAAAGCAGAAGATAGGATAATAGAGTATATCAATCGGTGATTTGGCTTTAGTTTTGCTATTTGAGTTCGTAAATCCCGCTTGGACCTTGACTAAATAGCTCGTGATGTTATTGCGGCTTTGTGATAAAATGCCTAACGCAGCGATGGAATGAGTCATCCGTTGGATCGTGGAAAGATCTCTTCGATGCCTAAGGTTTCCTTCACCATTGGTGGAAAGACTTTTGACCTTGCCCCTGCAGGAGGTATGCATTCGAGACTGATTAGATGCTTTTTCAATGACTGATCACTAGATGCATTTTAATTTTATGAAGAAATAATTTGTGAAGATAAAAAGTAATGACATTGTTGAAGGAGAAAGACAAGACAACATATCTTAAAGAAAAGTAAAACAAGAATGGTAGGCTATTAGACATAGCTAGTTAGTGAAGCTAAATTGCAATGTCTCGGATCTCGCAATAGACATTTCCAAGACTATCCTTGAACATTCCCAATGAAACAATGGGATCTCGCAATAAGTGTTGAAAATAAGTCTATCCATTCCTTGGTAACTTTGTGGTAATCTTTGTAATAGTATAGTAGTAAGCGTTAGCATAATTTCTATTCATGAATGGTTGCTCTGTTCTATGTAATCTGTTTCTCTCATCCATTTTTCCATTTGGTTTGTTCAAGACATACCGAAGGTGGGCGAAGGTTCTGCAGTCCAATGCATTAGTGGCTTTATTGCTTTGGATATTCCTCCTCCACGTGGCCCACTCTGGTACGTTCAACATTCATTTGCATAACACACACATCCTATAACATTTGCCTTTTGATTTTGATGCATTTAATTTGATTATTTATCACATAATGGCATCTCTGCATTTAATGCATTTGATTTGATTATTTATCACATAATGGCATCTACTGCGATTTTAGATCTGACGCACGTAGAGGAAGAGTCGGTGGTTGGCACCGTCAATGACAGTCAGAACCGGTATAACGTAAGTAGCATACATATATAGTGATTAAAAATACAAGTTTTTATTTCAATGATATATAACACGCAGGTAATTTCGGCAAGTAGTGGATAAGTTTGATTTTTGATTATTAGTTGTAATAATAATTCTATGACTTTGTGTACAGGAGGAAGGCAATACAAGTTTTGTGGATTGGCTCAGTTCACAATTCTTGTAGGAACATGCATTGGATACACTATCACTGGATCCACTAGCAAGACGTAAGAACCTTATAATCTCCTACTGATTTTTTTTAATTCATTTATAAAGTGGAAAAATAATGTATTTCCATATCAGAGCACTAAATCTGGTTTGGTTTGCAGTGAGAAGTTCTCAAATGTTTTGATTTAGCGATTCGTTCACTCTCTGGCGAATTGGGACTAATAGTTCGATTAGTGAACTCGATTTGGTTTAGAGTTGTTACTAAAAGTTCGGTTTGTAACAATTCAGTTTGGTAGTTCAGTTCGACAGTTTATTTGAATAGGTCTACTAGTACTCAAAGCCGAGAAAGTAAATAATAATTCCTTGTTTTCTTGAGCAGGGCCATTAAAAAATCAAATTGCTATCATATGTATGGCCATGAAGCGAAATGTAGTGCATCCGATACTCCATTTATGGCCATCTTTGGGATCACACAGATTTTATTAAGTCAAATACCAGACTTCCAAGAACTTTCAGGGCTCTCTATTATTGCTGCTATCATGTCTTTTGGTTATTCTGCCATAGGCATTGGTCTCTCCATAGCCAAAATTGCAGCAGGTTAGGCATAGCAATTAGTTAATTACTTAATCACTATGTTTATATAACATTAAATTAAACTAACATACATGAGAATGTTTTGTGTTGTTACATAGGAGGTGACAACGTTGGCAAGACAACTCTTACAGGTACTGTTATTGGAGTGGATGTGACCAGCATGAAGAAGCTATGGAATACCTTCCAAGCATTGGGAAACATAGCTTTTGCATATGCTAACAGTATGGTTATTATTGAAGGTGTTTAGTTGCAATTGGTTACTTCAAAAGCATAATGGTTGTTCAAATGGTTTTGTTCCAATTGTAAACTTTGAGATTATACCTAGTTTTTTTGTGTATAAGTGTAATTAATTTTTGTGTATTAGTTTGTGTAATTAATCAATTTTTTTGTCTTAAATTTGTAAGATTATACCTAGTTTTTTTGTTCTCCAGCATATGGATGAAATGGACTTCTAAAGATACATTAATTTTTTTTTATTTTTTTAATATCTATGGCAACGGTTGTAAAATGTTGTATATGATAAGATAGGCAACGGTTATACATAAGGCATCGCTTAAAAACCGTTGCCGATATTGCAACGGTTTTATACTGTTGTTATAGAGTAATGCAAAAAACCGTTGTCTTTGTCGTTCAAATGGCAACGGTTTTTTGAGGGTGTTGCCATTTCTACCAAAAACCATTGCCAAAAGCAAAGGTAACGCTCGCACATACAACGGTTTCAAAACCGTTGTCAAAAGATAAGAGAACGGTTTTTTGGGGTTAGGCAACAGTTTTCAGCCGTTGCCATAGACTCAAAATGTTGTAGTGATTTAAATACTATATTCTAATTTAATATAATTAAAATAGTGCAACACTTTAAATAATTTAATCAATTACTTAATTAAATCATTTGGGGTGTTACACGTGTGTATCTAGAGAGAGATGAGTCTTGAATAAATAGAAAAAGGGTCACATGCTTGCTGATGTCATTCCCCACCTACCAAGCTTGCTTGTAAATAAAATATTTACGAAATGACTTTGCCTTTGATACTGATCGTCGGTACCACAATACTGAGAAGATCTTCTGCACTTCCAGATCGTTGACCATCGTTTCTTGTGCGCCACACATGAGATATTTCTTTCTTGCTCTGCTGCCCTTCTCAGACGTGGTGAGGGACGCTGCGACGTTCAGCTCTTTACTGAACAAACACAAGAAGCATCAAAACGCTCACAAAGGCACCAATTGGTGCCAAAATGCACAGAACTCGCAATTTAGCCCCTAGCTAACTAAGAAACAATAAACTAACAGAAAACTAATTAAACTAACCTAATATTGCTAGAGAACTTGCATGATATATCTTTGAATAAGTATAAATAACTCATATAAATATGAGTTATCAGGTAGTCGAGTCGTCGAGTCGAGTAACACTTGAGTTTTGTTACTCGGTTTTGATTTTGCTTTACATTGCGGTGTTGAAATGGCAGACGAAATGATGTCGCACTGTGCCGCTATGCGAGCTATGGCTCAGGTTGTTCAGAATCAACAGGGTGATGCTGGTTCGCGTAGTCTGGCCACTTTTCAGAGAGAGAATCCTCCTACTTTCAAGGGCAAGTATGATCCTGATGGCGCGTTAGCATGGCTGAAGGAAATGGAGAGGATTTTCAGGGTGATGGACTGCACCAAAGCTCAGAAAGTCCGCTATGGTACTCACATGTTAGCTGAGGAGGCTGACGACTGGTTGTTGGAGACTAGGCAGAGGTTGGTGGCTGCAAATGAGGAGATCACTTGGGAAGTGTTCAACAGGGAATTTCTGAGAAAGTACTATCCAGAGGATGTCCGCGGAAGGAAAGAAAGAAATTGAGTTCTTGGAGCTGAAGCAGGGTGGTATGTCAGTGACTGAGTATGCTGCCAAGTTCACTGAGTTATCCAAGTTTTATCCGCACTATGTTGGAGCTGCGGCTGAATTTTTGAAATGTATTAAGTTTGAGAATGGACTGCGGGCTGACATTAAGAAAGCGATAGGGTAGCAGAAGATCCGGGTGTTTTCTGAACTAGTTGACATCTGCAGGATATTTGAGGAAGATAGTAATGCCCATTCTAGAGTCATGAGAGATAAGCAGAGGAATTCCTCGGATCGTAGTAAGTCGTACGATGTCCCGAATGTAAAGGGGAAGCGGAAGACCGCTGACGACACGAGAACAAGTGGGGGAGATGCTGCTGCTAGTGTGGTATGTTATAGGTGTGGGAAGGCTGGTCATAAGCATCCAGACTGTCCAGGTGATGTGAAGCGATGCTTTAAGTGTGGCAAGGAGGGTCATATGGCAACTGACTGCGATCGTAAGGACGCACTCTGTTTCAACTGTGGAGAGGGAGGACACATTAGTGCGCAGTGTCCGAAACCAAAGAAAGAAATGTCTACCGGAAAAGTGTTCGTTTTGGCAGGTGAGTCGTGAGTTTTTCCTTTTATGTTTTCGCTGCGTGCTGTGTTTGTATTTGGTGTTAGTTATCTGTGTTTTGTGGTAGCGTAGAATTTCGAGGACGAAATTATTTAAGTGGGGGAGGGTTTAGTGGTATCAGAGCAGTTCGGTCTGTCCGGCCAAGTTGTCAAGTCGTCGAGTCTTGGTACTCGTTCTAAATTATAGTTATGTTGCTGTTTATTATTGATTTCTTATATATTTAGGAGCCATATTAGATGTAAGGATTTGAAATGTTAACGATATTTTTATACTATTTATTTCATTTGTTTTGTCCTATGTGTCTAACTGTCAGCATTGTGAGTTTTGTATCATTCTGAATTGTTCCATAACTTTCATGCTATATGATATATGATTGCGTATTTTAACTGTGTACACTCGAATCTTTTCTGATTTGACTCTGGTTGTTTTCTCTTTATAGTTGTGTTACGTGGTTTTGAAATCTTAGGATAATAATGTGTGCTGAGAATGCCTGTACACTTCTTTTAAATTAGATTTTAGTGCTAGATGTTCACATAAGTATTTAAGTTGACTTTTGGTGGAGTTAATTACTAGTCTTCCGTAAAATCTATTGCTATCACATGCTTTTATTTTTGTGTAATGAAGCTAGCTTTGTTTTCATTAGTTTGTTACACAAGTATGCTCTCTATGTATCACTTTTGTTACCTTTAAAAATAAGGGTGTATGTTGTTTGTTTCTTTTTAATGGAAGCTTAGAATAGTGTGGAAGTTGATGAAGGTACATTTTCGAGGACGAAAATATTCTAGTGGGGGAGAGTGTAACGCCCCAAAAATAATTAACTGATTAATTAAATTATTAAAAATAAATTGGAGGTGAAATAGGAATTAATTAAGAGAATAATAAATAATATGACGAGGGAGGGGTTGATTTGGGAAAATGAGAGGGTGTAACTGTGAGCCCAGCGCGGGAGGGCCCACAGCTTAAACCCTAGGGTAACTGTGACTCTCCTTATTCTTCACAATTGTGCGAAATTGAGGGAGTGAGAAGAGAGGGAGTAGTGCGCGGCTAGGAGAGAAGAGAGAAGAAGGAGAGGCGCGATTTCTTTCAAGGAGGAAGCCGTGTTCCGTTCGTGTGTTCGTGAGTTCGTGTTCGTGTCTCGTTTTTCATAATTTGGAGCTTACGTCAATAGAGGTAAGGGTGGGTTTTAACACTAATAATGGGTTATGATGAGGGTATATGGGTAGTTAGGGTTTGGTTGGATTATTTGCGATGTTGGATTGAAATTGATGATGGTGCGATATTGCTATTGTTGTTATTTCGCATGATATGTTGTTATTGAGTCTTCAATGGTGTTTGTCTTTATATGATGATTGATTTTGATGATATATGATGTTGATGATAATTCTTGATAATGGCGTGATGTTGTGGTTGCTTTCGCAATGATGTTGATGTTAATTCCTTATTATTGTGTGGTTGCGTCTTATTAGTTGTTGTGAGTCGTTGTCATTGATGGCAGTTGTGGTTATTTGCGCGGGTGTGCGGCGGTGACGATTATCGTTGTTGTCGTGTTAAGTTGTCGTTTCGTGATGCCACGGCGTAGGGCCCCTAGCCTTGGCCGTGTGTGTGCGGGTGTGGCTACCTTGGGTGGCGCCACAGGCATGCGTGCGTGTGGGTTGTGTTTGTCGATCATATCGTGATGTTGATTCGTTAAAAACCTGGTTTCTAGTGGTTGTTGTGCAAAGAGGGAATTGATGTGCTGAAATTTCGTTTTGAAACCGTTTTGATAGGTGTCCAGTATTTCTGTGATTGTGACTTCATTATTGGCCCGAATTGCGTGGGGTTTGTCTCACTGGGAAGTAGACACGATTTCCTTCACTTTAGGCACTGGTTTCGCTAAATTTGAGTCAGTATAACTGGAGAAAACATTTTTACAAAATGGGTAAAAGAATCTGAAAAACTGCATGAACCCGTATGGGTATAGGTTCAATGTTTTGTTCATAACTCTTTCCACCGAACTCATTTTCGAATGGTTTTTATCTCATTGTAAACTAGACTCACGGGGCTTCAATTTAGACATGGATTTTGTTTCTTTTGGTTGAGAATTCAAAGAGAAACCTGGGTTACAATTTAGTTAATAGAAGCTGTCGAACTTCTGTACCCTGAGAGGTATTTTGCAAAACTGTACTATTTGGGTACCTAAACAAATAAATAAAAATTATTTCTAGAAACTAGACATCTTAAGCTTTCCAGAGGATATTTGTTTGCAAAATTCCGACATCGTTTGATATGGTAAATTAATTGTCGGAGTTCGTGCACAGTTGCTGAAAAATACTGCTCCTTAACTGTTTGGTAAAATGATCGAACGAATAGGACGTTGTGCTGGTTATTGTCGCTGCCCTTGTGTCCTGTGTGTGGGCGCGCCTAGTGCGTAGGTTCAGGCATTCTCTAGTGGTGCCGTGCACCAATTTGTGGTGTTGCGTGTGTCTGTTGTGCTGGTGTTGTCTGGTGGTGTTGTGCGCCAATTTCGTGGCTGTGTGTGTTTTGGCCAGCTTGTATTTGTTTGGCGTGGTGTGTACAGTGATATGTGGCATTTGTGATGTCAGAAGCAGTGAGAGTTACGAGGTAGCTGTGATGCTACAACACGTGGTATTTCTGTGTGATAATAATTTCGGTGGTATGGTATTCATTAATTAAATGCTCTGAGTATGTGTATATTTGCATGAATCATGAGTCGCATTGTCATATGCATCTTCGAGGTAGCTGTGATGCTACAACACGTGATTATTTTGGTGGTATGCCCGTCGTGGCCTTTTACGAGATCGGTACCGCATGCATATGCCCAGAGGGGTTGCATTCGTTCATGAGTCCATTTATAACGAGTGTTGGTATCTATTTACTAATGGAGTTTGTACATTGTGCCGTGATATGATGTGTTGAGTTTTATGTGCTTGCTGTGAGTTACCTGCTACTTATTTACTGCTGTCATTGCTTATTATTTCTGTTAATGCTCACCCCTTCTGCTTGGAATGTTGCTCTTATGTGGCAACGCTGCAGGTAACCGCGAGTGAAGGTCTCCGATTTCCTATCTTCTGTCGGGTCGTGTCGTCGCTCTGATATGTAACACCGGGGGGCGTAAACGCTATTTATTTAGATTTCAATATTTATTTGAAACTTCGAGTTGTGGTTTTAAGACCCTTTAATGTGAAGACGTGTTTTGATGATTATTTTTCCGCTGCTATGAGATTTTGAA
The DNA here is from genome assembly GCA_020916435.1 of Oxytropis ochrocephala. Taxonomy (NCBI): domain Eukaryota; kingdom Viridiplantae; phylum Streptophyta; class Magnoliopsida; order Fabales; family Fabaceae; genus Oxytropis; species Oxytropis ochrocephala. The sequence goes on from CM037088.1 coordinate 126,572,022, forward strand.
ATTATCTGACGTTATTAATTGAGATCGTTTTTGAGAGTAAAGTGTAACACCTTTTTCAATATGGCGAAGTTAAATTGCGAAGAACTCTGATTTTATTTAAAATAAATGAGGTTTAGAAAAGGGTGTTACATTGATATAGGTAGATTGATAGCTAGAGAAATTCTTGCATGCTCAACAAAATCAAATGGATTTATGTTTTTCCTTGTCTTATTACTGAGTTATGTATGAAAGAAGGTGTTCCAATAGCTTCTAATGAACAAAGGAAATTCCCACCTGGTAATCTGAATGCTGAAATGAAAGAGAGATTGAGAAATGTAAGAGGCCCTGCACCTGCAATGCAAGAGCATTACATGCAGCAGTAGAGGGCAGTCTGGAAATTTCTGAATGACCAACATGATTGGCTTTAGCTAGTTTTTGACAAGATATTTGATCTTGTGGGCCAAGTGAATGCCCCTGAATTTCCAAGTTGGGTACTGAAAACTGAAGGAGAAGAAGAGGAAGAGAAAGAGGCTGAAGAAGAATAGAAAGGAAAGGAAAAGGTAGAGGAACCTAGTACTAAGAAAAAGGTAACTAGGAAGCAAACAAAAGGAAAGAAGAAGGTTGTGGTAGAACCTGTTGTTGAAGAAATGTATGATTCTGATACTGAGGATGAGGAATTAGAGAAGGAAATGGATAAAGAAGTGGAAGAAGAGGAGGAAGAGAGTGATGATGAAATTGATAATGAAGATGAGGAACATGCTAGAGGTGTGATTCTAGAAGAAATAGCTAGACAGAAATATGCCAAACCAACACCACAAGCCCAACAAGAAACCCCTCATACATCACCAATTATCAAGTCACCAATCATCTCACCAAACCAAGAATCATCTTCCATCACAAAATCACCATTACCCTCCCTCAATGATCCACCAGTCCTATCACCACCACAAACAACCCCTCCACCACCCTCTTCAAGACATGAACCTGAGAAAACACCTCACACAGAACAAACCATCTCTGAGCCTAGCCCTGCCAGACCAGAAACAGAACAACAAGTACCTTCTGACCCAAGCAACATTACTTCTAATGTTATTTCTGCTCTTGAGAAAGAGTTTGTGCAGGAAAGAGAAGAAGAAGGACTTGACAAAGAAGACAAATGAGAAGAATCATCTGCTAAGGAGCCTGTAGCTCAATCTGAAGAGATGCAGAATGATGCTCCTGCATCACATGCTGCTACAAAAAACACGGTCATTAGCGAGGGAATTTTCGGTCGCTAACATGCCCAATTCCGTCGCTAATTGCCATTAGCGAGGGAATTAGCGAGGGACCAGTTCGGTCGCTAATTCCCTCCTCGCTAATGGAAATTAGCGAGAGAAAATGTTCGTCTCTAATTAGCGAGGGACGGTCCTCGCTAATTCCTCGCTATCGCCGACAACACGCTTCCCTAGTCTGATTGACACGCTTATCAATCTGAATTATTATTATTATTATTATTATTATTATTAGTATTAGTAGTAGTAGTAGTATTATTACTGTTGTTATTATTATTATTATTAGTATTATTATTGTTGTTGTTATTATTATTATTATTTTGAGAGAGGAGTGAGAGTGGTGGTGGTGTGATGGTGGTGGTGGTGGTTTCGTAAAGAGAGAAGAAGAAGGAGAAGAGTAAGGGAGAAAAAGAGTGAGATGTATGTGGTGGTGGTGGTGGTCGTAGAGAGAGAAGGAGTAAGGGAGAAAGAGAGTGGTGGTGGTGGTGGTCGAAGAAAGAGAGTGAGAGAAAGAGGTATGTGGTTGTGGTGGTGTGGTGGTGGTGTGGAAGAAAGAGAGAGAGAGAGAGAGAGAGAGAGAGAGAGAGAGAGGTTGTGGTTGTGTGGTTGAGGAGAGAAAGAGGAGTGAGAGTGGTTGTGGTGTGGTGGGGGCGTGGTGGTGGTGGTGGTTGTGTGGTGGTGGGTTAGAGTTTGTAGGTGAGAGAGAAGAATGAGGGTGTTGTAAGTGAAAAATAAGAGTGAGTGGTGGTGGTGGTGGTGGTTGTGTGTGTTGCGCCCGAAAAAGTCCCCGAGGGGTTTTTTCTCGTTTACAACGTTTTAAAACAATGAAGTCGCCACCAATATTTTTTATAAGGAAAATATTGAAGAAAAACCTTTTTGGGAAGGCAAATGGTCTTTTGGAAAACTTAAAGATTTGGGTTCGGGGGTCGGTTAGGCATGGGGAATGTATTAGCGCCCCACACCTCCTTTCTACTGAAAGGGAACCTTTAATTAATCGTGTGATTTTGATTTGAAAAATGCTTAAATTTGCCTCTCGGTTTAATGAAAGTTTTATTTGCGGCGCTCGACGAGAGTTAGCCGCTTTAGTTTTTTGAAGGGAAAAATGTTTTTAGTTTATTGTGCTTGACGGAGGGGATCCGCTCCTACGTATCTCCAGGTGCGATGGAGAATTCAAAGCTACGTAGTTCTAGGTTTTTTGGGTTTTTAACTTGTTTAGTTGTGAAAACTGAGCTTTCATGATGATCAATTGAGCGAAGGCTCCAAGTGACCACCATTAGCACTCCATTGTTAATAATCATGCAAGCAAAGGCTTCGCAGGACCAATAACAAAGTTTTTGATTTAATGAAAAGTTTTTTTAGGAAAATTAGGCATTCATGATGATCAATTGAGCAAAGGCTCCAAGTGATCATCACTAGCTCCTCGTTGTTAATAATTCATGCAAGCAAAGGCTTCGCAAGACTACTAACAAAGTTTTTAATTTATTGAAAAGTATTTAGAAAAATTAGGCATTCATGATGATCAATTGAGCAAAGGCTCCAAGTGATCACCACTAGGTCTTCATTGTTAATGATCATGCAAGCAAAGGCTTCGCAAGACCGCTAACAAAGTTTTTGAAATATTGAAAAATTATTTAGAAAAATTAGGCATTCATGATGATCAATTGAGCAAAGGCTCCAAGTGATCACCACTAGGTCCTCATTGTTAATGATCATGCAAGCAAAGGCTTCGCAAGACCGCTAACAAAGTTTTTGAATTATTGAAAAATTATTTAGAAAAATTAGGCATTCATGATGATCAATTGAGCAAAGGCTCCAAATGATCACGACTAGGTCCTCATTGTTAATGATCATGCAAGCAAAGGCTTCGCAAGACCGCTAACAAAGTTTTTGAATTATTGAAAAATTATTTGAGTTAAGAGGAATTTAAAATTTTTTGAGAAATGGGTGAAGATTGCAAAAAAGGGGTGTTGTTAGTCACAAAGGTGTCATACTATCAAACAGAGGGTGTGAAATGTGAGGGCCTGTTCGTTTTTTTTTTGAGGATTTGGGCGCAGTCCAAAAAAAATAAAGTGGGCTATGGGGGTGGTTATACTAACAGGGGGGTATGGTTGTAAAAAATAAAAAAATAAAAAAACGTAATACAATTGTAATAACAATCCGTTGCAGGTATAACGAGATCTTTTATTTTTAGGGTTATTATCATTCACTCTCCCCTTCACATGCACCGCAGGGAGAGGAATGAGGAGAGAGGGACATCAAATCCGGAGGTGAGAGAAAGAGGGATTCGCCGGATTTTTAGGAGAGAGAGAGAGAAGTGTGGATCGGTTTCGTGACTGTGAGAGGGAGGGGGGCTGGTTTACGCGGCGGTTTGTGGTGGTTGCAGCTCGTGGGTTTGCGATGGTGGGGATCGGCCGGAACCTCACCGGAGAGAAGATGGCGTCTCTCGCGGAGTGTTGACAGTATGTTCCTTTTTCTGCGTTTTCTTTTACATTCTTGTGGTTTTTTTTCTTTCTCTTCTTCCTCTTATTACAAGCTTATGATTTTAAACAAAAAAAACTCTAAAACCTGATTTCTATTTGTGATTTTTTGATCCTCTCTCACATCCATGTTCTCAAAGAAAAAGAAAACGTGGTTCTATTTCTCTCCTTTTAATTTCATTATAGAGTTTCTAAGCACTCAAAGTACTTCATCAACTGACCTGCTTGTATTTTTTCAACCTTATTTCCTGATCTATCCTATTTATATATTACTTAATCATTGTTGTACATATATCCCTAAGTAATGCCTAACAGATGATATCAAAACTAAGTGACCAACCTGCCTTTCACGTTTTTTTCTGAGAAGAATTTGATGAACGAGAATGGTGTTGTTGTTGGTGATCTATTGCTTATTGCTTCTTTGCTGCTCTATTCGATCCCCCTTTTTTACTGACTTCTCGGATCTCAAAAGAGTGTTTAGGTGATCGGGGTTTGATGTAAAACCCTAATCTTTTCGGTGACCTTTTTTACCTCGGAATTCGTGTCTTTGGTGACGACCTTGTGACTCTTTTATATTAAAATACTAGGTCGAGCATTTAATTTAGTTTGACCGGGCTTTGATTTTTTCATTTGGAGTGGAGCGGATCGCCCAGACTACTTGAGAGCATTTCTTTGGAACCCAGATTCTTTGCTGCACACACTTTGCTTTTATTATATTTTTGTATTTTCGGATTTATTTATTTTTGTATATTTTTTGTTATTATTTTTGTATTTTTTGGACATTTGGACATTTGAACACTTCTAATTTGTAATAAAAATTAAATAGCATTTTTTGACATTTTGGACTATATATCAAAATAAATTAACTGCACAAAAAAAGAATAATAATAATAAAAAGAGTCTGGCCAAACATAAAGACGAGAACGGGCCAGACTAGACGAATACGCTAAAACGAGACTCAAATAGAAGAAATGAGCTCATTAACTAAAACCACTACTTATGTACGACTAAACCCAAATACGAAGATTAAATTGAAGAACGCACGAAAAGATCGATCATTCGCGTGCCTGCTTAATTTAAACAGCGGTATTTCGATTTAGTTGAGCTCGATGATTGAAATTGGCTTAAGTTAAAGGACGGACAAAATTGGGGTATTACAGTGTGGTGGTGGGTTAGAGTTTGTAGGTGAGAGAGAGAGAGTAGAGGAAGAGGAAGAGAAAAGGAGTGAGGGTTAAAAGTGAAAGAATGAGAGAAGAGTGAGAGAAGAGTGAGAGAATCAGATATTTGGTAAAAAAATAACTGGACATTAGCGAGGGCGTGCGGCCCGCCGCTTAAGCACTCTGGCGTAGTCAGAGCAGTCTGCAGCAGTCAAATCAGCCAGGACGTTCAGACATTAGCGAGGGACTTAAAATTCCGTCGCTAATTCCCTCGCTAATGGTCACATTAGCGAGGGACTTGCAGTTCCGTCGCTAATCCTCGTTTTTTGCGAGGGACAAAATTTCCCTCGCTAATTCCGTCGCTAATCCTCGTTTTTTTTGTAGTGTTGTTCTGGAACAAATGGCTCAACAAAAGAGAGATGCTTTGCATAACACACAGAAGTTCTTCAAGAAACCTGCAGGCAGGCAATCTAAATTGACACCAAAGAGGAAGAAACTTGATGCAGTCAGCACTGATGCACCTGCATCAGTGCCAGAAACAATTCCTGAAACTACACCAGAGGAAGGAGGTGCATCTGCACCTACAGAAGAAACACCAACCAAGCAACCCAAAGAGAAGAAGTAGAAGGTGAAACACACTCCTCCTACCAGGCAGAGCACCAGAACCAGGAGTGGAGCCAAGAAATGAGTATCATTTACAAGTTTTCACCTACTACTGCTATTGCTTATGTTGTTTCTGTATAAAACTATTTCCCTGGTTGTTTTTAATCCCTCTCCCCTATTTTGAACAAATATGGTTTGTATTTTCTGAACAAATTAGCATTAAATTGTTTGTTTTTATCTAGTATGTTGTGTGTTTAAATTAAATATGTTTAAATATAGTAAATATATATGTTTAAAGTAGTTTATATTTTGTTTAAATATTAGATAAGTAGTATCTAAATATTTTAGTAGAAAAGATCAGTTTTTCAAAAATATGGTGAAAACCCTATGGATGGAATTTTAATGATGAAAAAGAGAAAAAGAAGCCTTATTTCTTAGAAAATAACCAAAATTATTTTTACTTCAACACTTCAAAACTGAGTTTGTGAAAAGAACCTTGCTATTTAAAGATCAATCTGATGCAAGGGGAATTTTTGGTAAGCTTAGGTCAAAACAAAACTTTACTAAAAAGATAGAAGAGCTTAAAGAATTAAGTTTGGGGGTGTTTTATGAAAACAAAGGCTGAATTTGAAAAGTATAAAGAGTAAACAATGCACAAAAAGAATACAAAAATGTGGACAAAAGATCAAAGATCAAAGCCATATGTGTCCTGAATCATTTGAAACTATACATGTGCCTAAGTACATGAATGCATCTGGAGGTCAAAGACCTGTGCCATGCAGGAATAAATGTATCTGGAGGATAGTTCAAAAACTGAACCTGTGCCAAAGTGCAAAGAAAAAATATATGCATCTGGAGGTCAAAGACCTGTGACAAAGTGCAATTGCATCTGGAGGTCAGTGAGGAAGGCAATATGAGCATCATCAGTGCAGAAGCATCAATACAAACTGCACTGAAGAAAAGCAAAATGCAGAAAAAAAAAATCAATGCACAAATCACTTCAAAGAAGTATTGCATCTGCTCAAAAGATCCACACAACAAAAAAAAATAGAAAAAATGCATTGGCTCAAAAGCTTTGAAAGATTCTATTAAGTCCTTTGTTGTACTTAAAACTCTCCAACACTTGAGAAAATTTTGTCAGTCTAATCTCTCTTTTGAAAATTATTTTGGTGTCACCAAAGATGAACCAATCCTTTCAAAAGGCTAGGAGGAAGTTTTTCACTTAGTCTTGGAACCAATCTCAACTCAGTGGGTTCACACACACACAAAAGAGTTTGAATAGCTTTGGTAGTTTTGAAGAAATAAAGGCATAAGAAAAATTGCTGAGAAATGAAGTTCATAGGGCACTCCTCATGAAAATCCAAAAATATCAAACTGATCTATCTTCTAGAAATTATAGTTTTTAATAGTTTGTCTTTGTCATTACTTGTGGACAAGCAATGGTTTAAGTTTGGGGGTGTGATAACTCTATTTTATATAGAGTATTTCATATGTTTAAACTTGGTAAATTGCTCTCTTTCAAGTAATCATAAAGAGTTTATATAGTATTTTATGTGATATATGATAACTTGAGTGATTTGAATGGTTATAGTTGTTATTAGGCCATTTTGGATATATTGTGGTATGTTTGATGTTTTTGTTCAGTGCAGTCTACAGATGCTTTCTGCATCAATGCTCCTACATTGATCCTGCATCAAATCTGCACTACTTGGTGAATGAGCAGCTAGCTTCATGTGCATCCACTTGCAATTGCTGACCTCATGCTTGGTCCCCTCAAGCCAGACCACTTGATATAGTAGGCGCCTACTGTTACGCTTGTGTAATAGTGTGGTTTTTTCGCAATTATAGTGCAAGTATACACATCGTACAAGTAATAGAGTGGTTTTAAGTAAGAGATCGTTCCCACGAGGATTGGTACACTTTTCAAAGTTCAAGTTTCAAAACACAAGAGAATCAAGTAGCAAATCGGCAATAAGAGTTGGTTCTAAAGCTAGAGATGTAATAAAAAACAAGTAAACAAATGTTGGTTGTGAATATGGATGAGAAGTGAGTTGAGTTGTTGCATGCAGAATAAATCCTTTCTAGTCAGACGTTATAACGTTTACACATTATAACGTACGAATGCTATTTCGTATAGACGTGGCCACGTTTGAACGCTGTTGCAAAAGAGCTATGCTTTTCAAAGACAAAACGCCGTCGAGTTTCAAGTATAAGAGGTCCTATGTCTAGGTTCTAAATAGGCCCACTCTTGTATTTTAAGCACCCACAGCAATGTTCTATGAACTATTTATCATTTCTATGTCTAGACTTAGATAAAAAAAATGCCTAAATGTCTTTAGTACACCGTTCGTTCATATAAACCTTTGAGTTCTTTTCATAGACCATGTCTGTACCTATGAATCTACCTATTTTAAGAGGCCAACCTCAAAACAAGTTTGGAAATATTTTCACACAAAAATTTAAAACATGCAACGCCAATACTTTATAACATTAACTAGAAATTCATTATAAGCAAAACAACAACTCAACTACAAAGTGTTTAGCTCATGCTGAGCATCTTTACAGAATGATAAGGATTTAGAACCCAAATACCATACATGACAGAAAAGAAACTAAGTGCAAAAGATACACCTAAGTAGCTCTTCAGCATGCACGCTGTAGAGACGTTACAACGTCTGAGCCTCACAGCAGTGAGTGTGCAGAAAATAAAACAAAGTTCGAGAAAAGTAAAAACAAAGCGTAAGTCCTGTTTCCGGATCTTCTTTAATGCCTTCTCTGAAGTAGATGAAGGTAGATGATGAACTGGAGTGAGTGGATGAAGGTGTATTCGTGTATGAGTGGTGTGTAAGGATGCCTTGAGCGAGAGCTGAGCCTTCATTAAATAGCCTCCTTGCTCACGTGTGGCTGATGTCACTTGCCCACCTACCAGGTCTGTTTCTTCTCTTACGCGACCTTTACATCGATTGCTGCTACATGTCTCTCTAGCACACACTCATGGGGAATAGAAAGATCTTCTGACTTTATATCTTTGACTATCATTGCTTAGCGCGCCAAAATTGAGATCTTTCACCCTTGCTCTGCTGCACTTGAGAGCGTGGTGAGGACGTGGTAACGTTCAAAGCACTAAATTTCCTGCACAAGCACAAAAAGCATCAAAACGCTCTCAAGGGCACCTCTTGGTGCCAAAATGCACAGATTTATTCAATTAACCTTTTACCCACTCAGAATTACGAAACTAACATAAAATTGCTTAAATAAACCTTGTATTGCTAGAGAACTTGCATGATTTATTCTTGAGTGATTATAAATAACTCATATAAATATGAGTTATCACCTACCATTCACACATAGCTATAGGGATAGCTTTGAAGAGTCATCAACATAGGGACACATGTTCATACATCATTGGACCTCCCTATATACTAAGTCAAAGATTTCAACTTAGGATCAACCTCTGAAAAGCAACTACAGCTATAATCCACTCAAGATTACTTCAACATGAAGGAAGGAAGCACCTCTCTTGAAGGCTATAAAAGGACCTCACATCTTCATTTGGAAATATATCACAAACCATAAGTTAGATCAAAATTTCAATATACATAGTTAGTTTCTATTTTATAAGAGGGAAAGGAAGGAATTAACAAATCCTCCTTAACTCGATTTCATAGTGTTTGTATAGTGCTAAGGAGTAATGCTAGTGCATTACAAGGAGACTTCATACAAAGGGCTTCAACTTGTGTAACTTCTATCTTGTTGTTTCTCTTTTGTGATTTCTATTATATAAACATGGTCTATTCAGTTTATATATACCTTGCAATGTCTATTGTTAGCTAAATCTTTCTTAGTTGGAATGTTTAATGAACTTTTAAGTAAGTATGGTGCATGTATGTATGTTTGTACTTTAGTTCTTGCTTGATAATGTTTTCAACACTTATTTTATGATTGATCACTTAAAATAAGTAGATGTGTAAGAGCAGACATGGCTTACATTTAAGAACTCAAGAACTAATATGGGTGAGTGTTTTACATAAAGGAGACTTTGTGAAAACCATGCTAAGTCCTAGACATATGATAGTATAGTCCATAGGGTGAAACTGTGGGTACTTTCAAAGGCTAGAGTGAACCTATTTAGCATGCCTAGACATAGGAAGCTTGTAATGAAACTCTGAAGAAAAGTGACTGAAAGGCACATAACTAATGCAACAGCATTCAGTGCAGTCTGCATCACATAATGCATCAAACTCTTAAAAGTAAATTACTTGATGAAGACATTCCAACTATCTTCTCTCATTTGCATTATCAACACTTATACTTTGCTTTCTTTCTAACTTAGTTGTGATCACATAAACTCCAATATTATTTGTTACTTAGTTACTTTACACTTTGTTACTTTATATTGTATTTTAAAAGTGAGTTTTTCAATCTCTGTGGGTTCGATCTTTTTACTACTTGTTTTTGGACTGTGTATACTTGCACACAAGTGTATTTTCCTTACACCAATAGTCACCAACGGCTCCGAGGTTGCCATCAGTAGTTGTTCTAGTTCCCAAGTTCCATTTCTTTCAATGGATTGTATGTCAGTATCCATTTCCCTTCTCCACTTCTCATGTTGACATGCTTCCTCATAAGTCAAAGGATCTGAAGGGTTATCAAAACCAACTAAACCGTGCAGCTCGTTTTCATCATTGATCAAACTGTGCAATTCATCTTCATTAACAACATTGTCATCTTGATTTCTTCTACAGCTTGGAACACCAGTTACTATATAATCTTGCCACCACAAAGGATTTTTCTTCTTCCCTGGTGAGTTGGGTCTTAAACTTGAGTCACTCTATTGTTCATGTTCCATCCTTTCTTGATTCAAGTCTTGAGCAGGGTCTCTATTTGGAGTAGGAATGGGAACAAACTTTGTATTCTCTGTAGTATCATCAATAACACCATCCTTGTCTACTTGTTCTGTAGTCTTGAGAGTTGAGTCACCATCAAGTTCACACCCTGTTGCACTATTTCTTGTGGTCTTCCAGTTCCATGCCTTACTCTCATCAAAATTCACATCCTTACTAATCAACATGTTCTTGGTGATGGGGTCATAAAGTCTATATGCTTTGGACTCTTCACTTACTCCCAAAAATACACATTTTCTAATCTTATCATCAAGCTTCTTTCTTTGAGAATCAGGAACATGCATGTATGCAAGACAACCAAACACCCTAAAATGTTTAACTGATGTTTTTATGTTGCTCCAGGCTTCTTGAGGTGTGAGATCCTTAACTGACACAGTGGGACATCTATCTAGCACTTAAAACTCCATTTGGAAGCCTCTACCCAAAAACCTTTAGGTAGTTTGGAGTTACTCAACAGACATCTAACCATATTCATGACAATTTTATTCTTTCTCTCAGCTACACCATTTTGTTGTGGTGTAAATGCAGCTGTAAGTTTCCTTCTTGTACCATTTTCAGAGCAAAAATCACTAAATTCCTTTGAATTAAACTCTCCCCCTCTATCTGTTCTAAGATAGCTAATTAGACAGTCACTCTCCTTTTCAACCATTGATTTAAACTTCTTAAAAGTTTCAAAAGCAGCAGTTTTTTCTCTTAAGAAATAAATCCAACTCTTTCTACTAAAATCATCAATGAATGAAATAAAATACCTCATCTTGTTGTTTGATTCTGGTGTGATGGGTCCACAGATATCTGAGTGCACTAGCTCCAGTTTCCTTGTTGGCTCTCCAATCGCTCTGCCTTGCCATACTCTTTGTGTGTTGCTTTCCAATCTGATAATCACCACATACATTCTTTGCTTCACTTAGGGATGGGAGTCCCTTCACCATTTGTATTTTCTTGAGCAACATCAATCTTTTGTATCCTAGGTGAGCATACCTCCTATGCCACAACTCAGTTAATTCTTCTCCAATGACTTGTAAACAGGCAGAATCAAACACCATTGGAATTGCTTTGACTGCAAACATTCTGTTGTTTGCCATATGTGAGGTCATAATGAGCCCCTTTTCTTTATGATACACAAATACTTGTCATCTTCAAACACCGTTCCTAGTTTCTTTTATTGTAGCTGCCCTATGCTTACTAAGTTGCTTCTTAGGTTTGGAACATAGTATACATCAGAGATTACTTGTATTCTTCCCTCAATTTTCTATTTGACACTTCCCTTTTCTTCAACATTTAGTTTCCTTTCATCTCCAAGCTTCACTGTTTCTCTTAAATCCCAGTCAATGTCCACAAACCATTCCTTCTTTCCACACGTATGTGTGCTACATCCTGAGTCCAAGAACCATATCCATCTTTCATATATTCTTGATCATTACCAATTGCCATGAGGAGAATTTCCTCTTCATCATCGGAGCTTGTGTAATTTTCCACATTGCCTACAAGACTTGGGCACTCACTTTGATAATGGCCAAGCTTTCAGCACTTGTAGCTAGCACTCTATGTGCTCCTTTGAACCTTGTCTTCCTCTACCTCTTCTTGGATCTACACCGCAACCCCTTCCTCTTCCTCTTGATGAATATCTGGCCTTGAGAGCTTGTTCCTCCTCCTTTTGCCCTTTCATTCGCGCTTCTTGAACCAAAATGTTGCTTTGCAAGGCATCAATTGACATTTTCTCAACGTCATTTTCTTCCTTGATCGAGCACACTACATAATTGAACTTCGTGGTAATCGATCTCAGGATCTTCTGTACGACTTTCTTCTTGCTCACCTTGTTCCCGTGGCTTCTCATATTGTTTGTGATGGTGAGGGTTCTCACGAAGTATTCATTTACTATTTCTTCTTCTTCTTTCATCGTCAACATTTCGAATTTACGTCTTAGGTCTTGAAGCAGTGCACACTTCACTTTGGTGGATCCTTAGTGTTTCAGCTTAGAGGAATCCCAGATATCCTTTGCGATGTCGCTTTTCAGAATGCTTTCTAAGATTCCTCTTTCAATTGCTTGAAATAGGTAGTTCTTGGCTTTCAAATCTTTCAGTTTCGCCTCATTGTGTGCCTTTCGCAGTTCTTGATTCGCATTTGGCCCCAATTCTGGCATTCTGTTTTCGACAACATCCCAATAGTCTTTTGATCTCATAAGATTTTCCATCAACATCTTCCAATGGTCATAGTGACCATCGAATTTAGGGATTGCAGGTTGCACATAGCTTCCATTCTCCTTATCCTTTTCCGCCATTATGTATCTTCATCATTCTCGCAATGAAAGACTGCAGTTTATTGCGTCTTGCTTAGACCCCGCGTGGAGCTCTGATGCCAATTGTGAGAGTGAATTGATTAATAGAGTAATTGATTCATTCAATACTATTGAGAAAAGCTTTAAACAAGGTTCAATCAATTTAACTTGCAACTAACACAATCCTATGCAAGTCAATTGAGTCATAACACTATTGGGCTACATTAACGCACACCCACTAACTATACAAATATAACAACAACATACAACAAGCTCACCCTCGACCATTCATTTTTCCCTTCTCACATTATTATTTCTCCATCTCATTCTTCTTTCACTTTTCTTTCTCCATCTTATTCAACATTTTTTCTCTTAAAAAACCCTACCCTTGTTCCTCTTCCCACTGCCTCCACTCTCTCTTTGTCCCTCTCAGACTCTCTTCATCTTCATGTAGTCTCACACTTAGTCTTTCTCCAACTCTCTCTATTCCTCTCACTCAGATCTGGCTTCTTACACTCAGATTTGAAAGAAATCGGGCTTGCATGTCCCAGATCTGGTACGCTCACTGTTGAGGAAAATGGCTTTGTTGCTCAGTACTCAACGACTAGCTTTATGTTTGCTCTCTCCAAAAGCAAAAAAATAATACTTCTTCAAGATAAGAATGGGTTCATTGAGAAGAACCTGAATTGTATGTTTGCCTTTCTTCTCTAGCCCGACGAACCTCAATGGTGAACTCAAAAAAAGTGGGTTCATTTGTATGACACTCTGGCAAACTATGTTTTAAGAACTTCCATTAGAGATGCTCTAAAGCATACAATTTAAACATGTCAAATTAAGAAGACATGGCACGTAATATAGAGCTTTCTATCCCAAGAAAACATGACATCTCAACATCCATGATAGCAAAAAGTGTGATATGTAAGTGCAAGAGACGAAATTAACATTATTACTCCCTTTGTTTTCGATTATAAGCAAAAGATGGCCATTTACGCTTTTTAATAAAAGTTAAAAAAAGTAGGATTCCTGAATTATCCTTATTAACTCTTCTTGAACAACGTGAAAAAAGGAAGAAAGAGTTGAGAAACCAAAGTTACTTGCATTGAAAAAGAGAAAAGTGAATAATTAAAAGAGGTAAATTTCGTACAAAGACTAAAAAAGACTTTGAATTGTTTATTTTTGGTAACATGACTTTATTGATGTTTTTTTGTTGTATAAACCAAGTATCATCTGCGCAAGACTAATCTCTCGAATTGGGTTGGACCACAATGGGCGGCAAAACTCTTTCTCAAGATATTTAACACTGCTACAGACTTCATCGATGTGTTTGCTTATATTTGATGACAGAGAGAGTACATTAACAATGGAGATTTTTTTGTTTACTAGGTCTACATTAACAATGGAGACTAAAAGTGGCTAAAAATATACATTAAATATTTTTTATTTGATTTCAGGAAAAATTATTAATCGTTATATTTTTTATGGGAAATACTTATTTTCACGAAATCACTTGCAAGAAATGTAAGAAGAGGGTGACTTTTACGGCTACCCACCCATGATGTCCATCAAAGACGAAAGTTATGCTTTTCTCTCTTCAAAATATGAGTTACATGTGTGTTTTCTTGCCATTTTTACAAAATTTTGTTCGTTAGATTTAGCATTGCTCTTTTTTCATAAAGTATTATTTGGAGTATTTCTTAATTAGTGCTGTCAGCAACAAAAGTGTATTACTTTGCAGGGGTAATGATTCAGAAAGTAGGAAATTAAAGGAGATTCTTTTGGAGTATGAGATAGCTTCCGGTCAGGCTATCAACATGGCAAAATCGGAGATCTATTTTAGTAGAAACACATCAGTGGAGGCTCGAGATTTTGTCACAAGGTTGTTGGGGGTCACAGAATGTTTGGGCACTGGCAAGTATCTAGGTCTCCCATCCATGATAGGGAGAAGCAAAAAACAAGTGTTTGGGTATCTTCGAGATAGGATGTGGAAAAGAATTCATCATTGGACAGGGAAGCGTCTATCCAAAGCAGGGAAGGAAATGTTGGTAAAGTCTGTGGCACAATCTATTCCAACCTATTGTATGAGCGTCTTCTTAATCCCCCCCACTTTGGGTGAAGAGCTTGAAAGGATGATAAACTCCTTTTGGTGCGGTGGCAACAATAACCAAGGGAAGGGTATTAAGTGGTTAAATTGGGAGAAGCTGACAATGCACAAGGAACATGGAGGTATGGGTTTCTGGCATTTTCATGGTTTTAACTTAGCTTTACTAGGGAAGCAGGCGTGGCATATTGCCAATAACGCGGATACTATAGTGGGTAAGGTTTTCAAGGCTAAATATTTTCCAAAGGATGATTTTTTGGGGGTTTGCTTGGGCCATAATCCCAGTTATGTGTGGCGTAGTATTGATAACTCATATTTATATGAGTTATTTATACTCATTCAAAGAATAAATCATGCAAGTTCTCTAGCAATAAAAGGATAATTAAGTGGTCTTATGTTAATTTCTGAGTTTTTGGTGAATAAGAGGTTAAATAGATAAATCTGTGCATTTAGGCACCAAGTGGTGCCCTTGAGAGCGTTTTGATGCTTTTTGTGCGTGTGCAGGAAATAGTGCTGAACGTTACCACGTCCCTCACCACGTCTATAGAAGTGCAGCAGAGCAAGGGTGAAAGATCTTCATTTTGGCGCGCTAGTAATGATGGTCAAAGATATAAAAGTCGAAGATCTTCTATTCCCATGAATGCCGACACACGCAGATATAATCGTAGCACCGAACAATGTCGCGTAAGAAGAGGAACAGACCTGGTAGGTGGGCAAGTGACATCAGCCACACGTGAGCAAGGAGGCTATTTAATGAAGGCTCAGCTCTCTCTCAAGGCACCGATACACACATCCATTCAGAAACACTTCATACACTTCATCTTCATCCTTTCACCATATTTCCATTAAAATTCAGAAGTAGTCCTATAAAGAAGATCCGGAAGCAGGACTTACGTATTTTTTGCTCTCGAACTTTGTTTTATTTTCTGCAGATTTGTGAGGCTCGAGACGTTGTAAGCGTCTATACAAATACATCTTTGAAGAGCTACTTATGTGTATCTTTTGCACTTAGTTTCTTTTCTGTTATGTATGGTATTTGGATTCTAAATCCTCATCATTCTGTAAAGATGCTCAGCATGAGCTAAACACTTTGTAGTTGAAGTTGTTGTTTTGCTTGTAATGAACTTCTAGTTAATGTTATGAGGTATTGACGTGCATGTTTTAATTCCTTGTGTGAAAATATTTCCAAACTTGTTTTGAGGTTGGCCTCTTAAAATAGGTAGATTCATAGGTACAGACATGGTCTATGAAAAGAAATCAAGGATTTATATGAATGAACAATGGACTAAAGACATTTAGGCATCTTTATCTAAGTCTAGACATAGAATGGATAATAGTTCATAGAACATTGTTGTGGGTGCTTAAAATACAGAAGTGGGCCTATTTAGAACCTAGACATAGGACCTCTTATA
This sequence comes from Oxytropis ochrocephala, assembly GCA_020916435.1. Classification (NCBI taxonomy): domain Eukaryota; kingdom Viridiplantae; phylum Streptophyta; class Magnoliopsida; order Fabales; family Fabaceae; genus Oxytropis; species Oxytropis ochrocephala. The sequence goes on from CM037088.1 coordinate 126,588,198, forward strand.
CTTGAAACTCGGCGTTTTATCTTTGAAAAGCATAGTTCTTTTTTACAACAGCGTTCAAACGTGGCCACGTCTATACAAAATAACATTTGAGCGTCAAAGCGTGTAAGCGTTATAACGTCACGGCTAGAAAGGATTTACTTGCATGCAACAACTCAACTCATCTCTCATCCATATTCACAACCAACTTTTGTTTACTTGTTTTGATTACATCTTTAGCTTTAAAACCAACTCTATTGCCGATTTGTTACTTGATTCTCTTGTGTTTTGAAACTTGAACTTTGAAAAGTATACCAATCCTCGTGGGAACGATCTCTTACTTAAAACCACTCTATTACTTGTACGACGCGTGTATACTTGCACTATATTTGCGAATACCACACTAACGCGCAACAAGTTTTTGGCGCGTTTGATTCGGGATTGTAGTAACTTTTATTGTTCAAAAGTATTAGAACACAAGTTGAAAGAATTTTCTTGTGTTGTTTGTTGTTTTTCGTGTTTGAGCGGGAAGGCGTTATAAACAGTATGCTTAGTTCCAACGCAAGCTCTAGTTCAACCGAGCCAAGGGTGAGTCTACACGAGTTTGATCCAGAACACGAAAGAACTTTTGAGACAACTAAGGAGACAACAAAGGTTAAGAAGGAGGCAACAACAACAAAGAACAACGCCCAACCATGTCCAGAGCATAACTTTGGTTCTAGAGGTGGACATACACCAAGAGGAGGTAGAGGACAAGGTCGTGGACCACAAACTCATACAGAGACAATAGTTGTTGACGATGAACACTACCAAAGGCAAAGAACTCATCAATGCGGGACCACAAGATATGGTCAATGATAGGGGACGAGCCTATGCGTGACTACGCTGTGCTCAACCCCGCTCATTTACAAGCAGGCATTGCAAGACCAACCCTCCATCTTGGTCATTTCGAATTCAAGCCAATGATGTTCCAAATGTCGCAAAGCTGCAGGCAATTTGGAGGTTTCCCTCAAGAAGATCCATATTCTCACCTAAGGCAATTTACGGATGTGTGCAAAGAACTTTATCATCCTGGAGTCTCGAGAGGATGCTTTTAGATGAAGCTCTTTCCCTACTCTCTTAAGGATAAGGCCAAAAATTGGTTGAACTCCTTGGAGCCAAATTCAATCCACACTTGGGATGAGCTAGTGAGAAGTTTCTTGCAAAATACTTCCTCCCAACAAAAATGCTAAGTTCGAGGAATGATATCACTTCCTTCAAACAAAGGGAAGGGAATCATTATTTGAAGCTTGGGAGAGGTGGAAGGAATTACTAAGAATGTGCCCACACCATGGCATTCTGTGGTGATCCAAATGGAGACTTTCTACAATGGTCTAGATCAACCCACTAGGTTGATACTTGATGCTTCATCGGTGGTGTCATTCGAACATGTCCTTTTCGAGGCATGCAAGCTTATTGATGACATAGCCACCCATAACTCTCATTGGCCATCGATAGATTTACTCCTGGAAAGAAGGCGGTGTCCATGAAATAAGTGAAGGATTGCTCTTTTCGCTCAAGTGGCTACCTTGACCAACATGATCAAAACTTTGAGTACTTCAAACGTGGCCACGTCGAGAAGCGGCTGCTGCAGTGATAGAACCCACACATTGCGGGGAGTAGTATGTGTTTATTGTGAAGAAGGGCATGTATATGAAGAGTGTCCTTACAACCCTCATCTGTAAACTTTGTATCTCGAACAAAGGAAAGCAGTCCCTATTCCAACTCTTACAATTCAAATTGGAGAAATCACCCAAATTTGGTTTGGAGAAACAACAATGCACTTTGAACACCAAAGAATATCGCTCCCGCAATACCTCCAGGATTTCCCAACAACAACAACAACAACAGAGCGGTATATGCGAGAATAACAACAATAGCAATTTGGAGGCCATGATGAAAAGCTTCATAAGTGATTGTAAGACAACTTTGCAAACTCATGAGTCTTCAATCAAAAACTGGAAAATCAGTTCGACAGATAATTTCGACTCTCACTCAAAACAGAATGGATCTCTCCTTCTACAATGAAACACCATCATCATCCAACCCTAATGGTAATAATGGGGTAAATGGACAGTAAATGCAATCTCTTTAAGAAGTGGTACTGAATATCACGAACCAACTATGCTGTGGAGGAAGAAATGCAGGGAGAAGCAAAAAGCAAAGTGCAGAGAAAGAGAAAAAAGAAAGGGAAAGAGGCAAGCTCAAGTGGTGTGAAAGATACTCCAGACATTGTGATGTCTAACCCAGACGTTACGACGTCTAGCTTTGAACCAGGAATCAAGACTGTGCCTAGGCTTGTACCTGAGTATCCTCCTCCACCATACCCTCAAAGATTGAAAAAGGCTCATGAAGATAAGCAATTCAGCAAGTTCATGGAGATGTTAAAGCAGTTACACATCAACCTTCCTTTGGTTGAAGTTTTACAGCAGATGCCAAACTATGCCAAGTTCTTGAAAGACATCATCACCAAAAGAAGAAGGCTAGGGGAGTTTGAAACTGTTGCTTTGACTGAAGAATGTAGCTTAATTATGCAGAATAAGCTTCCTAGAAAACTCAAGGATCCTGGCAGTTTTACTATACCATGCTCCATTGGAGATTTTTACATTGGAAAAGCTTTGTGTGATTTGGGAGCAAGTATCAACTTGATGCCCAAGTCCATTTATGACAAACTTGGTATAGGAACTGCCAGACCTACTTCTTTAAGTTTAACTTTAGCTGATAAAAGTAGAGTTTATCCTGAGGGCATATTAGAAGATGTTTTGATTAAGGTTGACAAGTTTGTGTTTCCAGTGGATTTTGTTATTTTAGATTTTGATGCAGATAAAGAAGTTCCCATCATTCTGGGAAGACCATTCTTAGCTACTGGAAGGACAATCATTGATGTGCAGAAAGGAGAATTAATCATGAGAGTCAATGACCAAGAAGTCAAGTTCAACGTCCTCAATGCACTCAAATACCCAGATCCGCACACAGAGGAATGCTCGTATGTAGTTGCCATTGATCATATGGTTCAAAAGCAATTCAACAAAGATAATGATCATTTGGAGAAGATGCTAGGCAATGACGAAGTGCAAAAGTTTTTAGCGAGAAGAAGTTGTTCCTCTAAAGCGTTGTAGCGTGCATTTGCGCACGTGGCCACGTCTGAGCCCCCTGCACCAAAGTCTTGGACAAAAGTACGAATCTCTAGGGCAAGAGGAATCAAATCTTAAGAAGAATGTGCCTTCCATCAAAGAGCCACCTACCTTGGAACTAAAGGTGTTACACGAGCATTTAAAGTATGTCTTTTTAGGGAAAATGATTCCTACTACCGTGATCATCTCTTCCAAGCTCACCCAAGAGCGGGAAAATGATCTCATTCATTACTACTGAAGAGACATAAAAAGCAATTGGTTGGCAAATGGCGGACATCAAAGGTATCAGTCCCACAATCTGTATGCACAGAATTGTCTTGGAGGAAAATGCCAAGAATAGCATTGAAAGGCGAGAGGAGATTGAACCCAATAATGAAGGAGGTGGTAAAGAAAGAAATCATTAAGTGGTTGGATGCGGGAATCATTTATCCTATTAGTGATAGCTCCTGGGTAAGTCCGATGCGAGTGTGTGCCAAAGAAAGGAGGAGTTCTTGTGGTAACAAATGAGAAGAATGAGTTAATTCCAACAAGGACGAATAGTGGAGGATATGCATGGATTATAGAAAGCTAAACAAAGCAACCAAGAAGGATCATTTCCTCTCCCATTCATTGATCGGATGCTAGAGCGGGCTCGCAGCAAGGATTTCTCTTGTTTCCTTGATGGTTATTCAAATTTACAACGGATAGCCATAGCACTTTGAAGATCAAGAAAAGACAACATTCACTTGTCCCTATGGTACCTTTGCTTTGAAGGATGCCATTTAATTTTGTGTGCAATGCTCTGCAACATTTCAAAGGTGCATGATGGCCTTATTTTCGATTTCATTGAGAATTCCATGGAGGTCTTTATGGAGGATTTCTCGATCTATGGAGATTCATACAAGGCATGCCTGGATAATTTGGAAGGAGTCCTAATAAGGTGTGAAGAAACCAACCTAGTTCTCAATTGGGAAAAATTCCATTTCATGGTACAAGAAGGAATAGTGTTGGGGCACAGAATATCAAAGAAAGGGTTAGAGGTGGACAGAGCAAAGATTGATGTTATTGACAAGCTACCTCCACCAACAACTATCAAAGGAGTCAGAAGTTTCTTAGGACATGCAGGGTTTTACAGAAGATTTATCAAAGATTTCTCAAAAATTTCAAAACCCCTGTGTCTGTTGTTGCAACGTGACAACGTCTTCAACTTTGATGAACAATGTCATGAAGCTTTCAACAAACTAAAGACTGCCTTAGTGACTGCTCCAGTAATAGTCACTCCAGATTGGTCTAAGCCATTTGAGTTGATGTGTGATGCAAGTGATTATGCTGTAGGAGCTGTATTGGGGCAAAGGTATGGAAAATTTTTTCATTCTATTTATTATGCCAGTAAAACCTTAGATGAGGCCCAATTAAATTATACTGTGACTGAAAAAGAGCTTTTGGCTGTTGTATTTGCTTTTGACAAGTTTAGATCTTACTTAGTTGGTGCAAAAGTTGTTGTATATACTGATCATTCAGCCATTAAGTACTTAATTTCTAAAAAAGATGCAAAGCCAAGGCTTATTAGATGGGTTCTCCTCCTCCAAGAATTTGACTTGGAAATACGTGACAAAAAGAGGGTGGTGAACCAAGTTGCTGATCATCTTTCTAGGCTTGAGAATGTTGATGCAGGTACAGGTGAAGAAGAGATAAAAGAAAAATTCCCTGATGAGAGACTATTATCAGTAGCTTCAATAGTTGAAGACGTTACCACGTCTATGACACTTTCGTCAAAGCGTTATAACGTCTGATACTAATACACCATGGTATCTTGATATAGTTAACTTTCTTGTTAGCAAGATTGTGCTCGTAGGATTCAACTACCAACAAAAGAAGAGGTTCTTCCACACTATAAAGCAATACTTCAGGATGAGCCATACTTGTACAAATTGTGTCCGGATCGGTTACTAAGAAGGTGTTTAATGAGGAAGAACAACTCCATGTCTTCGCAACAATGTCATTCAAAGACCTTATGGTGGACATTTTGGAGGTACCGAGCATTTGCAAAGGTCCTACAATCTGGCTACTATTGGCCTACACTATTCAAAGATGCTCATGAGCTAGTCGGGAGATGTGATAAGTGTCGAGGACGGGAAATATATCAAGTAAGCAAGAAATGCCTCTCACAAACATTACGGAAGTTGAGTTGTTTGATGTATGGGAATGGATTTCATGGGACCATTTCCTATGTCCCATGGAAATCTATATATTACCGTAGTTGTGGATTACGTGTCAAAGTGGGTTGAAGCGGTGGCATTACCCAACAATGAAGCCAAATCGGTTAGCAAGTTCCTTAAAAAGAATATATTCACAAGATTTGGTACTCAAGAGCCATAATCGGTGATGAAGGCTCTCATTTCGCAATAAGTTAATTGAGAACCTCTTGGCTAAGTATGGAGTGAAACACAGAATTGCTCTGACTATCATCCCCAAACCCAGTGGCAGCAGAAATATCCAACAGAGAGATCAAAAGAATACTTGAGAAAATGGTTGGTCCCTACGAGAAAGGAATGGTCACTACACTTGGATGATGCACTTTGGGCCTACTGACAAAGATACAAAACACCATTGGGCATGTCTCCCTACAAGCTAGTATATGGCAAGGCTTGTCACCTACCAATTGAGCTCCAACATAAGGCTTACTGGGCATTGAAGCAATTAAATTTGGATCATGCAAAAGCTGGTGAAGCAAGGTTGCTGCAATTAAATGAACTAGAAGAGTTCAGACACCATGCTTATGAAAACTCAGCAATATACAAGGAAAAGACCAAGAAGTGGCATGATCAGAGAATTCAAAAGAGAGAACTAACAGAAGGACAACAGGTATTGCTATTCAATTCAAGGCTAAAGTTGTTCCCAGGCAAGCTAAAGTCAAGGTGGTCAGGACCTTTCAAATTAATAAAAATCTATCCTCATGGTGCTGTGGACCTCTTTGATGAAAAGACAAACACCATGTTCAAAGTTAATGGTCAACATGTGAAGCAGTATCATGGAGAACATGTGGAAAGGGACAAGATCCAAATGTCCTTCAACAATTCTTGAATTAAAATGACAAAAGTCTGGCTGAAGACTCTTAAAGCAAGCGCTCTTGGGAGGCAACCCAATGATTTTTAATTAACCAACAATTTTTGTGTCTTTTTAATTTTTGTTTTGCAGGAATAAATGTTGAAGAAATGGAAAGTAAAAGGTGGTAGACGTCGTAACGTCTCAATATGCACTAGACGTGGGCACGTCTGGGCTGGCAGGGCAGATTTAAACTAAGTCAAGGGCGTAAGTGATGACGTGTGAAAAATCATTTCCTTTCTGCAGAACGAACGTGGTAGCTGACCATGACGTCATCTCCCTTCCCCTACTTGTCTAATCAACGGTTACTTTTCTCCATTACTCCACTCTACCATTTCTCAACTCCCCATAACCACTTCCCCATAAAAATCCCACCATTCACCATTATCCCACCACCTGCAACCTCTCTCCAATCTCCCTCTCTGAAACCACAATCTTCCCTCTCTTTCTCAGAAAACCTAAAAACTCCAAAAAAATCCCCCATTCCCTTCTAAGTAACTTCTGCGAAATCACCATGACAAAAGTGAAGCAATCTGCTGCCAAATCCTCTGGGAAAGGCAAGAATATTGACCTAAGTTCATCTTCAGCCCCTATTCCTGAAACACCAAATCCATCTAGAAAGAAAGCCCTACTACCAGAAAGGGGTTTTAGTCAAGAAAGCCCCAATCTCGACTTTCATAGCAACCGTCGCGCGTTGAATGGTGTGTGAAGTTCGTTGTGCACGAAAGGAATACATTGCTACTTTGGTTCACGATTTTTACAAGGGAATCGTTGAGAGACCTGAAGGAGAGTCGTCCATTGTTTCAAAGGTGCGAGGCGAGGAGGTAAAATTTGGGGTAAGAGTGATCAACGATTATTTTGGGCTAGGTTACTATGGAAAGGCTGTGGAGACCAAGCAAAAGACGTATGGATCGATGAAATGGGACGCAATCAAGGAAAGGATGCGTGTTGAAGGTCTTTATGCTCGGGGAGAGAAGTGGTGAACACGGGAGTGAGTTCAAAATCATGAAGAGGTACCTATGTGATGAAGCCAACACTTGGTTCCATTTCATAAGGCACTGCTTAATTCCTACCTCTCACACCTCATGGGTAGATAAAGAGAGACTGATTGTGATTGATGCAATCATGTCAAGAGACAAGGTGGAGGTTGGAAAATTGATCAACCGTGAACTCAACAAATGGAAGAACATAAAAGATGGGTACTTGTATTTCCCATGCATGACTACTGATTTATGCATGGAGGCCGAGTAGAGATTGAAGCAAGCATCGAGCCGGAGAGGAGCGACCTCAAGGCCCCTTTTCAACAAAATTCAAACCAGCAGTGAAAATCTTTGGAGCTTCAAGTTCTGTTGATGATGCAGACGTTGCAACGTCTGGAGGAAAAGCGAACACACCGCCAAATTTATCAAGGAGCAATTCGAGTGGCAAAAGAAGGTATTTGCCCAAATGTCTAAAGGAAAGAAAGTGATTGAAGAACCTGTGTTGCCTGACTGGATGCAGGATGAAAATGATGATGATGTGCCTCTATCTACAATCCAAAGAAGAGCCGTGAAGAAAGAAAGGGCCAAGCGAGCAAAAAGCCCACCAAAGAGAAAGAGCCCAGCAAAGAGGCAAAAGAAGGTAAGTAGTGAAGAGGATTTTAATTCTGATGATTTGGATGATATTTCTGATTTTGATGCAGATGAATCAAGAAAGGTGAGCATGGAGGCAATAAGTGAGGAAGAGAAAGAGGATAGCCCTGAGGAAAAAGGAAGTTCAAGTGAGAAGACTGTAAGTGAAACCCCATCAGACCAAACAAACAAAGAGCCAGCCCAAACAAAATCCAAAGCAGCTAGTCCCAAACCACCATCCCCACAAGCCACACAACCACCACCTTCACCACAAGAACCCTCCACCCAGGACCAAAACACCCCTAAGACTCCACAATCCAAAGCTCAAGATCAACCAATAACACAACCACCCCACCCCAACACAACCTCAAAAGCAACCATCACCCCAAAAAGTGCAGGACCCAGACGTGGCGACGTCTGAGGCAACAAACACAGGAAGCAACCCAGATTCCCAACCCATCTCCCCACCCAAGAAAACCAGAGTGAAAAGGGCACTCACATACAACCCTTTTGGAAGGAAGAAAAGGAAAGAGCTAGCTGCTGAGTCAAAACAAGCCCAAGTGAGTGGAGAAAAAGAGGAAGTTGTAGCCCCAACAACGCTAAGACAAAAGCTCCCAGTAAAAAGGAAAGGTCAAAGTCTTTGCGAGGAAACGCGCATCGCTACTAGTGCGGCATTTGTTGCCACTAGTGTTTCGAACAAACCCTTCCCGCTATTCTTTGAAGAAGCGCTGCAGAGCGCCACAACGTCTCTGAAAAAAGAGGCATGACCAAACTTGCAGAAATGCAAGATACCAATGAACGTGAAGCTGCGTTGGAAAAGGTAAATCAGCAAGCAATGGAGGAGGCCACTCAAGAAACTAGCGAGCACCTTTTGAAGCAAGCCCAGGGTACAGTTGCTGGAATTGGAGGATCATCCACAGACGTGGCAACGTCTAAAGAGCCAGAGGTGGAAAAAGCCCAGATGAACCTCAATGAGCCAATGCATTTTAACCCTGCGGAATTAGCAATGAAGATGTGGGAGGAAGCTAAAAAGAGGGTTGCTGCAGCTTCAAGTGCTGCTGGTGCTAGTGCGGGTGAAAAATAATCTGTTGAAACAACAACAACTACCACAATTGAGCAAGGAGGAGTAAAGGTGAAAAAGGAGAAGAAGGATAAGAAGAAAGGAGAAGGTCAGTCAGGAGTTCCCACCAGACAGAGCGGAAGGCTCAGGTCTGGTGCTGCAAACAAGTAAGTCCCTCATTAATTTCATCAGTAGTTGTAGTTTTTAATTTTAGTTTAGTTTTAGTCTTAGTAGTACTGTTTTATGTCTGTTTGATTAATCCCCCCCTAAAAAAAAAGAGAGAAAAAAAACCCATGTTCTAATCTTTGAGCAAGTGAGGACCTTTGCTCGACTTTTTAAGTGGGGGAACAGAATCTCAATGTTTTAAGTTTCTGTTTTGTGTTGTGCATGAAATTAAATGCAAAAGCAAATTTTTGTTCTTACTCTGTCAAGCATGAAAATAATTCTCTTTGGGCTGAAGTTAGTAAAAATATGTGTGTGTGAGTAGCATGTGCATAGTTAGATGAAAAGAATTGATATCTGCTCCTACACAAACTCTGTTTTAAGAAAGAATCTAGTTAGCTAGGGAATATTTTTTGTCCAAGTGGTTTTGGTGAACTATGGTGAGAATAAAACTCGATTAAAAACCGAGAGTAGTGATGAGAAGCTAAGTTTGGGGGTAAATCAAGTTGTACTAAATTTGGGTGCAAAGGCGTAGGATGGTTAGTGCGGTGTAGTGTGAGTGCAGCGTTAACGCGTCTACCCGTAACGTTATAACGTATGCCGTGTGTGTTGTGTTGTGTATTCAGACGTTACAACGTCTCACCCATAAACGTGGTAACGTCTATTCCCAAAAAGACCAAAAAGAGTGTGTTATTACAAATAAGTGGAAAATCCACATGTATGTTGTGTTCCCTGTAATACCCTGAAACAAATGCTAAGCACTTCAATAAATGAAAAAAAAGAAAAAAAAAAAAGAGAAGAGAACTCCAAAATGGAGCAAATAAGAGAGAGTTGCTCAGTAAATGAGGGGGTTACAGTCTTTTGCGTGTGTGAGTCAGTAAATTAGTGCACTAACCCAGTCCTAGCACCAAATTAAGACCCTTTGTCATGCTTAAATTGAACCCCCAGTTCTTATGCGAAAATGTTAGCCTAATCTTTGTTTTGAAAAATGTTTTGCGGTCACCATTTGGAAACCACTCTTTCATAAGCTAAAATAGTTTCTGAACTAGTTAGAGGAAGAATTAAATGCAGAGATCACACACTCACTTGAGCTTTAATGAATCTGGAATTTAATTATGCATTGGTGTGTGAGTGTGTGAAGAATTAGCCCCTTGAGAATGAACTTTTGATCTGCTGGCTGAGTGGAACATAACTTGCTAGTGTAGTTGATTTCATGTATATCTGTTAGTTGTGTGTTTTGTCTTGATTGCTTGAGGACAAGCAATGATTTAAGTTTGGAGGTGTGATAACTCATATTTATATGAGTTATTTATACTCATTCAAAGAATAAATCACGCAAGTTCTCTAGCAATACAAGGATAATTAAGTGGTCTTATGTTAATTTCTGAGTTTTTGGTGAATAAGAGGTTAAATAGATAAATCTGTGCATTTAGGCACCAAGTGGTGCCCTTGAGAGCGTTTTGATGCTTTTTGTGTGTGTGCAGGAAATAGTGCTGAACGTTACCACGTCCCTCACCACGTCTATAGAAGTGCAGCAGAGCAAGGGTGAAAGATCTTCATTTTGGCGCGCTAGTAATGATGGTCAAAGATATAAAAGTCAGAAGATCTTCTATTCCCCATGAACCGACACGCAGATATTAATCGTGAGTAACCGAGCGATTGTCGAGGCGGAAGAGAGGAACAGCACACGGTAGGTGGGCAAGTGACATCGACCCACACGTGAGCAAGGAGGCTATTTAATGAAGGCTCGCTCTCTCTCAAGGCACCGATACACACATCCATTCAGAAACACTTCATACACTTCATCTTCATCCTTTCACCATATTTCCATTAAAATTCAGAAGTAGTCAGTAAAGAAGATCTGGAAACAGACTTCTGTATTTTGCTTTTCTGAACTTTGTTTTATTTTCTGCATTGTTGTGAGGCTCTGACGTTGTAACGTCTATACAGCCGTACATGCTAGAGCTACTTAGGTGGTATCTTTTGCACTTAGTTTCTTTTCTGTTATGTATGGTATTTGGATTCTAAATCCTCATCATTCTGTAAAGATGCTCAGCATGAGCTAAACACTTTGTAGTTGAAGTTGTTGTTTTGCTTGTAATGAACTTCTAGTTAATGTTATGAGGTATTGACGTGCATGTTTTAATTCCTTGTGTGAAAATATTTCCAAACTTGTTTTGAGGTTGGCCTCTTAAAATAGGTAGATTCATAGGTACAGACATGGTCTATGAAAAGAAATCAAGGATTTATATGAATGAACAATGGACTAAAGACATTTAGGCATCTTTATCTAAGTCTAGACATAGAATGGATAATAGTTCATAGAACATTCTTTGTGGGTGCTTAAAATACGAGGAGTGGGCCTATTTAGAACCTAGACATAGGACCTCTTATACTTGAAACTCGGCGTTTTGTCTTTGAAAAGCATAGTTCTTTTGCAACAGCGTTCAAACGTGGCCACGTCTATACAAAATAACATTTGAACGTCAAAACGTGTAAACGTTATAACGTCTGGCTAGAAAGGATTTACTTGCATGCAACAACTCAACTCATCTCTCATCCATATTCACAACCAACTTTTGTTTACTTGTTTTGATTACATCTTTAGCTTTAAAACCAACTCTTATTGCCGATTTGTTACTTGATTCTCTTGTGTTTTGAAACTTGAACTTTGAAAAGTATACCAATCCTCGTGGGAACGATCTCTTACTTAAAACCACTCTATTACTTGTACGACGTGTATACTTGCACTATATTTGCGAATACCACACGAACGCAACAAGTATCCATACTTCTCGGGTGATCGTTAAATTAGGCGTGAGATGGCGGATTGGAAATGGTAGAAGAGTTTCGGTGTGGAGAGATCCTTGGTTCCGGGATGAGTTGGATCCTTGTGTGAAGACGCAAGTTGTGAGGGGAACAGAAAAAATGTGTGTTAGAGACCTTTGGAATGAAGAGAAGGATGGGTGGAACACTACATTGCTTCATCAACTATTTCAACCATGTGATGTTCACAGAATATTGAAAATCCCAATTATTGATCAAGAGTGTAACGCCCCAAAAATGATTAAGTAAATAATTAGGTAATTTAATTAAGTGATAATTTAGTTGGCATTATTTAAAATAAATATAAGGTAATTAATTCAATTAAGGAGTGGGGTGTAGTGAATGAATAGAGAGTATGTAATTAAAATAGGGAGGATGTGAGGAAATAATTAGGAGGTGCAATTAGGGCCCATTGGAGTTAAGTGGCCCAAACCCAATTAATAAAAACATTAGGGTCTTAGGAGAAACCCTCACTAGAAGCAAAAGATCAAAAATTAGAAAGTGGGAAGAGGAGAAGAGAGGGAGCGCGCGGCTAGGGCAAGGAAAAAGGAGAGGAATTTCGTGGAGCTCTTAGAGGAGAGGAAAAACGTGGATTGTTGGTGTCTTGGGAGGTGTTCTTGAGAGCTTTGTCTTCTTCTTCAAGTTTTAACAAGGTATGGGGGCTCTCTAAGCATAGTTAATAATATATAACTCTTGAAATCATAGGGATTTAGGGGTTAGGAGTAATTAGGTGGCTAAATTGTAATGTATATAAATGATTTTGTGAGTATGTGATTGATTTTCATGATGATATGGTGTGGTTGTACATGTAAATATGTTCTTGATGAATCTTGTATTATTTGATGTATGTTAATTGTATTGTAGTAATTAATTGTTAATATAACATAAATTAAATAGGAGAATTTACGTGTTTACTAGGTGTTTGGGTGATTTGTTGAATAGGAGGAATTTTAGTGGCGTGGTGTTTGAACTTGATTCGGTTTAGTGTGCTGAGAATAGGTGAGGGGGCGCCAAATTGCAGGAATTTGGGCGCCTGTGCTGCTGTTTAGTGCTGTGTGGGGTGCAACACAAGAGGGGGGCGCCAATTCCATAGGAATCTGGCGCCTGGTGTGCTGTTTGGCTGGGGTGGGTTCGGTTTGAGTGGCGTGCGGGAGGGCGCGAATCGCGTGAATTTTGGCGCTCGTTCTTCTTTGGAGTTCTTTGTTTGGCGTGAAACGGTGCAAGGTGCCAAGTTTGCAGCAAACTGGCGCCCGTGTGTGTCAAGTGTGGCTGGGTGGGTGCGTGAACAGTGTTGGGGCCGCCAGATTCCAGGGAATTAGGCGCCTGGGTGTGCAGCAAGTGCTCATGTGTGGCCTAGGCAGTGAACAGTGTAAGGGCGCCAAATTGCAGGGAATTAGGCGCATGTGTGTGTGCAGGTGGGCTGGAAAATATTTCTGGGTGGAGGGTGTTGCGCAGGGGCGCCATTTTGGCGGCCCCAATGCGCCTGGTGCGTGTCTTGGTTGCTGGGAATTCTGGCTTGGGATGTGGCGCAACACCTGGCGCCACTTTGGCATGCCAAAGGCGCTAGTGCCTTTGTTTGTGTGCACGCAGGGTGTGGTGTTGCGCAGGGGGCGCCATTTGGCTGCCCCAAGTGCGCCTGGTGGCGCCTATGCCTAGGCATGAGTTCCACAATAGTCCCCGAAACGTTAAATTAATTATGGTGGGTTCAAATTAGTCCCTAGGTGCTAAATTAATTAATATGGTGTCAAAATAGTCCCTAGGTGCTAAATTAATTAATATGGTGTCAAAATGGTCCCTGGGGGTAGAATAGGTCCCTATGAGGTGTTTGGTCCCTAGGTGTGAGCTTAGTCCTTGGCGTTGACTTTAGTCCTTAGGGTGACTTTAGTCCTTTGGCATGGAAATAATTATTGGTGTTCTTTTAGTCCCCGTAGGAGTATTAATTAGGGTGTTATAGAAAAAATGGTGAATATATTGGTGATGAGGGGTCTATGACTCTCCTTGGTGATTTGGTGAATATACATATAATTATTGGTGAGCATGTTATTGCTTTATTTTGGTGTTTTTGGTGCATAGTCATGGCGTCGCATAATCATATGCATTTTGGTGAATAGGCCTCGGCCTCTAAATTATTTTGGTGTTTGGTGAATGCCCACAAGGCAATTTTTGGTGATGGATCCACATGCATATGCACAGTGGAGTTTTGGGTTGCATTGCATACATTGCATACATGTTCTGGTGTAACTGTTTCTGGTGTGATTGCAATTGGTGTAACTGTTTCTGGTGAAACTGTAATTGGTGTGAATGTATTAGGTGTACCTGTATTTGGTGTAACTGCATTTGGTGTAACTGTCTTCATAGTGTATTTAAATGTATTGTATTCTCTGGTGTGCCTGTTTCTCTGTGTTTCTCGCTTTATTTATTATTCTCTATGCATTGAGACTCACCCTACTGCGTCGTGTTGCCTCGTATGTCGGCAACCTGCAGGTGACGGTGACTGAAGGTGACTAGACATCCTTCATCTAGTATTGGTCGAGTCGCTCTGATACGTAGCACCGGGGGGATGTTTATCTGTTATTTCCTTTACATTTTGAGCTATTGTTTAAGTTGTTATTTTTCCACTGATGTAATACTTTTTCCCGGACAGTATTCGGTGCTATGTATCCTAAGCTTTGGAGTTTTATTTTTAATTAATCTTTTTGAAGTTTTGAAAGGTGTTTTGTTTTAAATGTGGCACCTCGAGTGGTCGCACTAAAAAAATTTATTGCACTCGATTTTTGAATAATTCAAATAGTGGTTACTGGTAGAAAGGGTGTTACATTAGTGGTATCGAGCATAAGTTCGGTCTGTCCAGGCCAAGTGTGTCATGCTCATCATAGTGTATATGACAACTAAGTAGTGCTAGTCTGGTTCTGAAATGGTGTTAATGCTGCAGTGTTAGGTTGAGATGGCTCGAAGGGTTGATGCTGCTCTTGCTGAAGCTTTGCAAGCTATTGCTCAGCGATGGGGGAACGGCGGAATGGTGGAGAGGATCTTTGAAAAGCGTAAGTTGGCCACGTTCCAAAGGGAGTCCGCCCACTTTCAAAGGTCGGTATGATCCTGATGGAGCTTTGGCATGGTTGAAGGAGATCGAGAGAATTTTTCGGGTTATGGATTGTACGCCTGCACAGAAAGTAAGGTTTGGTACGCATATGCTAGCTGAAGAGGCGGATGACTGGTGGTTGGTAATGTCGCGAAGGTTAGAAAATCTTTGGTGAGGAGTTACTTGGGAGGTTTTCACAAGAGAGTTCAAGAGAAAGTACTACCGAGGATGTGCGAGCTAAGAAGGAAGTGGAATTTCTAGAGTCAAGGGGAAACAAGAGGCAGTAGTGAGTATGCCGCCAAATTTGAGGAGTTGGCCAAATTCCGTCCTTACTATGCCAATGATCTTGATTCGGAGTTCTCAAGTGTGTCAAATTTGAGAGTGGTCCATACCGATATAAAGAAAGCAATTGGGTATCAAGAGATTCGGGATTTTGCTAGATTGGTTGATAAGTGTAGGATCTATGAAGAAGATAGTTCTGCTACTTACAAGGCTGTGAAGGAAAAGAGGAATTCTCAGTTTCGGGGGAAGCCCTATGAGGTTTCAGGTGGTAAGGGTAAGGGAGAGGAGAGTTCGGGCAAGAAGTCAAGTGGGGGAGAAGCTGCTGCGGGTATTGTGTGTCACAAGTGTGGGAAGCCGGGACATAAGAGCCCAGAGTGCATGGTCAACAAGTGCTTCAAGTGTGGGAAGGAAGGCCATATAGCTGCCAAGTGTGAGAAGCAAGATGTGGTCTGCTACAACTGTGGAGAGATGGGACACATTAGTACCAAGTGTCCAAAGCCGAAGAAAGAGAGGTCTAGCGGGAGGGTGTTTGTCTTAGCGGGTTCGGAGTCTACGGAGGAGTGATGGATTGCATTTAGAGGTATGTGTTTCGTTAAGTGTGTTCTCTAGAATCTATTGTTGTGTGGTGAGTGTTTGAGTTGTGCAGTGTCTATAGTATTTAAATTTTCGAGGACGAAAATGCCTAAGTGGGGGAGAGTTGTAACGCCCCAAAAATGATTAAGTAAATAATTAGGTAATTTAATTAAGTGATAATTTAGTTGGCATTATTTAAAATAAATATAAGGTAATTAATTCAATTAAGGAGTGGGGTGTAGTGAATGAATAGAGAGTATGTAATTAAAATAGGGAGGATGTGAGGAAATAATTAGGAGGTGCAATTAGGGCCCATTGGAGTTAAGTGGCCCAAACCCAATTAATAAAAACATTAGGGTCTTAGGAGAAACCCTCACTAGAAGCAAAAGATCAAAAATTAGAAAGTGGGAAGAGAGAGAGAGAGAGGAGAGCGCGGCTAGGGCAAGGAAAAAGGAGAGGAATTTCGTGGAGCTCTTAGAGGAGAGGAAAAACGTGGATTGTTGGTGTCTTGGGAGGTGTTCTTGAGAGCTTTGGTCTTCTTCTTCAAGCTTTACTGCTGCATTTTTCCAGCTGCTGGAGGTGTTGCCTTTGACGCAAAAATTGACTTTCGCAATGATGTTTTGGGCCATTTGGAAATGGCAGAACGACAAGCTCTGGGAAGGTGTTACGAAACTGATCTCTGTTGCTGTCCAAGACGCCTCGGATCTGCTGCAACAGTGGCAGGTTGCCCGCGTTTGAAGTGCTGATACAGATCAACTTATAGCTGCAAGTTCAGAACTTAATTTTCAGGTTGCGAGATGGACGAAACCAGATGCCGGAACGTTGAAATGTAACATTGATGCTGCGATCTTTGGTGAGGAAACCAAGTATGGTGTAGGGATTTGCGTTCGTGATGATCTTGGTGCGTTTAATTGTGCGAAGGCTATGTGGTTTCATGGTTCCCCGAGTCCACAAGAAGCGGAAGCTATGGGTCTCCTACAAGCCCTCTATTTCATTAAGAATAAGAATTTCACCTCTGTTGCCATTGAGATGAATTGCCAATCCATAGTGAATGACATCAATAATAATCTATCCCTCAATAATGAAGTGGATGCTCTTCTTACTCTTTGTAGGAACATTTTATCACAATGTCAAAGCTATAGGATTAGCTACTCAAGAAGGCAAGCAAATTTAGTTGCTCATTCTCTTGCTGGAGCATCTAGTTTGTATGATAGCTCTCACATTCATGATTTCAGTCCAACCTGTATTACGAATCTTATTTTTAATGAAATGATATGAATTTCCTTTGATAAAAAAAAGCAACGAAAACGTATTTAGTTAATCAATAATATTATGTAGCCAAAAATAGATAAAAACCAACTACAACACCAATCAATCAAATTTTTTAGACCATTAGCCAACCTGTTTTTTAACAGTTTTTGAGGCGTTGATTAAAAACTTGGTTAATTGATCACTTAGTTAATGACCTAAAAAATTAATATTGTAAGTTGGTTTTTGTTTATTTTTGTCTAAATATTTTTTGTCCAAATAACATTGTTCTTAGTTAATTTGTCATTGCACGTGCATAAGTGAGTTATAGCGGAGTCGCTGAAGTAAACCCATCATCCCTCCCATAATTTATTGAACGGAAAGCATAACTGATAGCGCAACTTTGTTCTTCATAAAACTAGGACACATGCCCGTGCTATGCACGGGAAAGTGATTAACAGGCCTACAGATGTAGTTTCGAAAAAACATCAACATTTTATAAGGGGGGTATAAAAATACGCAACACATATATATAAGACGAAGAGGCAACAATAGCCCTTGGTGGGATGAAGCAACAATGTCGGTCCAAAAATATAGAGTGGGGGTATATTGGTAAACAGTGGGGTACAAAATGAGGGATACATTTTGATAATAAAAAAAAGTGTTGGACAAAAAAAAATTTGTCAGGGGTATGTCGGTCCAAAAATATAGAGTGGGAGTATATTGGTAAATAGTGAGGTACAAAATGAGGGGTATATTGGTAAATGGTGGGGTACAAAATATAGAGTGGGGGTATGTCGGTCCAAAAATATAGAGTGGGGGTATATTGGTAAACAGTGGGGTACAAATGAGGGGTATATTGGTAAATGGTGGGAATAAAATTTTCCCACCAAAAGTGGATAAAAAAAAGTGTTGGACAAAAAAAAAAGTTGTCAGGGGTATGTCGGTCCAAAAATATAGAGTGGAGGTATATTGAAGTGGGGTACAAAATGAAGGGTATATTGGTAAATGGTGGGAATAAAATTTTCCCACTAAAAGTGGATAAAAAAATAGTGTTGGACAAATAAAAAATTTGTCAGGGGTATGTCGGTCCAAAAATATATAGTGGGGGTATATTGGTAAACAGTAGGGTACAAAATGAGGGGTATATTGGTAAATGGTGGGGCACAAAATATAGAGTGGGGGTATGTCGGTCCAAAACTATAGAGTGGGGGTATATTGGTAAACAGTGGGGTACAAAATGAGGGGTATATTGGTAAATGGTGGGAATAAAATTTTCCCACCAAAAGTGGATAAAAAAAAAGTGTTGGACCAAAAAAAAATTCAAATATAGAGTGGGGCTATATGTCGGTAAAAAAATATAGAGTGGGGTATATTGGAACACATAGAGGGGTACAAAATGAGGGGTACATTTTGATAATAATAAAAAAAAGTGTTGGAGAAAAAAAATTGTCAGGGGTATGTCGGTCCAAAAAGATATAGTGGGGGTATATTGGTAAACAATGAGGTACAAAATGAGGGGTATATTGGTAAATGGTGGGACACAAAATATAGACTGGGGGTATGTTGGTCCAAAAATATAGAGTGGGGGTATATTGGTAAATAATGAGGTACAAAATGAGGGGTATATTGGTAAATTGTGGGGCACAAAATATAGAGTGGGGGTATGTCGGTCCAAAAATATAGAGTGAGGATATATTGGTAAACAGTGGGGTACAAAATAAGGGATATATTGATAAATGGTGGGGCACAAAATATAAAATGGGGGTATAAAAAAAATACATATAGGCTTTTATAAAAAAAAAAAAATGTTTTCCCCCCCAAATGGGGAGAATATGCGACTATGTCTTAATAAAGAGGGGATTTCATCGCCTCTCCTCGATTATTGTGACTGGGAAAGCATTTGATAACGAAGCCTGCCTTTGAAGGTGCGTTTAGGATTTCTAAAATATTTATCTTACTTAGAATGCTTTGATTTCAGTCTTGATCTTGATTTGCATTAGGACTGCATTTAGAGGGATTTCATCTTCCGCCAGCATGTCATAAATATCATTTTCTCCTTGCTTGTAATTTAATTTATTTGTTGGTTCCTACAATGTTCTTGGGCAATTTATCAAACACAACATGCTTCTGTCTTAATTGACCTTTCTCTAATGTATCGGCTTTGCTAGGGCTAAGCGCTGTGCAAAATTGGGGAAATTATTAGAGAATAGTACCTAAAATGGTAGAGGTTGTGGTACTAGGCATTCATATTCGTATTAGTATTTCCTTGAATTTTGTAAACAATGATGGTGCTATGTGTTTTCACCTCCATTAAATTAAAATAAAATTATTAGGCAGGGGATTTAGCTCCTCCGGGTCACCATGTACTTCGATAAGGAATAGCAGTGTGTAAGTATTAGTTCAGTACAATTGTCGGTGTAAGTATTAGAATCGTATTTGTAGAAACAATTGGGAAGAGATCTATATTATTTTTTATATCAGATACTTCCCTATGTAGCACCGACAGACGTGTCTTGTGCCCTGCACGTATCGTGTTGGACACTAACATTGACACTTCAATTACTTGCATTTTTTAGATTTAAACCAGCATTAGTGTCGTGCTCGATGTTCGTGTATGTGTCGGTGTTTCATAGCTACTCTTTTATTGGCTGATTTGAACTGGCCCTTCTTCAATGCCATCTAGTTCTAGATAGCATTCTTGCAATCCATACAGTTGATTATAGCATGACTGTCACTTACAACATCTTTAGTTCTTTTGCTATCAGTCTCCTTTCCTTTTGAGGATCACAATGTTGGATATAGGGGTGCACAAAAATACTAGTAAACTTTAACCATACCAAAAACCATACTAATTGAATAAAGGTTCATGCTTCGTACAAATTCCTCTCTACTCGCAAGACATCCTTTTTGGTGTGAAAAGACTAAAAGCCCTTACTGAAAATTGGATTTTATATTTTTTTAAACAATAAATACGGTTCGGCGCACACTTGATCGAACCTGATCGAATCTCGCTGTGTCGAACCAGTCAAAGTTTACTCAAACACCCCAAATTATGTTTTTACCATGTTCGATCAAGCGTGGGTCGATCCAAATCGATTAGCTGTGCGCCGAATCCTCTCCACCAACGGTTATAATTTTAACGGTTTCAATTGTTTTAAATCAACGGCTCATGTTCGATCACACCTATTATAGATAAGTGCAACAAATCATACAAACCGAAAAAGTCTAAAAAAACAATTTGTGCAATAAATAAATCGAATCGTTAAATATCAGGTAAAATTAAACTAGTGTTAGCCATACTAGTATTAGTAAAGAATAAATCGAATCGTTAAAAATCCGTTAAAATTAAACAACTAGTGTTAGCCATACTAGTGTTAGCAAATAATAAATCGAATCGTTAAAAATCAATAAAAATAAACAATTCAATATCTAGCAACAATCAAGGAGGTTTGGCTCTGCCAAGTGCAAACCAGTTCGGCGCACGCATGGTCGAACCACAGTTAACAGGTTAGGCACATGCTTGGCCGAACCGTACTTAATGTTTAAAAAAATATATTTTAAATTCAGGGGTATTTTGGGAATAAATGGTGGTATGGGGGTGTCTAGTGAGTAGAGGGGGGTTGTACGAAGCATGACCTTAATAAAAGCCCATACCATTACCACTTCAGCCCAATTAGAGAAAAAAATGGATGGCTATTGCTTTTCCCACACCCCCTCCTACTCTAAACACACCCCATAAGGGTGTGAAAAGACCAAAAGACCTATTTTTTTCAGAAATTTTCACTGCTCGAACACGGGGCTTGAGCGAGTTGAACGAGACCGTTCGAGTGTGTTAAATATGGACGCAGACACCCTCGGGCGTTTTTTCACCTTTCGAATCAGGTCATACGAGCGAGGTTCGATGGTGGTCATGCGAACATGGTCGAATTATGTTGTTCGAACAAGTCTTTGCCGCAAATTCTTCGCAAAGATAGCAGTATTGGGACGCCTCGATACGCAAGCGGTTTTAATCAATCTTTTACAATCACCAAATGTGTCGGATAAATGAGTGGATGTAAATACCTTTGGAAATTGTGTGCGAAGCGGATAGAATTTAAACGGCTCGGATTTGTGATCTAAAAATGAAATCAACGGTGACATTTCACCACGCCTATTATAAAAGGGGTTCACATCCTCGGACCTTCTTCACCAAACCCTAATCGCTTCTTCCCAACCCACCGCTTCTTCACCAAAACCTTGTCTCCTTCTTCCCAACCCATTTGAAATGGAATGGCAATTGTGCTCAACCCGATTACTCTAAACGACAAATTCCTAATGATTTCTTCACCACAATGGGATTTGTCTACCACCGACGAACATGGTGTTGTGTTTCGTTGTCCTAACCATGTCTTCGCGAGGATGAGTAAGGACATCACCTTCGCCCAATGAAGGAAAAGGCCGAGAGGAAGATTCGCCCGGAGGAGGTTGGCGTAAAGGCGTGGAGCGTATACGTTTCAAAAAGTTCAATTGTAGAGATGATGGGACCGCCCAAAGATTCGATCATGGAGATCCGAAATGACGACGACGTCCGCGCAATGATGGAACATCTAGCTAACGCCCGATGGGCGACAGATCTTAGAGTTGTACGTGGACACAATACGAACTGCGAGAAGAGGTGATGCATCTTCTTCAACCACCACCACCGCACCACAACAACCCATACTTACGCACTCGTAAAGTTGACTATGAGATGACGATGCCGTGCGACTCCATACACTGGTGGGTTGGTTCATGGTTGTGAAACTAAAAATTTCGAGCTTAAGAACAACATCACATTCGCGAATTGAAAGAAAAAGCGATAAAAATGTGAAACTAGATGGTGTTCAACAAGAAATTAAAAAAATCGAGCGTGAATCCCCTACTACAGAAATTTGGAACCCACGTAATCGTATTCGAAGTGCCTTAAGCCTATCAAGAATGACGAAGACGTTCAGTCAAATGTTTGAGAAACATGAAGAATTCCAAGGTTTCATTGAACCTTATCTCGAATTGTTCGTCGAAACACGAGAATCTGTCGAAGAAATCCGTAGTAGAATTAGAGGTAGTAGTAGTAGTTCTAAGTAGAACTAGATTGTATTTTGTTTTTCTGTCGTTTCGTTTTAAATTTCCTATCCTTGTATTTTTGCAATTTGTGTTTTTAATTTCGTTCTTATCCAATATTAAATCATGTTCAACTTTTTTATTTTACCGTAATTATTACCGTAATGACAATAAATTTGCGCCAACGTAAAAGGAATTTCAAATTAAAAACCAAATGAAACAAAGTAGTTAAATTATACAAAAAAACTAAACAAATATCCCCTATGACATATCCTACTGGTGTGTTTGCGCCCCCTCTCTCTCTCATACACATTCCCAAACCTCCTCCTAAACCCACGGAAGGGGTTGAGCGACCTCTTGATGCTTATTTGAAACATGCTCCTGATCGCTCAGGGACATGATCATCGATGGCCCCATCAATGTCATCAACCAAATCAATCACTCGTAGTAGCATCACAACCAAATAACATAACATTATTACTTAAATAAATAGAATATTAAGAAACATTATCATGCAATTAACATAAAAGACACGCACCACATCGACATCGGGCTCATCTCGCAAGTCGATAATGCTCGGGAAGAGAAAGGGATGTGAGACCCAGAGTACCATGGAAAGTAGCTCAAGACCGTGTTTGAGGAGTAAGGCACACAAGGAGGGCTCCCGCGCCACCAAGTGGTCCTCGGTGTGTCCACATCTCGTCGCACTCGGATAGGTCGACGGCCTAGTAGAGAGTGCAGGATCCTCGGAATGTGCTTTGCACACCGCCCAAACCGCTCGAGCACTCGATCCGCAAGTGGCGCATCATGCACCACCACTCCGAATGAACCTCCGAACGGCGGCTCCTCAAAGCGGTCTCACTGCGCCATGGGCCGTGTAGGGGTCCTGTGTCACCTCCTCACGGCGCAAATGGCCTAGGCATAATCGATGGTATGTGACTTGATGCCCCCAGGACATCATCGCACAACCATTTCTTCGCGTGGGCTACTCTCATCATACTCGGGTGCTCCACCCAAGAGGAAAAGTTCGCACTGGAAGTGCTCAAAGATCCAAGCTTGTAATGAACATATCATTGGTTGATTATTAATCTGAAAGTAACACTAAAGCAAACTTAAAAGTAAAGAATATGTTTCATACGAAGTAAAGGAAGATGACCGGCCAATCTTCTTGGTCTTCTTCCCTGTAGCATCCTTCGGTGATCATAGAGATGGGCGGGGCCATGGCCCCCAAAGAATAGTCTCCAACCGCCTCCAAATCCATCAAAGATACCAAGGTAGTTAAGCTTAACCTTGTTGTTCGACTTGTCGGCAAACAAGGTGCAACCTAAAAGATACTGACATGTAGGCCTAGCAAAGCATGGTCCCACCGCCCCTCGGCTATGGTCGGGTGGTACACCCTATCCTCACCCATACGAGCCCAGCCAGACGAGCCACGGCCCGAAGTGCTGGCGTTGCATCCTCCGGTGTGGCACCCAAAAGTCACCAGCCGGTGCTCCCCCGCCATGAAGTCGGCCGGCATGTCATAGAACCCGCCAAGAATGGGGATGTGCGGCGGTGGGATACATCATCAAGGGTGATGCTCATCTCACCCACGGGAAGGTGGAATGATGATGTATCCGGCCGCCAACGCCTATGAATGCGTTCGTGACCTTCTGTGGAGAATGGGAAGCAAGCCCAACCAAGGCGGAAACAACCGAAGTCGTCGAGTGTCCTAATCTCGCACATGAAACACCGCCGTAACAGTCCATGTGGGATTGGTCAGAATCCGCCCGCACTGCATTCGAGAAAAGACCTGATAAGCCAAAACATTCAACAACTTAATAAACAAATTTACAACACTCAACTATTTAAAATAATAACTTACCGCCGAATAAAAATCGGTGAGGATATGTGCCCCGTGATGTGGGCAAGACAGAACCATCTTACGGTCCACCAGAAATGGGAATGTCGCCCTAAAGCAGCAGACCTCACGAGGCTCAAGAACCTCCTCCTCCTCACGAGGCTCGCCAGCAGCCTCCTCCTCACGATGCACAGAAGATGAAGGCCTAGCGGCAGAGATGAAGGCCTAGCGCACGAAGGCCTAGCGCAGATGAAGCGGTCATTAACTCATAGGCGGAAATTGAGCATCACGCTCGATATCCCGCCCGATATCCTGGAAGTGGGGAGGAGGAACATCAACCCTACCCCTACCCCCAGCACGACCCCAGCTCGGGAGGGTTCACCGGCTTCTTCCCTCCTTTTGCGGTTTGAAACCGTAGGAGGTGGCCGACCGGCTCGCTCAGATGGTTCAGCTGCATGACCACCTCTACTCCTCACCATATCTGAAACAACAATCAACAGAACCAATTCAATCAAATTAACAGAACCAAACAGAATCAGGCTGAGAAGGTTCACTGTCAAACGACTGTTCGAACGGCTACATGCGAACCTGTTCGCACAACCACCCTCGAACAAGTCAGTTTCAGTTTACAAAATACAACGGTTCGAATGAGGTTGCTCGAACGGTGTTCGCACAACCTCATTCGAACACCTTCGTTTTCATGTGTTCGATGGTGCTCGTTCGAACAATTCTGCGTGAGAAAAAAAAACCAGAATGGAGCGTAGGGGGAGAGGCATACCTTGAAGAAAATGGAACGAATAGAGAGAGTGAGAGGAGGCGAAAATAACCCAGGTGCTCTTGAAAGTGTTGGTGGAGAAGATTGAGTGAGAGATTGGGTGAGTTTGAGTGAGTTGGGAGAATGTGAGTGAGAGGGAAAGTGAGGTTAGGGTTCGGTTGAGGGAGAGTGAGAGAAGGAGACGAGGGGGTGAGTGAGAGGGAGGGGAGGGATGTGTGGGTGTTTTTTACTTTTTAAAAGGGGGGTATTTTGGGAATTTAGAAATTAATGAGGTGTTTTAAAGTAGGAGGGGGTGTGGGGAAAGCACATGCCAAATGGATTACCGGTTTCCCACTTTTCAAAACCGGTATTCTATTGGATCAAAAAAAAAAAAAAAAAAACCGGTATTCTCCAAAATCAAAACTCAACGCGTCTTCATTGAGTGCCATCTGACCAAAAAGAAAACCAGTGTGCCATCTCTCTTGCGATTCACACACTGCACCATCTCCTTCAGTCGGCCGCCGCAACCCATACCATCGGTCGACTGCCGCAACCCCATGCCACCGGTCGACTGCCGCAACTCCATGCCACCGGTCCATCGCCTCGCTTATCTCTGCCGCGCCGGCACAATCGTTCGGTAACAGCAGATGTCACTCGTCAACTGTAGATGTCGTCATGTCGTTTGGCAATTATAGATCTCCATCTTCCTCTTTTCTTTGATTCTAGTATCTCAAAATACCAATATCTCGTTTTTAGATCTGAGTAATAGAAGTATTCCCGTTTGTAGATCTCAAAATACCAATATTCCATTGGTTTGCGATTGTTGATCTCCATCTTCCTTCATAGTTATTTTTTGATGATACTGTATCACATATTGCACAATCTGTTTGGCGATTTGTTGATGATGGTGATCTGAGTTATGTAGTAGATCTATCTATTTCTTTGTTTTGTTTTCTTTTCCTTTCACGTCAAATCCCAAATCCCAAATCTCTCTCTGTCTCGTCTTCTAAACCTGTTTTTTTATTTTTATATATTCATAAAACCGGTAATGAACTGTTACTAAAACCTTATAGTGGTTTTAGAGCTGTTTTTGAAAGGGATTTTGGGAGAAAAACTTCTGTTTTTGGGAGAAAAGGGCAGTTGTGAACGTCATTTTTCGAAGAAGCCAAAATTACAAGGTTTTATTTATATGCATGATGTGATGATGTCAATACTAGGCATATTATGAATATGCTAGATCACAGTGCACACTGCATTGTTTTTAACTGTTTGCTTGACTTGACAGACAATATAGGGAGGATTGATAAGAAGCAAAAAGCAGGATGAAATCAGGATCTGGTAAAGGGAGAAAAGTGTGCATTACAGTGACCGGTGTTATAATCGCAACTGTATTGGTAATAGTGATTCTGGCTTTGACAGTGTTCAAAGCTAAGCATCCCGTTACCACAGTGGACTTGTTGAAGTTAGAGGACTTTGATGTGAGCTTGGATATAGCAAAACTAAGGGTAGATTTGAACGTGACCCTAAATGTGGATGTCTCAGTTTATAACCCCAACAAGGTGGGGTTCAAGTACTCAAACAGCACTGCACACCTCATTTTCAGAGGGCAGCTGGTAGGTGAAGTCCCTCTCCCTGCTGGGGAGATATCTTCCGGCGAGACCAAGGAGTTAAACCTCACCCTCACCATTATGGCCGATCGTTTGCTCTCTAATTCTCAGCTTTATTCTGATATCACATCTGGTTCATTGCCCCTTAACACTTTCGTCAGAATTTCTGGCAAAGTTGCCATCTTAGGCTTTATCAAAGTCCATGTGGTTTCCTCCACATCCTGTGATTTTGTGGTTAATACTTCCACTAGAACAATTGGGAACCAAGTGTGCCAATACAAGACAAAACTTTGATTATTCATTTTCAGTTTAGGGATGAGCCTAGACTCTAAGATTGGTAGAATATGTAAGTTTTATTTTTTGATTGATATGTTCATATTTTATTACTTGCTTCATTTGTAATTCCAATTTGTATCCCACTCTCTCCTCCTCCTCCTCCTCCTCTTCTTAGCAGCTTCTGGGAATTTATTTGTTAATACTCGCCTATATTTTCATTTATCATTTATTAACCATAATGCTTACTTCTTTAAGTAACCTTGCATTTCTTTCTACTGTGTTTTGGGCTTGACTATAAGAAATAAATCAGTACTATACCATTTATGGAAATTATGGAAAGACAAAATACCATAGGAGGTTCCTTAACTTATTTTCTGTTTTTTCAGGTCTCTTAACTTTTCGAGTTAACAAATAGGTCTCTTAACTTTAAAAAACGTTGAAAAAAAATGTTGATCCTATTATTATTAGCCTATGTGGCATGCCCAGTCAGTAGTTTAAAAGCCACGTAATACACTCTTTAACGCTGATAGTTTAAAAACGTTAAATGAGATTAGAATGCAATTTTGTTTTAAAGTTAAGAGATTTATATGTTACCTCGAAAAGCTAGGGACTAAATAAAAATAAAATATAAGTTAAGGGAGTTCGGATATTAATTTGCCTTGTGGAAATTATGGGGGAAATATCATAGAAGTTTTACAATAGTTATTACGAACTATCGTAAATGAAACACAAGAAATAATTATGTGACAACAAGTTAGTTTTTGTTTTCACCCACCCTCGTTTTTGGTGGTAAATAGCCTGTGATGGCTTACAACATAATTTAATAGATAAGCTGTCTTTGTCTGGTTTATTACGAAAAGAAATTGGTAAAAAATAGCAACTCTGGAGTTATAATATTGTACAAAGACTTTTTTTTTTTGTCAAGAAGGCGTGATTTTCATTTCATCAATAAATACCCTTTCCATACACCACTTGTTAGACAAACAAGTATCCCATCAAAAATCAAGGCTATTCTTTACAATAAATAAATAAATAAATATAAAAGCATTAAATCAATGGCTAGAAAGACATTTGTCTTTGGTGCAAACATTAATCCATTTCCGCACCCTAAATTAAACCTGATTGTGTACCTCCGTCGGTGCTAACAATGAAACGAAATGAAATGGTAGCCTAAATCAATTGTTTAAAAAAAAACCAAGCGTTAAGCTTACAATTTGCTTTCTGTAAAAAAATTAGACAATTTTGTTGGCAAGGTAAATCACAAGAAGTGTTTTGCATCAAAAAAATTTAACGAGATTCTTTTCCATTAAAAAAGCTTAAACACAAAAACTTGAGTGGCATCAGAATTTCGTTACTTGTTTTATTAACGGAGAAAAACAAATGCAAAGCATAAGATGTCAACCTACATAAGGAAGATTGTTTAAAAACCATTCCATCACTATGTTGGAAATTTAAGTTGCAAGATTAATTATTTTCTCTTTGGAAGCGGGCCAAGCGAAGGGAGAAGAAAGAATAAGAGTCATTCATTCATTAAAACTAGAGTTATCAAAAACATATTTAGAGCGCGATATAAAGGTTTTTAATATCTCTTTGAGATTGTGGCAGCACCAATTGTTCCTACTAAAAATGATCGAGAGCGATGTATAAAAAAGACTCGATCAAAAGTTGAAGCGTAGTAAGCAAACAAATTATTTATTTCACACCAGCGAGTAATAATAATAATTTATTGTAAAACAAACTAACACAAAAATAGTGTATTGTGCTATGCTATACAATATTGTTGCTACATCTACGTATCTATGAGCTTGGTCAGATGCCTTGTAAAAGTATATTTGCTAAGCTACAAATTAGATATGTAGAAGGAACATAAAAATTAGCATAGCAGCAGAAACTACAATTAGAAAATTTGAGGAGTCAGAAATCAAGCTTCTTGCATAACTCGAGTTGAATGATCCCAATCTTAGTAGGGGATTTGAGTTTGAGAGGTGCAGCAGGGCAAGTATCAGCAACTGAGAATCGCAAGAGCGGGGAAGGAGGAGTTCTACAACCATCATCATCATCGAATTGAGCCTCCTCAGCTTGCTTTGAAACAATAAATTGCACAAGAGTCTGGTGCATGGATGTGAAGATATCTTGGTCGGAGACAATGGGTTGTTCCTGAGGAGGAGGAGGAGGACGATGATGATGAAAATTTAGTCGGCAGACAACAACGTTCCTAAATTCATTGATATTCTTGTTGTTGTGGGGTGCGCCGCGAGGCATGTTATCATCAGGACCAGGAGCAAAGGGGTCAAAAACATCATCCTTCGGCGTTCGAGAGCTACTCTCAGAATCAATGCTCACCTTATTCAGTTGTTTTGTGACCACGGTAAGCATCAGGGTGGATTGAAAATCAAAATCCCCATTCTCTATCACAACATCTGGGGTTATGGGAACCACACAATCCGCTTCAGCCTTCAGAGAAACGTCAACATCATTCATTGTTGCTTCCTGCTTTTCAGATCCATTTATAACTACTCCATACAACAAATCATAAATTGCAAATTTCTCCCACAACTTCTCAATACTAGTTATGTAACACCCCGATTTTCGTGGGTTGTAACTCTTTAATATGTGTTTGCCTTATGAACTATTTTGGAGTATTATGATTAAACTATTTTAATTTGTTGCGTGTTAGGGTATAAAAATTAGTTGAAAACTTTAAAATGTATTTTTATATACTATTGGTGATATACAATTATTAATATACATTTATTTTATTTTTATAAAATATTAGTGTTTGAGATATTATTTCTTTAGAAAATTATTTTGGTCTATTCAAGTGGTGTTAAAATAATAGTTATAGTGAGATTGAGCTTTAAAAGTATTTAAAATGGATTTTTAGATTGTTTTACTCGCATACACCTCCTTATTCCTACTGGACGCACCCCCAGTTCAGCTCACTTAAGCCCAGCGCACTTTCAAATTTACTTAACGCAGCCCCGTAACCCGACCCTGCTGGCTTCTTCTTCCTCGCGAGAACAATCTGCAAAAAGCAAGACTCAAAACCTCGCCATTTTCCTTCCTTCCATGCGTTCTCACTCCTCCTCCACGGTTGAACCCCAAACTTCACCTTCCCACTCGGATTTTGCCACCGATTCTGTTTTACGGCCTTAGTTTCACTGTTTGGTGCTTCGTTCGTCGATTTGCAGCCACGCCTCACGAATCCTTTGAGGACGAATTTCTCCTCTTTGCCGCCATTGAAGACTTCGCAAGCCGAAACCGTTTCTTCCCTCGCATACTGGGTACGTTTTTACACCACACACCCATTATATTTTTATGATCATCTTGCAAAGATATTTGGTTGGTATGTTTTATATTAAATACACATATATTTTGATATGGTAACTCTATTAACGTTTGACCAATATAGGTAGTCATGAGCTCAATGAATTCAATATGTTTGTAAGAGCTTTTTGGGATATAGAGGATAGCATCCATTATCTCTGAAACGTAACACATTTTAAAAGGTGAAAACTAATTAAGTCAAATTATAACATGAAAATTTGCGCTAGCCCAAAGTGAAGTAAAATAAGTCCACGTTCTTTAATGCCCAAGTAACTTAGCTCCATTGTACATATGCAATTAGTTTATGAATTGTAGGCAATTTGGAAAAAACCTACACGTACACACTCGCTTCCAACAAAACAATACAATGGTCCAAGCATCTTTCAACTCAACCAATTGTTCACACTTGTAGTTGTGGAGGAGTGAAATCTTTTCTTGCTAGTCTTCAATATGAGTGTGTTCTGATGGGCCTCAATGAACGATTCATTCTTAGTGAATGGTATTTCTTATATTGAATAGACTTACGAGGATATATACAAAGTGAGACTATGTTTTAAAATGAACTAGCATTGTATTTTTGAAATCATATTTTAGTATATTATTCTTACATGATTTTAGCAATGAAAAATGGGATAGTTTGATTCGGGTTTCCTAATGGTGGTCACAGCTTCATATCCTTCGAATAGGTGTTCGAGTCAATGGTCACCTCGCTAGAAATATAGCATGCTCGAGAGTTCGTCATTGATCTTCGCTAATCCTATTGGAATAAACTCGCAATCGTAAGGGACTCTCTTTCCATAGCCAATAGTTTATAAAACTTGGAACCATAGGATCGAGTGTTAGAAGTTGTTTGATTGAATTCTTATATATGCTAGATTGATTGATTTGGTGATGAATGTAATGATTATATGATTGGATTGAGTTTTTATGTGATGATTGGATTGATAAGGTTATTTTGAGTGGTGTTAGCATGTTAATAGTATGACTTTGAATGAAAACAATAGGGAGAATTGAGAATGATGGTTAGGTGTTGGTTGTTATGCTTGAGTGAATTTTTGGCAATGTTACTTGTGTATATGAATGGTGTTCTTACTTGGGTGTTGAGGATATTGATGATTGTTGGTATGACTAGGTTGTTGTAGTCAATTCACTCTAGTAAAATAAGTGGGTGATGGTGATAGTGGGTGATAGGTGGTAGAGTGGTGGTTTGAACAAGGAATAATAAATCCATGGCGTTTAGGAGAGTTTAGGATCGGCGTGTGTGAACCTTGCTAGGGGCGCCAAATTGCGAGGAATTTGGCGCTGGCGATCGCTGTGATGTGGGGGTAGGTGGGTTCTTTGGGTGGGAACAAGACCGCGGCGCCAATCTGTGAGGAAATTGGCGCCTGGGAGTGGAGCTTGGCTAGAACAGAATTCTGGGTGTGTTGCAGACAGGGAGGGGGCGCCAAATCCCCAGGAAAATGGCGCCTGGTGTGTTCTGGTGTGTGTTCGGGTGTGTGTTCTGTGTGTGTGTAGTGATGGGCAGGGAGGGGGCGCCATGTGGCTGGAAATTTGGCGCCTGGCCCTGAGAGTTGCAGCGTGGGAGGGTGTAGTGCAGGGTGGGGGCGCCATTTCCACAGGAAACTGGCGCCTGGTGCACTGTTGGTGCAGGGGAATGCTAGTTTATGCGTGAAGCAGGTGTGGGCGCTAATTTGTCGCCCACAGCGCTGGTGGCGCCTGTGTCTAGGCTAAATTAATTATTAAGGTGTCAAAATAGTCCCTAGGCGCTAAATTAATTATCATGGTGTTAAAATAGTCCCTATGTGTCAAAATGGTCTGTAGGCGTCAAAAGGTCCTTGAATGTTGGGAATTGGTCCCCAGGTGTTGAATTGGTCCTTAGATGGTGCGTTTGGACCTAGGTGAGTGAGGCGAGGCGAGGTGTCGAGGTGAATGGGGTGGGGTGCCGAGGTGTGTGAGAGTGTACCGAGGTATGTGAGTGTGCGTGCCGAGGTGTGTGAGTAAATAAAATTAAAGGTGATTATTCTATGTATGATTCTTGGTGATTGTTTGGTGTGGTGATGCATGCTGATGGTGAGTATATTTTGGGTGATTGAGGGTCTATGACCTCTCTTGATGATTGGTGGGTAAATAAACTAATGGTGAGCATTCTAATGCATAATTTGGTGTTTTGGTGTGATGGTGCATAGTCATGGTGTCGCATAATCATATGCATTTTTGGTGAATAGGCCTCGGCCTCATAAAATATTTTGGTGAATGCCTTCGGGCCTTTTGGTGAATGGTGAATGCCTTCGGGCCTTTTGGTGATTGGTGAATGCCCTCGGGCCTTTTGGTGATGGATCCACATGCATATGCCCTCGGCGTTGAATTTGCATATCATGCACTTGCATACATTTTCTGGTGGCTGTTTGGGTGTGTATAACTATTGGTGAAATTGATTGAATTATACTGTATTGGTGTGCTAATGCTTGTCTTATTGCGTTGCTTGTTTTATTTACTATTGTCTATGAAATGAGATTCACCCCTTCTCGCTTGGAATGTTGCTCTTATGTGGCAACGTCGCAGTGATAGTGGATCGAAGGTGACGTGAGCACCACCTCGCTAGCATTTGTCGAGTCACCGATACGTAGTAACCGGGAGGATAGCTAGATTTTGTCGTTATGTTATGATTTATCGTTTATTTGGATAATCAGATTTACGTATTTGGTTGTTATTTCCGCTGCTACGATCTCTATCCTCGTACGGACTTATGGTGCTATGTATCACCTTTTTGGAGTTACTATAATTATTATTTGGAGTTTAATGTGGTTGTTTGAATGTGGCACCCTCACGTGGTCGCACTAAAGGTTTTTCGTAGACTCTGATTTTCGAATTTATTAAAATAATAGACTAGATAGAAGGGGGTGTTACATTAGTGGTATCAGAGCAGTTCGGTCCTAACCGGACCATTTGTATTGTCTATTGTGTCTTCCGATGTGAGAACTCTGAGTAGAGTTGCACACATTACTTGTTTGATACTTGGTGATTAGGAGGGTGACCAACTTAGTTGGTGAAGTTCTCAAGATAATAGGGTGAGTGGTGGATATTCTTAGAAAAGAGTATCGCAGTCGGAGCTGGTATAATGTTAGAATCTAACCTAGACCCCGAATGACTCTTTTCTCTTAGAGACATTTTTTCATAGAGCCTGATCTTTTACTTAGGCCATGTGTCGTGTTCGTTATGTTTTCTTGGTGTGAAGTTTGTATCGTAGTCATTTGTTTGTTGCTTTCGTGTTTCTGAAACACTGAATTTATATAAGCTGAACTTCTATGATTTGAATTTTAGTTGTCACCTATACATTATTTATGATATGTGGTTTTATGACTAATGAATAAAAATTGTGTTGAGAATGTCTATGAGATTCTATTAAAATAGGTTTAATTGGTTTATGCTCACAAATGTGTTTAATTTATTTTAATTGTCAAATTGTTTCTCGAATCTTTGAGAACTGTTTCTTGACTTTCATGTCATTCAATCGCTGACTATGAATTCTAAATGTGTAGAATCTCCAAGTTTTTATGATTTAATTATGATCTAATATTTTCTAAAGCATGATGTTACGTGGTCTTGTGATTTAAAAATAAATATATACTCAGGCTGCGTATTAACTTCAATTTAACTAGTTTTAATGTTGGATGCGTAAATATGTATTGAGTTTATTTTGATTGATAGATACTAAGTCTTGTATAAGTTTTATTGTTGTCTTCATATACGTGTGTTAATTGTGTACTGATTTTTTTGAGCTGAGTGCCTTGTGGGTTGGCCTTGCTAGTTATTATAATGTGTTAAATTTATTACAAAGGTGCTGCATTATTTTGACCACCCTAACTAATAATCATTTTTAGATGCTGCAATTACCGCTCCCTCTTATCCTATAATTGTGTTCTTGTTTAATGATCGGTGTAATTGGAGACTATATTCTTATGTTACTATTGTTGTGTTAATTTAGCTTATCTCGTTCTATTTGCTTAATTGCTCTCCGTGCACCATATTGTGGACCCCTCTAACTATAATATAACCTGTACTAATGAACGACTGATGTGTTACGTGGTTTTGAAATCTTAGAATAAGAATGTGTGCTGAGAATGCTTGTATTTTAAATTAGCTTTTAGTATTAGAGGTTCACCTAAGTATATAGGTTGACTTGGTTGCACTAATATCTATTCTTCCGAAAAATCCATTGCTATAGCATGCTCTTATTTTGTATGATGATGCTACTGGACAAAGTGTTTTGTGAAGTTGTTTTGCTAATGATTTTAAAACGACTCCTTTACTAACGTCAATGTCGTGTTAGGGTGTTCGAACATAATATTTTCCTTATTTAAACCTTGCAATTAGTGTTTTCTGTTATTTTCACCACATGATTTTTATTTTCTTGAGTTGTGTAATTGTGGATATTTACGTGGAAGAATGACTTCGATAGAGTCTTGTTGGTAAGGTTGTGTTAGGCCGACACATCGTTTACAATCCGGAATATATTGAAGATGTTTTGTACATTGAATGTCCACTATTTCTAGTCATAAGCTTTCATCGTATGAGTTTCTAACTTTTCTTTCGTTGATGTCTTCCATTTCTTATCTTTGATATCATTGACTCATCTCTCTTGTCACTTTGACAAGGTTTATATTTTCTTCCGTATGTTTGAACTTTCCGAGTATTCCTTCTTTTATTTTGTCCTTGAGCTAGCTAACAAATTTCGAGGACGAAATTTCTTTTAAGGGGGGGTGGATTGTAACACCCCGATTTTCGTGGGTTGTAACTCTTTAATATGTGTTTGCCTTATGAACTATTTTGGAGTATTATGATTAAACTATTTTAATTTGTTGCGTGTTAGGGTATAAAAATTAGTTGAAAACTTTAAAATGTATTTTTATATACTATTGGTGATATACAATTATTAATATACATTTATTTTATTTTTATAAAATATTAGTGTTTGAGATATTATTTCTTTAGAAAATTATTTTGGTCTATTCAAGTGGTGTTAAAATAATAGTTATAGTGAGATTGAGCTTTAAAAGTATTTAAAATGGATTTTTAGATTGTTTTACTCGCATACACCTCCTTATTCCTCACTCCTGGGGCCTTTTGATTAAGCTCAAAGCCAGCGCACCCCACTTAACGCAGCCCAGAACCCGACCCGGTGCTGGCTTCTTCTTCCTCGCGAGAACAACTGCGCAAAACAGCAGCTCAAAACCCTCGCCATTTTCCTTCCTTCCATGCGTTCTCACTCCTCCCTCCACGGTTGAACCCCAAACTTCACCTTCCCACTCGGATTTTGCCACTGATTCTGTTTCTGGCCTTAGTTTCACTGTTTGGTGCTTCGTTCTGTCAGTTGCAGCCACGCCTCACGAATCCTTTGAGGACGAATTTCTCCTCTTTGCCGCCATTGAAGACTTCATGGCAAGCCGAAACCGTTTCTTCCTCGCATATCGGGTAGTGCGTTTTACACCACACACCCATTATATTTTTATGATCATCTTGCAAAGATATTTGGTTGGTATGTTTTATATTAAATACACATATATTTTGATATGGTAACTCTATTAACGTTTGACCAATATAGGTAGTCATGAGCTCAATGAATTCAATATGTTTGTAAGAGCTTTTTGGGATATAGAGGATAGCATCCATTATCTCTGAAACGTAACACATTTTAAAAGGTGAAAACTAATTAAGTCAAATTATAACATGAAAATTTGCGCTAGCCCAAAGTGAAGTAAAATAAGTCCACGTTCTTTAATGCCCAAGTAACTTAGCTCCATTGTACATATGCAATTAGTTTATGAATTGTAGGCAATTTGGAAAAACCTACACGTACACTCGCTTCCAACAAAACAATACAATGGTCCAAGCATCTTTCAACTCAACCAATTGTTCACACTTGTAGTTGTGGAGGAGTGAAATCTTTTCTTGCTAGTCTTCAATATGAGTGTGTTCTGATGGGCCTCAATGAACGATTCATTCTTAGTGAATGGTATTTCTTATATTGAATAGACTTACGAGGATATATACAAAGTGAGACTATGTTTTAAAATGAACTAGCATTGTATTTTTGAAATCATATTTTAGTATATTATTCTTACATGATTTTAGCAATGAAAAATGGGATAGTTTGATTCGGGTTTCCTAATGGTGGTCACAGCTTCATATCCTTCGAATAGGTGTTCGAGTCAATGGTCACCTCGCTAGAAATATAGCATGCTCGAGAGTTCGTCATTGATCTTCGCTAATCCTATTGGAATAAACTCGCAATCAGGTAAGGGGACTCTCTTTCCATAGCCAATAGTTTATAAAACTTGGAACCATAGGATTGAGTGTTAGAAGTTGTTTGATTGAATTCTTATATATGCTAGATTGATTGATTTGGTGATGAATGTAATGATTATATGATTGGATTGAGTTTTTATGTGATGATTGGATTGATAAGGTTATTTTGAGTGGTGTTAGCATGTTAATAGTATGACTTTGAATGAAAACAATAGGGAGAATTGAGAATGATGGTTAGGTGTTGGTTGTTATGCTTGAGTGAATTTTTGGCAATGTTACTTGTGTATATGAATGGTGTTCTTACTTGGGTGTTGAGGATATTGATGATTGTTGGTATGACTAGGTTGTTGTAGTCAATTCACTCTAGTAAAATAAGTGGGTGATGGTGATAGTGGGTGATAGGTGGTAGAGTGGTGGTTTGAACAAGGAATAATAAATCCATGGCGTTTAGGAGAGTTTAGGATCGGCGTGTGTGAACCTTGCTAGGGGCGCCAAATTGCAGGGAATTTGGCGCCCGATCATGTGATGTGGTGGTAGGTGGGTTCTTTGGGTGGGAACAAGACCTGGAGGCGCCAATCTGTGAGGAAATTGGCTACCGGGAGTGGAGCTTGGCTAGAAACAGTGCAGGTGTGTTGCGAGGGAGGGCGCCAAATCCCCAGGAAAATGGCGCCTGGTGTGTTCTTGGTGTGTGTTCGGGTGTGTGTTCTGTGTGTGTGTAGTGATGGGCAGGGAGGGGGCGCCATGTGGCTGGAAATTTGGCGCCTGGCCCTGAGAGTTGCAGCGTGGGAGGGTGTAGTGCAGGGTGGGGGCGCCATTTCCACAGGAATCGGCGCCGTGTGCTGTTGTGGTGCGAGGGAATGCTAGTTTATGCGTGAACAGTGCAAGGGGCGCCAATTTGGCTGCCCCAGTGCGCCTGGTGGCGCCTGTGTCTAGGCTAAATTAATTATTAAGGTGTCAAAATAGTCCCTAGGCGCTAAATTAATTATCATGGTGTTAAAATAGTCCCTATGTGTCAAAATGGTCTGTAGGCGTCAAAAGGTCCTTGAATGTTGGGAATTGGTCCCCAGGTGTTGAATTGGTCCTTAGATGGTGCGTTTGGACCTAGGTGAGTGAGGCGAGGCGAGGTGTCGAGGTGAATGGGGTGGGGTGCCGAGGTGTGTGAGAGTGTACCGAGGTATGTGAGTGTGCGTGCCGAGGTGTGTGAGTAAATAAAATTAAAGGTGATTATTCTATGTATGATTCTTGGTGATTGTTTGGTGTGGTGATGCATGCTGATGGTGAGTATATTTTGGGTGATTGAGGGTCTATGACCTCTCTTGATGATTGGTGGGTAAATAAACTAATGGTGAGCATTCTAATGCATAATTTGGTGTTTTGGTGTGATGGTGCATAGTCATGGTGTCGCATAATCATATGCATTTTTGGTGAATAGGCCTCGGCCTCATAAAATATTTTGGTGAATGCCTTCGGGCCTTTTGGTGAATGGTGAATGCCTTCGGGCCTTTTGGTGATTGGTGAATGCCCTCTGGGCCTTTTGGTGATGGATCCACATGCATATGCCCTCGGCGTTGGGTCGCATATCATGCACTTGCATACATTTTTCGTGTTGTGTTTGGGTGTGTATAACTATTGGTGAAATTGATTGAATTATCTTTGTATTGGTGTGCTAATGCTTGTCTTATTGCGTTGCTTGTTTTATTTACTATTGTCTATGAAATGAGATTCACCCTTTTCGCTTGGAATGTTGCTCTTATGTGGCAACGTCTGCAGTGATAGTGACTGAAGGTGACGTGAGCACCTTACTCGCTAGCATTTGTCGAGTCGGCTACGATCACGTAGCACCGGGGAGAGGATAGCTAGATTTTGTCGTTATGTTATGATTTATCGTTTATTTGGATAACTGTATTTCTGTATTTCGGTTGTTATTTCCGCTGCTACGATCTCTATCCTCGTACGGACTTATGGTGCTATGTATCACCTTTTTGGAGTTACTATAATTATTATTTGGAGTTTAATGTGGTTGTTTGAATGTGGCACCCTCACGTGGTCGCACTAAAGGTTTTTCGTAGACTCTGATTTTCGAATTTATTAAAATAATAGACTAGATAGAAGGGGGTGTTACAAGTTACACCCATTTTTTCCTCATAAATAATATTAATAATAGTAATAATAATAAATAAAACCCTAACGTACCTCCCCACAACACAACACAATGCAAATAACGATAAACACTAAAAAACAAAAATAGAGATCTGATTCGATCCGATCGGAGCCAAAAGTTAAAGCATATTAATTAATTAATCAATTGATTGCATCATAAATATTTTAGCCTTTAGGTTTCGATTTGCGAAAATAAAAGAATTGCGAGTGAAGTACCTGATTGAATGAGTTTGAGAGCAAGTTGAACAAAAACAAACAGAAGCAACTACCACTGCTGCCGCGAACTAGATAGATTCCAATGCTACCGCCGCTCTTGTCTTTCTTCGCGAGAGAGAGAGAGAGAGAGAGAGAGAGAGAGAGAGTAACAACTAGCGCCAAAAACCCTTCTCTCTTTTTATATGCTTTTCTCATCACACGTGTCCCCCTTCTATTCGATGCCTTTCATTTTCACTCACCGCCAAAACATTTCAACATTCGCGGTTTTTTCCTTTCCTTTTCGCAAAAGATGGGGGATATTATTATATTCATTATTTTTTTTGGTTGATATTATATTCATTCTTAAATATTACAAATATTTCAGATTTTTTGTGTTGAATATAGAAGGAATTATTCTCGTTGCTAAATTCATATTCTAAATAGTATTGCCTTGTCTTCATAGCCCGTGGGACAAAATTCAGCTATTTATTCAATGACTAGAAAGACATTTGCCTTTGGTGCAAACATTAATCCATTTCCGCACCCTAAAATAAACCTGATTGTGTACCTCTGTCGGTGCTAACAATGAAAACGAAATGAAATGGTAGGCTAAATAAATTGTTCAAAAAAACCAAGCGTTAAGCTTACAATTTGCTTTTTGTAAAAAAATCAGACAATTTTTTGGGCAAGGTAAATCACTAGAAGTGTTTTGCATCAAAAGATTTTAACGAGACTTTTTTCCATTAAAAAAACAAATCACAAAAACTTGAGTTGCATCAGAATTTCGTTAACGGAGAAAAAACAAATGCAAAGCATAAGATGTCACCCTACAGAAGGAAGATTTATTAAAAACCATTCCCTCCCTAAGTTGGCTATTTAAGTCGCAAGATTGATTATTTCCTCTTTGGAAGCGGGCCAAGCGAAGGGAGACGAAAGAATATATAAGAGTCACTCATTCATTCAAACTAGAGTTATCAAAAACATATTTAGAGCGCGATATAAAGGTATTTAATATTTCTTTAAGATTGTGGCTACACCAAATGTTCCGACTAAAAATGATCGAGAGCAACGTATAAAAAAGACTCGATCAAAAGTTGAAACGTAGTAAGCAAATAAATCATTTATTTCGCACCAGCGAGTAATAATAATTCATTGTAAAACAAAGTAACACATAAATAGTGTATTGTGCTATGCTATACAATATTGTTGCTACATCTACGTATCTATGAGCTTGGTCAGATGCCTTGTAAAAGTATATTTGCTAAGCTACAAATTAGATATGTAGAAGGAACATAAAAATTAGCATAGCAGCAGAAACTACAATTAGAAAATTTGAGGAGTCAGAAATCAAGCTTCTTGCATAAGTCGAGTTGAATGATCCCAGCCTTAGTAGTGGGTTTGAGTTTGAGAGGTGCAGCAGGGCAAGTATCAGCAACTGAGAATCGCAAGAGCGATGAAGGAGGCGTTCTACAACCATCATCATCGAATTGAGCCTCCTCAGCTTGTTTTGAAACAATAAATTGCACAAGAGTCTGGTGCATGGATGCAAAGATATCTTGGTCGGAGACAATGGGTTGTTCTTGAGGAGGAGGAGGAGGAGGATGAAAATTTAGTCGACGGACAACAGTGTTCCTAAATTCATTGATATTCCTGTTGCTGTGGGGTAGACCGCGAGGCATGTTATCATCAGGACCAGGAGCAAAGGGGTCAAAAACATCCTCCTTCGGCGTTCGGGGGCTACTCTCAGAGTCAATGCTCACCTGATTCAGTTGTTTTGTGACCTTGGTAAGCATCAGGGTGGATTGAAAATCAAAATCCCCATTCTCTATCACAGCATCTGGGGTTATAGGAACCACGCAATCCGCTTCAGCCTTTAGAGAAACGTCAACATCATTCATTGTTGCTTCCTGCTTTTCAGATCCATTCATAACTACTCCATACAACAAATCATAAACTGCAAATTTCTCCCATAGCTTCTTAATACATGTTACACCCATTTTTTCAGCTTAAATAATAATAATAATAATAATAATAATAAATAAAACCCTAACGTACCTCCCCACAACACAACACAATGCAAATAACGATGAACACTAAAATACAAAAATAGAGATCTGATTCGATCCGATCGGAGCCAAAAGTTAAAGCATATTAATTAATCAATTGATTGCATCATAAATATATTAGCCTTTAGGTTTCGACTTGCAAAAAGAAAGAATAGGGAGTGAAGTACCTGATTGAATGAGTTTGAGAGCAAGTTGAACAAAAACAAACGGAAGCAACTACCACTGCTGTCGCGAACTAGATAGATTCCAATGCTACTGCCGCTCTCTTTTTATACGCTTTTCTCATCACACGTGTCCCCCTTCTATTCGCCGCCTTTCATTTTCACTCACCGCCAAAACATTTCAATATTCGCGGTTTTTTCCTTTCCTTTTAGCAAAATATGGGGATATTATTATATTCATTCTTTTTTTTGTTGATATTATATTCATTCTTAAATATTACAAATATTTCAGATTTTTTGTGATGAATATGGAAGGAACTATTCTCGTTGCTAAATTCATATTCTAAATAGTATTGCCTTATCTTCATACTTTCATAGCCTGTGGGATAAAATTCAGCTAAAATTCATACTTTCATACTTTGTGGGAAAGAGTACAAAGGCTATGA
The DNA here is from genome assembly GCA_020916435.1 of Oxytropis ochrocephala. Classification (NCBI taxonomy): domain Eukaryota; kingdom Viridiplantae; phylum Streptophyta; class Magnoliopsida; order Fabales; family Fabaceae; genus Oxytropis; species Oxytropis ochrocephala. The sequence continues at coordinate 126,629,491 of CM037088.1, forward strand.
AAGTATGAATGATTCTCCTTTGTACTCTTTCCGCTTAATTAATTGTAGACTGTAAATTAATAGTTGTAGTAGTAAAAGTAAATTAAAGCTATATTCATTGCTATCTTTCAATTTACACTAGCAGTATATCCGTGTGTACGTACAGGTATGGTCATGTTTTTTATATGAAATGACTAAGTTAAAAATTAATTAGTCCGAATGTATAAAAAATAAATACATATATAAAACTAGAAATGTAAAAGTATAATTTTTTGTAAAAACAACATATAATGTCTCTCGTTGGAGTTATATATATATATATATATATATATATATATATATATATATATATATATATATATATATATATATATATATATATATATATATATGAGTAAGGATCAACTTACTTCAAGAGATACTCCACCTAATATCTCTTTGTAGAAATTAAATTTTACCAATCCAACCGTTGAATAGTGTCACATTATCTTGATGATCATGCATACCAATTTTTTTTGAAATTGAACATCCGTTGTTATAGAATCTTAAGCATAATATACGTTGAATTGAACTTATTTGATTAAATATCAAATATTTTTAAAATCTTATAAAAATTTGCATATTTGGTCTATTTTTTTTTTGACGCAACGCATATTTGATCTATTCAACTAGAACTTTAATTTGATGGTTGGATGAATAAAATTTAAAGTGAGCGAAGAGTTATTAAGTGGAGTAACTCTTACCAAAGTTATTGTTGGAGTAAGTTGATCCCCACTCTCTCTCTCTCTCTCTCTCTCTCTCTCTCTCTCTCTCTCTCTCTCTCTCTCTCTCTCTCTCTCTCTCTCTCAAAATCTCTCTCTCTCTCTCTCTCTCTCTCTCTCTCTCTCTCTCTCTCTCTCTCTCTCTCTCTCTCTCTCTCTCTCTCTCTCTCTCTCTCTCTCTCTCTCTCTCTCTCTCTCTCTCTCTCTCTCTCTCTCTCTCTCTCTCTCTCTCTCTCTCTCTCTCTCTCTCTCTCTCTCTCTCTCTCTCTCTCTCTCTCTCTCTCTCTCTCTCTCTCTCTCTCTCTCTCTCTCTCTCTCTCTGTATATATATATATATATAAAAACAAAAATATTTTCTTCTCACTATACCCATGCAAATGCACGATGCCGTCGTCTTTTTTGTATGAATAGTTCTCAAATCTTAGTTCTCAAACTAAAATTTAGTAGTAATTAGAATAAAATTCATTTACTACAAATAAATTTTATATAATGGAGGATTTATGTAACTTTTATTCTAGTTGCATAAATCAGACGAAGGAATCCTCCCTAATAACGAAAGAGTGAGAGTATTTTGGCATAGAAATTGTTCTGTACCTTGCAGTTTCGTAGAGACTGCAGTTTGTAGGTACTCCTGTTGTCCAAGTCGTGTTCAGAGTGAGTCGGAGGTACCTGCAAAGTCACTCTGATACTCAAGTTAGTATTGATAATAGCTGAGTGTTGGAAGAAAGGATAGAGTATGTACATTTTGTGGCTATGTGAGCCAGTATTTATAGGGATTTGTGTCAGCTCTGAGCCGTTAGATCAATCAAGTGCATTTGAGTTGTTGATGCGCAATAACGTGGCTTTAGATATGGATCATAGTATTTGGGCTAATCCATATATATTTTGCTTATTAGGATCCTTGCAGGTACCACCCCGACGGCGAGCTCAACCTCGGCAGATCTCCTCAGACTTGAGCTACCGCTGGCACGTCCGAGCCACCACAAATCCATCTGAGATCCATTGCAGATTACCCCATGTATGTAGTTCCCACTGCACGTCCAATCTCCTTCCCGACCTAGATACGAACAATAAGAAATTACAAAAACACGTCACACAAACAATCTATATAAACAAAAATTAATAATGCAAACAAACTATCATCTATAATAAAAGAAAGATAATGATTAAAGACTCCATGTATGTAGTTCCCAAAAAAAATGTGGTTTTCTTTGAAATATTTTAAAGCACTACAAGCTTTATATAGCTCCATATTTAGAAATTAATAGAGGGTATGAACTAATTAATATAGGATTTGAAATAGTGGCCAAACACCAAGAATTTTTTTTCAAAAAATTCCTATGGGCTGGCTTAGCCCCACTAAGTTGTGTGGCCAATTTTTGTGCAAAAAATAAAAAATTGGGTTGTTTTTTTGGTACCCACCCAATCCCCATATACCCCCACCAAAATTGAAAACCCCAAAATGCCCTTTGTAATGTTTTTTTTTTTTAAAAAGGCTAATCATATATATGACATTTGGGACATATATACGTTGCTAATTTTTACCACATCGTATATATGCCCTTAGTAAGTATATACGATTGCATATTACACGACCAAACCTATATACCTCTTAAGGGCATATATACGATGTGGTAAAAATTAGCATCGTATATATGTCCCAAATGACATATATATGATGCGTTTTATTTATTAATTTTTTTTTATAGTTGTAAACAAAATTTAACGGTCATGATTTCACTTTCAAAGTTGATCAATTGTACGACAAAATCAACGGTTGATAATCTTTGACCTCAACTATAAATACCCACTCCCACCGTCACTATTTTCACACCAAAAATTCAACTACCTTCTATCACACAACACAAGTGAAGATAATGCAGGTTTCGCTAATGTCATACTACGAGCCTTCTTCCCTCACTCTCGTTCATTCTAATATGGGGTTCGCTGATCATCAGGGCATCATCTTGCAAGATGATGGTATAGGTTTCGATGGGAGAGATGTTTTATCGTGTAGGTTGAAACACTGCATATCATTTGCTGCTCTTAAGCAAAAACTACTGCGGATGGTTCAACCAGAGAACGAAGAGCATGAGATAATTCGTATCGTTTATCGGAAACCGGAAACGACTGATGGAGGTATTTACTGGTCTACCACTAAAAAAAATAGTATTAGCGAGGGAAATTAGGAACCTCGCTAAAAAATGATTACCGAGGGAATTAGCGACGACCTTGCCCATCGCTAAAGATGCACTGGTTTTTTATTATTTTTTTAATATTTCCGTCGCTAAAAGTTCACAATTCCCTCGCTAATTTCTTGCACAGCTGTAACCCACGTACGTGTTTCGTTTTGAAATCCCTCGCTAAATGTATGAATTCTGTCGCTAAATCTGAACATTTTGACAGGGTTGACTGATTGCACAGATTCCCTCGCTAACTCTGACCATTCCGTCGCTAATTTAATTCCCTTGCAAACAGTAAAATTCCCTCGCTAACGTTATTAATGTAAATCGAAGCCCTTTTCTTTCCTCTTCCCACTCATTTCTCTTCTCTCACTCATTTCTCTCATCTTTCCTATTTCGACCCCAACACCACCACCACCCATATCTCTCCATTTTCGCCACCACCACCTCTACCACCGTCCACGCCACCACCTCCTCCACCATCACTTAAGGTTTGTTTTTTCTCACTCTTCTCTCTCTTTCTCTCTTCTTGAACTTCCCTATCTAACTCCCTCTAATGGTTTTTCTTTCTTTCTTCACCCATAGGAACGATTTGTTGCTCACCAACGCACCGGAGTGCACATCGTCACCGTAACGCCTAGAGTTTGTTGGATTCTTGACTCAAAACGGTTAGTTTTTCTTTAATTTTGATTTTAGTGTTTAGGATTGATTTTTGAAATGTTTAGAAATTGATTTGATTTATATTAGTGTTTAGGAATGATTTTTATTTAGAAATTAATAATAGTGTTTAGGAATTTGATTTGAAGTTGATTGAAATATTATTTTTCTTTATAAATTTGATTGATATTAGTGTTTAGGAGTGTTATTATGTTGAATAATAATGTATGAAAAGTGTATGTTGTTGGAGATGTTAAATGAGAAGTGTATGTTTGTTAAATTTGAATTGATAATTGTTGTAAAGTATACGTTAATTTTGAAATTGAAATTGTGTTAAATAGTTGTTTTGATGTTTGATGAACCCTAGGTTAAATGACTATATCAGATGTTTTTATTGTGTGTTGTTGATGGAAAAGGGTGAGGTGGTGTCCCTCACCCCCATATTTTGCTCGAAATCATCTCCATTGAGATAATTGCGAGACAATTCTAACAACGGTAAGGTTGGGAGTTCGAAATAACTTCCTTCACTACTTGGATGGAAAAGGGTTTTGTGCTGTCCTTGACCCCCATATTCGGCTCGAAATCATTTCCATCGAGATAATATCGATGCCACTAACTTGATATATTATATATTGGGAATTTTTATGGGAATCTAACTCGCTTTTTTAAAATGTGTGTAGATGAATTGGAATCGATTAAATCGTGGTTGGGTGTATGATAGGTTATATCCGGGAAGATCTTTTTTGAAAGAAACTTTTGTTAAAGGGGTTGAAGAGTTTTTATGGGTAGCGTGGCAACATGAGAAGGCTAAAAATGAAGGAAGGGTTAGATGTCCATGCCTTAATTGCAACGGTGTGCCTATTAGTACTGATGATGAAATTAGGGAGCACTTGTATCGTAATGGGTTTAAGCCAAATTATTTTATTTGGGAGGACCATGGAGAAAGACTTCCAAATTTTGACTTAGGGGCTTCAAGTAGTACTTCTAGTTTTCGTGTTCCAGCTAATGAGCAATTTCAGTTGATGGAAAACATGATTTGTGATGGTCTTGGGGTGAATGTACCATTTGATGAGCCTTAATATGACGATCATGATGAAGCTTCAAATGAAGAAGCACAAAGATTTTATTGCGTGTTAAAAGAGACAAACACACCGTTGTTTGAAGGCTCGCCAGAGTCAAAATTATCTATGTGTGTAAGCTTTTAGCTCTCAAGTCCATGAGCAATATTTCTGAGTTGGGTTTAAATTTTGTGACTCAAATGATGTTGAACGGAACACCTAATAAGGATAATTTGCCAAAAAGTTATTATGAAGCAAAAATGTTAGTTTCAAAGTTGGGATTGGAATATAAGAAGATTGACTGTTGTGGGGATGGGCACATGTTATTTTACGACAACGAATTTGGTAAAACCGATGTGGCGTTACAAGCGTGCAGATTCTGTGGAAAGTCGAGGAATCATGTTCGTAAAGGAGACAAAGGTAACTATAAACCCATTCCTGTATGGTTGATGTTCTATTTGCCTATTGTTCCAAGGTTGCAAAGAATGTTTGCATCGGCTTATGGTATGTTGTCGGGATGGGGGACTCATGGTAAATTAGCATGCCCCCACTGCATGGAACACACAAAAGCGTTTACGTTGAAGTACGAGGGAAAGAGTTCTTGGTTTGACTTGCATCGTAGATTCTTACCGCCAGATCATGTGTTAAGAAAGAACACGAGGGCATTCAAGAAAGGTGTAGTTGAAAGAGATGGCCCACCGCCTTTGTTGACATCAAATGAAATATGGAGTAGAGTTATGAATTTGCCACAAGCCACAGAGGTAGGTGAGCTCCCCCGAGTGGATGGATATGGACGGGATCATAACTGGACAAAAAGAAGCATATTTTGGAATCTCCCATATTGGAAAGATAATCTATTGAGACACAATCTCGATGTTATGCACACTGAGAAGGAAATTCTTTGACAACATATTTTACACTGTGATGAATGTGAAAGATAGAACCAAAGACAACAATAAGGCTAGATTAGATGCCACTCTATACTGTAGCAATGCCAAGATTCGATCTAATTTGAATTTGGTGCCATTGGCTAATGGCAAAATGCTAAAACCCAAAGCCAATTATTGTCTAACATCCGGAGAAGCAAAAGATGTTTGTCAATGGTTGAAAGGATTGAGGATGCCAGATGGCTATTCTTCTAATCTTGCAAGATGTGCAGATGTGAATACCGGGAAGATTCATGGGATGAAAAGTCATGATTGTCATGTATTCATGGAGTGTTTACTTCCAATTGCTTTCAACTCATTGCCAAAGTGTGTTTTGGAACCACTAACTGAAGTGAGCCAATTTTTTAAGAATATATGTTCTTCAACATTGTGGAGCAAAATATTCCTTTCATTATCTGTAAGTTGGAGAGAATACTTCCTCCTGGTTTCTTTGATTCGATGGAGCATCTTCCGGTTCACCTTGCATATGAAGCAATGCTTGGTGGACCCGTTCATTATAGGTGGATGTATCCATTTGAGAGGTAATTATGAATTTCAACATTTTAATTAAATTGCATATTTAGTATGACTATTTGTTTAATTAACTCCACTTTCTCCATACGTTTAGATTAATGGGTGATTATAAATGATCTGTGAAGAATAAAGCTAGAGTCGAAGGATCTATCTACGCAGCTTACTTCCACATCAGCATCCTATGGCCAAACCACCTGGATATGGGGGCCCACATCAGCATCCTATGGGCCCACCTATGCAACATCCTGGGTATATGAGTTCACAGGTAGGCCTATCTATGCCTACACCTGAGGTGCATCCTCAACCCGTACAGGATGAGCTGACCCTAATGATGGTGATGATGCTGACCCTGATGGTGGTGATATTGACACTGATGGTGGTGATATTGACGACACATCATCAGAGGAAGAGGTTGTTGTCGACTCTGTCACTAAACGATGTCGCAAAGTCATCAGGCCCTGTGGCGATGTGTAAGTATTGTTTTCCTTTTACTTAGTTTAAATTCATGGTTTGATGCATATATATGCTTATTAATTTTGCAACAATTTCAATATGCAGGTTTCTTAAATCGAACACTGGTTCACAAGCGGTCACTCAAGTGATTAAGAAATATTATTTGACAGAGTTTCGTCAAAAGTTGACATCCATCATTGAGGATGAGGAGAAAGAGTGTTTGAGAGTGTTCTCGGTAAGTATTAATTATGTCATTTCTTATTTTATTAATTTTAATGTATTTATTAATGGTTAATATATTTACTAATACGTGTTTTGATTTTGTTTAATATAGACCATAGTGGCTTGGAAAGCTGAAGATGAGGAGGAGGTCAAGAGGGATTTTTGGATTAGAATGTCCAATCAATTATTAGACTAGTGTTACAAATTGAGAGTCAAAAATGTATGCCCAAAGTTTATGAGTGAGGATGTCTAGAAACAATACAAGGATGCTTGGGAAAAAGACACATGGAAAGGGAAAGCTGAAAAAGACAAGCAGAATAGGGCATCAGAAAAGGGTGGCTCACTTCATTGCCTTGGCTCCGTCAACCTGCCTCATCATGCTAATAGACTGGTAAGCTATTTTAAAATTTTGTTTTACTTTTTAATTTAGATATAAATTGAAATTTGTTTCATTTTTACAGTCTAGGAAGGCTGGTCGCCCTCTCACTATTCCTAAGCTGCATAGAGCCACTCATTTGAGGAAGGATAACAACCAGTATGTTGAGGAGCGCGCTAAAAGGACTCAGGTAATTATGCAACTTGATTTCTATTGTATTTAGTTCTTTTCTTAATGGAGACCTAATTATCATTATGTTTTGTGGTTATGCAATGCAGGAGAAACATGATGAGTTGATGTTTGAGCCTACTCAGGGGAGCTGGAACCCTGACTCACTTGGTCCACTTTCCCCTGAGATGATGGCTTTGGCAAACAAAAACTGGAAGAAGGCAGTAGGCAAGTAAAATAAAATCGTCTGTTTGCTGATCACTATGACACCAGGTCTAGTAGTTCACATGCTTCATTAGCTGAGCCACAGCAGCTCAAGCAGCAGGTAGAGCATTTGATGGCTGAGCAGCAGAGGAAGGATCAGACTATTGTAGAGATGCAAGCAAACCAGTTGAGGATGGAACGTGAGCAGGAGAGGTTGTTCGCTCTCTTTAACAGCTTGAGGCCACATGAGTTGTCTGATCAAACAGAGTCTGATCATCCTGATCGTCCCTCTTCCCCCTATTGATTTGGATTATGTTATTGCTGTCCATTAATTGGATTATTTGGATTATATTGTTGCTTTCCGTTTGGATTATGTTGTTGCTTTTCGTTTGGATTATTTAGATTATGTACATTTCAGATTTGATTATGGGTTTTATTTGACTATTTTAGAAATATGAAGTTGCGTTTAGTTTATTTTATTACCATTAATTATATTTATAAGTAAAAAAGCAGGAATTTTAAATTTAAAAAAAAAATCTCAGAAAATCCCTCGCTAATGCCACAAAATCCCTCGCTAATAACAAAAACAAATCCCTCGCTAATTCCCTCGCAAAATTTCCCTCGCTAATTCCCTCGCTAATTTCCCTCGCTATAATTCCCTCGCTAAATTTAGCGAGGAGCATTTTAGCGAGGGAGTTGGATCCTCGCTAATTCCCTCGCTAAAGTACGTTAGCGAGGGATTTTGATGCTTTAGCGAGGGATTTTTTAGTGTACCATGGATGTCAACAGCGAGGATGACGTCCGAGACATGATGTCCATTCATATTACGATTAAATGGAAGAGTTACATTCATATGTACGTCGAAACCAGAATGACCGTCGCTGAGATCCTTCGTCGATTAACTCCACCAACTCAGTAGTTTCTATTGTATTTTTTTTATCTGTCTATTCTATTTTGATTGTAGTTGTTTATGTTTTATCGCTTGTGTAACTTTGTTTTATCGAATCAACGAAATCGAAAATTTATACAAACTCGTAAAATATAACTACCGAAAAAAAGTAATAATAAAGTGCCAACATCAAAGTAATATGAGTACAGATACATCAAAGTACAAATACAAAATCCCTAACGTCCTCCTCGTCGCCCTCGTCCTCGTCCCCATCGTCTAAGGGCATGTGCAATGTCATCTGGATGTGCCATCCCCACCAGCCTATGGAGTGTCTGATACGCTTGACTGCCACGCGTGATCTCGCCATCACGAATCCTCCCTACAAGGAGCCCGTCGTTGTACTTTGTACCGAAAAATCGGGAAAGGATTCTTGAAAGGTTCTTAAGAAGCCACCAGATTTTAGTTTAAAGGCAAATTCGGAAAATCCCTTTTAAGTTTTAAGATAAGGCATTGTTAGGGTTAGGGAGTCGATATATGTGTGGGGAAGGTATTAGCACACGACATCCTATTGTCTAATTAATTTAAGATTTTATTTAATTGTTACCCTTTTATTTGTAAGAAAAGACTTATTTAGGTTTTTGTTTTTAGTGCTTGACAAGAGTTGATGTCTTGCTCACGTACCTCCCGAGATGCAATGGAGGAATCAAAGCTACACGATAGTTCTTCTGAAAAAGATTTATTGGTTGGTGTGTTTTAATGTAGGGTCACAAGATTCCTTGAGGCGCATGCATTGACTCACTTGATTCTAGAGTGACTAACTTTGGTGTACAAGCAGACTTAGTCCCTGCACTACTTTTTGAAAATGATTTTGAATTTTTGAAAGGAGTTGTGAGATGGGTTGATTTTAGAATAGGTATTTTAGAACTCTGGTATCACGACTCATTAGTTCTAGAAAGACTGACTAACAGGTTGTACAATGAGGCTTAGTCCCTGTTTACGAAAAATAATTTATTTATATTGTATTAAGTTTTGGTAGGATTCTTGGCTATGCTGACTCATTGGTCTAAAATGATGACTAACAGGTTGTACAACAACGACTTAGCAGTTTATTTAATTTCCTCAGCGATAAAAATTATTTATGTTTGAGTTGGAAAAATATTAAAAAAATAAATCGGGGTGAAAATAGTAAATTGGGGTTTTATTAGTCACGGGGATTGCATAATTACGTAGCTGCGGGAGGTGTGCGGTCCTCGCCATCGGTGATTGTGGAGCGGTAATAGTGCTGGGATAGATGCGGACGTACCACTCTAAGTACCTAGGTACAGTCTCATCCGCCCACTGAGCAAACCGAGTAGTGCGCAGGATGTCATCCACAGATGCCATGAAGTGGGTGATCTGAAAGACGCATTCAGGATGACTCGGACGACCTCTGAGTGGGTCACGCGGGATGTACTGACGGTACCCAAACTGTCGCAGACACCTATCAGGCATGTAGGGAACTTTGAAGTCAGCCCAGCTGATGAAGCCTCTGTATAGGGAGATCTGCTCAAAGGGTCTACCATCCCTGTGCTCCTCAAATGGCCGCCAGCAGACATCCTCTGGCCTCAACTCATCAATCATCCTCCTATAGTGGCTCAGCTTCAGGTGGTCTAACTTCTTCTTCCTAAAGCGCCCTAACCAGTGGCTCCGCACCCCGTATATGACCGGACAACCTCTCCGCCATCCGAGGGAAATACCACAAAATCCAAGCCTAAAATGCAGAAATAAACAACATATTTAATTCAAAAAAATTTACCCAAAGTCAGTGTGATTTAACAAAAAAAATAAAGTTAAAATGTGTACCTGAAATAGGCTGGCATACCCCCCACACTGCTACGTGACCCTCAAAGACGCAGTGTTCAAGGACTCATACATGGCAGCTAGTGCACCTGCACCCCGTGCATAGCCTCCAAGAACCATTGGACTCATATTAGCCATGTAGATCAGCCACTTAGCCTCCGCCCTGTCTCCAGTATTCGTAGTGAAGATACTGTAGGTCAGAAGCAAAAGGTGATAAGCCCTCACAGCAACTGTCATGTCACCACCCTCCTCCAGATTACGCTCATAAATCTGCAACAGCCAACAGAAGCTGTAATACGGACTTCCTTTAGTGTTGTGAGCAGCCTCAGTCTGTGGAACACCGAGATAGGTCTCTGCAAGCTGTGTGGCATACTCCGAGATGACAGTGATGGTGGGAGGTGTGGCATAGTTCCCCTGGATGGGAAGGTGCAGCAAGCTGGAGATGTCATCCAAAGTGATCGTCATTTCACCAAATGGCAAGTGAAATGACGAAGTATCTGAGTGTCATCTCTCGATAAAAGCCGACAGCAACTCATGGTCTACTGTGGCATGGCCAGTGAAGAGAATTGGCTCTAGTCTAGAGTCCCTGACCAATGTGGAACGCTGACGTAGGGCATCGTATACTAGCTGCAGCCTGGTATGAACTTTGTTGCCATGAGCCCATACTTTCACAACACGCTGAGAATCCTGAATTAAAAATAAATAAATGACGTAAGCAAAAAGTGCAGAGCAGACTATGTGCGTTAAATAAATTATTTAAGCAAAAAAAAGCAAAACTTACCGGGTCAGCGAGTATAGAACTGCAGACATGATCTGCCATGTCTGTGAAGAGAGAGGCATGAGGCTGAGGCTGAGGCTCCTCCTGATGCCTCTGATCCTGCTGAGGCTCCTCCTCCTGATGCTCAGACATAGACTCATCTTAGAACGACGAATCAGTCTGATACCCCTCATGCCTCTGAGGCTGCTCCTACTGATACTCGGCAGACAGGGGATGGTAATAAAGAGGATGTGGCTGGTACTGAGTAGCCTGATGGTACTGAGGAGGATGGGGATGGTACTCAGGAGCCTGGGGATGGTACTCAGGAGCCTGGGGATGGTACTCAGGAGCTTGGGGATGATACTGAGGAGGATGGGGATGGTACTCAGGAGCCGGCCTCCCCCGATACCAATCCTCATGCTGACTTTTCTGTAAGAAATCCCCGTGATAGAAATCTCTAGGCCCCGACATCGAAGCCGTCATCGTGCTCGGTGACCGGGCCGATACTCGATTAGGTCACTGTCTCTCCTATCTTGTCTCCTAGCTGAAGCATGGAGCTGATTATGCCTCTGAGTCCTCGTACTCGGAGCAGTAGATGACTCTGGTCTGTCTCTGATAGGAGTTACCTCCCATCTACCTCTCTGATTGCGCTGCCTACCGGACACTGCATACAAGGAAAAAAAATTGCGCATCGTATATACATATGACTGGGGGTATATACGATGCTTACTTTTAAAGCATCGTATATATGTGTTGTTGGACGTAAATACGAGTGACAATTCTGAAGCTAATCGTATATACGTTGGTTGAAACGTATATACAATGTGGAAATTTCAAAGCGTCGTATATATGTTCTGAAGGGCGTATATACGATTGGGCTGAAACAAGGCGCTCGTATATACGTTTTTGGGGGGTATATTCGAGTGAAAGGTGGTCAATCATAGGTATGACCACTAATGTAAGGAAATTGTGATTTTGTAAAAACGCAGGGGTATTTTGGTCTATTCACAGGGTGGGTGGGGGTATGAGGGGATGGGGTGGGTGTAAAAAAAAAACCCTAGAAAATTAAGGGTTGAGGGCTAGCCTAGGCTCACGGTGATTTTTGGGCCATGTGGGTTTTCAAAAGATGGGCCTTGGGACTCGAGGGTTTTTAGGCCCTAGGCCCATGTGGGCCTAGGCTGGGCTGACCCATGTGGGCCAAATTGACGCTCTAATTACAAGCATCGCATGTCTGTAACAAAACACAAGTACTTGAAAATGTAAAACAAAAAAAAGGATAGTGCTTGCAAAACAAAAGACACGATGGGGTTACTTTTGTCTTTATCACGCTAGATCCTTCCTGTGTCCAACTTTCCACCAACTTGTGTGAGGAAAGTATTTTTTTTCCAGTGGGGCCCATCAATTTTAATCAATCTTTTACCTTTCCATCATAAACTAAACGATGGAAGACTCAAATTTCTAGAAACTTTCTCTTCTATCACATATTATTTCCTTCCGCTGTCAGCTGAATCAAACACAAAGTTGATTTTCTAAGTCGAGAACAAACCAAAAAGTATAATGATTTAAAAGATTTAAAAGATAACTACTATTTATTTTATTATAGCCAACAAATATAATATCTACTCCATAAAACATCTTTCTGAACATTCTCGGCTGGATTCAAACTGAGGGTCAGAAAGCTGAACTTTAAACTCCTAACCAACCAACCAACCATCGGGAAACCAACATAAAACATCTTTAAGGATTGAACATATTTCCATATAACTTTAATTAAACTTGTTTGGAAAACTATACACCAAGAATTTAACCCACGTGTTCAATTTGATAGAACATATGCGAGTGTTCCGGGGTGTATCAGAAATAACAGGAGGTGCAGCCAGAAACGAGCCAGCGGCCCATTCCATGGAAACGGCCCAAGCTCGTGGCTTGGAGTGCAATTCTCGGCGCCCGGCCGGTTTCACGCAACGGCCAGGTCGCCCCAGTGGTATAAGTACCACCTCCATCCACAGTATCGGGTACGTTTTCCTACCCAGTGATACCTAGCCCGTTAGCACACCTCTGACTCGAGCGTCAGAGTGTCTTTGCAGATACCACCCGAGGTGCTCTCAAGACCGGTCCTCGTTCATCTTCAACGACCGGACAGCGGAGCAGCGAACAACATCTACACTCATTGATCAAGGTACGATCAGTGAGTAAACCACAAAGAGAATAAAGGAACATCAACAATTTGTGTGGTTCGACAGCTCTTGTTGGTAAACTTAATTAGTTTAAACAAACTTTTGAATAGCATTGTTAAAATTAATGAACTTTTTAACAATACTTATTTGGAAATCTAAAGCAAGAAACCCTTAACAAATGCTACTTTCAGAACAATGAAATAACTCTTCAAAAGTTCTTTCTCACTTATACAGAGAGAAAAGAGCAAATAAAATGAATAACTTTTTATATTATTATAGTATCGTTTTGTTTTTCACTGTATTATCTATAACTATATATATAAAGATAACTCCCTAAAAAACTATTTTTTGGTTTTCTACTTTCCAAATTACCCTTATTTCAATCAATCATCACAAGTGGTTATTTGACCTCTCATAACTACTCATTGGCGATTTTTTTCCTTTTCATTAATTTATCCTTTTGCCTATAAACTGAAGTTATGGGCCCTATCAATGAGACATATATGATCTTCGGGCTTTACAAATCTACAACTTGCGATAAAAGAAATTTATCCAAATTGAAATTGCCCTTTGTAATCTATAAACTGAAGTTATGGGCCCTATCAATGTAGACGTATATATATGATCTTCGGGCATTTACAAATCTACAACTTGCGATTCGTTTTTTAAAATTGTAAAAATTTCCCAAATGATTTCTACGATCAAATAAAAGATTAAAAAAAATTGCAGCATGATATTCAGATTTAAATTGATCCCACCACCTATTTTCACAAAAATTCAACTTCCTCCTTTCTCACACATCACAAGTGAAGATGAGGCTTCGCTAATGTCATACTACGAGCCTTCTTCCTCACTCGTTCATTCTAATATGGGGTTTGTTGATCAGAGCATCATCTTGAAAGATGATGGTATAAGTTTCATGGGAGAGATATAGGTAGGTTAAAACACGATATATCATTTCTGCTCTTAAGCGAAAACTATCGCAGATGGTTCAACCGAGCAGCGAACATGAGATAATTCGTATTGTTTATCGAAACCCAAACGACTAGTGGAGGTATTTACTGGTCTACCATGGATGTCAACAGTGAGGATGACGTCCGAGACATGATGTCCATTCATATAACAATTAAATGGAGGAGTTACATTCATTTGTACGTCGAAACCAGAAGGACCGTCATTTGAGATCCTCGTCGATTAACTCCACCACCATTTCAATAGTTTCTATTGTATTTTCATTTTATCTGTCTATTTTTATTCAAGTTGTTTATGTTTTATCGCTTGTGTAACTTTGTTTTATCGAATCAATGAAATCAAAAATTCATGGAAACTCGTAAAATAAATAAAACATCCGAAAAAAGTTAATAATATAATAAAGTGCCAAAATAATATCAAATACATCAAAAAACAAATAAAAAATCCCTAACGGCGTCCACCTCGTCCTCGCCCCCGTCGTCTAAGCTCCCCAGCCACGTCATCCGGTGCTGCCATCCCCACCATCCTATGGAGTGTCCGATACGCCGGACTGCCATGCGCGATGTCGCCGTCACGAATCCCCTCTCTACAAGCCCTCACAAGCTCCACTAATCCGGTCATGATCGTGCGTAGCGTATCTCGGGAGGTGTCCGGTGAGCTCTAGGTGATGGTGGTGATGGTGGAGCGGTAATAATCTGGGATAGAAGCCCTGACGTACCACTCTAAGTAAGTTACGTCATACCGATCTGATCCGGCCTCAACAACCCGAGTAGTGCGCAGGATGTCCTCCACAGATGCCATGAAGTGGACGATCCCAAACACGCAATCAGTATGACTCGGACGGCCCCTAAGAGGGTCACGTGGGATGATCTGCGTGTACCCAAACTGACGCAGGCACCTATCAGGCATGTACGGAACTCTGAAGTCACCCGGTGATGAAGCCTCTGTAGAGGAGATCCGCTCAGAAGCGGTCTACCCACCTGTCCTCCTCAAATGGTCGCCACAGCAGACATCCTGCTCGCCTCGGCTCATCAATCATCCTCCGTAGTGGGTGAGCTTGTGTGGTCGGACTTCTTCTTCCGGTAGCGCCCAAAGAAGTGGCTCCGCACCGGGATATGGACCGGCAACCTATCCACCATCCGGGAAATACCACATAATCCAAGCTCGAAATGCAAAAATAAATAACATATTTAATTCACAAAAATTTACCAAAAGTCGGTGCGATTTAACAAAAATACAAGAAGTTAAAAGGTATATACGAAATAGGTGGCATACCCTCCACACCGCTGCGTGAGTCCGAGATGACGCAGATGTTCAAGTCATGATACATGGCGGCTAGTGCACACGCACCCCATGCATAGCCTCCAAGAACCTCGGACTCGGATCATCCGGGTAGATCAACCACTTAGCCTCACTGTCGTCTCCGGTCTTCGTGGTGAAGATCATGAGGTCGGAAAGGCGGCGCGTAAAAGCCACGACAAAGAATCGTGATGTCACCCCCTCCTCCAAGTTGCACTCATAAACCGCTCCCGACCATTTGAAGGCGTAATATGGACCCCACGGGTGTTGTTAGCGACCTCAACCCGTGACACACCCAAATATGTCTCAAAGAAGCCGGTGGCAAACTCCGAGCTAACGGTGAGGCGGGAGGTGTGGCATAGTTCCCCTGGATGGGAAGGTGCAGCATGACAAGAGGCGTCATCAGAGTGATCGTCATCTCACCAAATGGCAAGTGAAATGACGAAGTGTCCGAGTGCCACCCTCTCAATAAAAGCCGACAAAGAACTCATGGTCTCTTGTGGCGTGGCGGCCTGGAGAAGTGGGGCCAATCTGGAGTCCCCGACCACGCGGTGGTGTGTTTCAAGTAGGTCGGGTAATGAAGATGAAGTCTAGTATGGACTTTGTTGCCATGAGCCCATACTTTGACAAACTCGATACTCTGAAATAAAAATAAATAAATAATGTAAGCAAAAGTGCAGACTATGTGACTTAAATAAATTATTTAAGCAAAAATGCAAAACTTAATGGTAATATAGTATAGAAGCTGAGACATGATCGCTAAGTCAATGAAAGAGAGGGTCGACGCTCCTCCCGAGGCTCCTCTGAGGCTCCTCCCGATCATCTTGAGGAGGCTCTCTCCCGATCATCGCTGAGGCACCTCATGATACTCGGACATGGGTGGTTCAGTAATAAGCATCGACACAGGCTGGCTGCGATACTCGGGAGGTGGGGATGGTAATGAAGAGGTTGGGGATCATATCGGGGATCATCGGGGATGATATCGAGGAGTAGTAAGTGGGAATGATCTTGGAGAAACCGCCTCCCCTATGCTAATCCTCTGCTGTCTGCACGCAGGTAATCCCCGAGATAGAAAGCTCCGGCAGTCGACATCGAGCTCGCTCAGCCGATACTCACCGCCTCGTGCTCATACTCACCGCCTCAGTCGTGCTGTCTCTGTCTCCGTGCTGAAGCATGGAGCTGATTATGCCTCCGAGTCCTCGTACTCGGAGCAGTAGATGACTCCCCCATCTCTCTGATCGGAGAGACCTCACGTCTCCCTCTATGCCTACCGGACACTGCAAGTGAAGAAAAAAAATTAGTAAAAAAAAAAAAAAAAAAAAAAAAAAAGCTCATCGTATTTACATCAAAAAACGTGTATATATGATGCTTACTTTTTGCTCGTCGTATATAGGGGTCTGGTGGGGTATATACGATTGGATGAATTTCTGCTAATCGTATATACGCCTGAATAGGGGTATATACGGTGAGTAAAAAGTGTTCGTCGTATATAGGGGTCTGGTGGGGTATATACGATTGGTTGATTTCTGGGCTGATCGTATATACGTTGAAGCTGGCGTATATGCGAGTGAAGGTGGTCAAACGTAGGTATGACCAATTGTGTAAAGAAATTGTGATTTTGTAAAGAGTCAGGGGTATTTTGGTATTTTCACACGGTGGGTGGGGGTGTTAGGGGAATGGGTGGGGGTACCAAAAAAAACAGCCTAAAAGAAATTGCAGCATGATATTCAGATTTAAATTGATACCTCACTAATAGCAATCAAGAAGGTTGAAAATTCAACGTGCAGAGACAAGAAAGCATGAGTATAGGTCGTGCGAGCGATGGCGTTGGAACCGTCAGTCGGTTTGGTGGTTTTGGTGGAGGAGGCATGGCCGGAGTGTTGGTGACCCCCGCGACCTTATCACCAAGTCTCCAAACTGGTGTGGGGGATCGGTCTTTCGCACTCTGTTTCTAAGAGGCATTTCATCGAACACACGACAGTCGACAACAGAAAATGTGATTTGCGAAGGAAATTGGAATGGTTCGACTATTGCTCAGAGTAGGAAACGTTTTGTCAAGGTCCATCCCGGCCACACAGCTCCAGAGACCGACATCGTTCGTTTCGACTAGTAAATTCTTCCCACCAACTAAAGACACCAATTCTGTGGAAGGTGAAAACGCTTTTGAAGTTGGGAAAGCTTGGCTCCATGATTCTAAAGTGTCCGACTGTGAGTCAGAAGCAGCATTAGTAACTAAATGTTTCTCCATTGGTTCCATGAATAGAAGAGTTTCGTCCGAATTCAAAAGCATACCATTCATCGAATCGCCGACCTCCTCTCGCAACAGCTTGAGAATTCTTGCACACGATTCTTGAATTTCTTATGCATAATCAGCCATATGCGAACAAGGCTCTGTCGGGGTTTTTCGAATTGAGTTCTCAACACCATGGGAAGAGCTCTGTGCAAAATACTCTAGGTCCCTTTTAGCTTCAATTCGATCCCAAACAGTGAAACCAGGTCCATCCAATTCTATCATTTTTGCCCATCTAACGTTATACTCTCTCTATTTTTATCCAATTAGCTCCTACAACAGTTACCCATGTATACTCTTCCATGGTGATAATGAAAGCACCAATGTAACAACCCTAATATGTATTACAAGAAATTATACACACAAGGGAGAGAATCCAGAAATATATTCATATATTAATCAAGTGGAAGTGTGTTAACATTTCACAATTACAAGGAGTTGGAAGGGAAGTCCAAGAAGAAAATAGAAGAGGATCCACTAGCTAGGCTAGCGTGGAATGCATTTGAGTGAGTCAAATCATTAACTTTCTTCCTCGTTTATCAAAGGATGGAAAGTGTTTCTTTCCCCTTCTTTCTTCCCCGTCTTTCGGTTAATCCAAAAAGCGTAAAGACAGTGACTGAAAGTATAATTTAGTCAAAAATTCACCAAGAATATCTTTTATCGTTAATTTTTTTTTTTGACAAAAATCTTTTATCGTTAATTAAAGACACTCAAATTGAGTCTCATCAAACTAATCTGTGGCAGAAATACATCAAATAATTTGGGTTGTTGTTTACGTCCCTTTTCGTTTATATTAGAATTTTGATAGAAAGTCCTTTTTTTTTCTAAACGTCTACTTGGCTTTTCTTTTGCTTCCTTTTCTGCCAGACTTTTTACCCTTGGGCGACTTGCTCTTCATATAAGAAATTTTGTTGGCTTTATTCTGCCTCTCCTTTCGAATTTGATCCATATCTTTGATTTCGGAACGCACATGAGCATTGGCCATCGAATGCTGCTTCTTGCCGCCTCTAAAATTCCTACCACCTCTCTGGTAAGATCCTGCATCACATTAAATTAAGGTTCAGCGTTAATACCAAAAGAGAAAATCATTACCAACCAACAATCACTTATATTACAAGCAAAACTAATTCCTAGAAAGTGGAGAACTATGACAGAAAAATGTCACAATTTTTAAAGGCTGCCAATTTTTGTACCCTCCACATTAGGCACCATACCCCTAATTTCATTTAATACCAAAATACCCCTCCCTCATTTTGACCATAACTTTGGCATTTCTTGGATTTATCAAGTTGAGATAAATACGTAGTTATATTTTTCAACTATGGAATTATCTAAATGTGATAAATCCGTATTATATTTTTTCAACTACGGAATTATCTAGTTGAGATAAATCCGTAGTTATATTTTTCAACTATGAAATTATCTAAATGTGATAAATCCGTAGTAATATTTTTCAACTACGAAATTATCTAAATGTGGTAAATAAGTAGTTGAGACAAATTCGTACTTATATTTTTCAACTACGGAATTATCTAAATGTGATAAATCCGTAGTTATATTTTTCAACTATAGAATTATCTAAATGCTATGAAGCTCCGATACTTCAAAAATGACAATGTACCCATGTCGAATACGTATCCAATACCGATACGCACCTGATACTTCCCGATACGTACCCAAAGAGTATTCAATAATTTTTTAATTTTTTTTTAAAAAAATATTTCACTCGATACTTCTTACCAACTGAAGATACTTCTCAGATATTTTTTCGATACTTCTTACCAACTAAGCACATGATTGTCACTCATATATGTTTTTTAATACTTCAATAATTAAAAGACAAAATTATGTTTTTTCATAACACAATCATGGAAGAAATAATACATTGTGATATGAGTGAGATAAATATACTAATCATTTCTACTTGATAAGATAACAAGTGTTTATTTCTACAATGCGATCATCATATATTGACTAATGATATGATTATGTGTTATTGAGCAACTACTAATATGAATATTTTTGTCTATAAAAAGTCATATATTTATTATATCTGTTATAAAGTCATATATTTATTATATATATATATATATATATATATATATATATATGAGTTTCCCGGTTAATAATATTTTAGTTAGTAATTATCGCTCTCCTCAATATTTAATGCAAGCTTTGCCACTAACTATTCAGATTATACGTTTTGGGGTGGTCTCAATTACTTGTTCACCCCTACTTTTTATGACTAGTCACTCATACATAGGTGTGTCGGTTGTCCTCTACCATTCATCCATATTTTTGTGATTTTTTATCTATTTGTGCAGTTTTTTTCATCTCTTTGAAATGCAATATTTTTGACCACCCTTTATTTTTGACCAAATCACCACCCATTTTTAATATACTGAGATTCCGGAGTTAGT
Organism: Oxytropis ochrocephala; assembly: GCA_020916435.1. Lineage (NCBI taxonomy): Eukaryota > Viridiplantae > Streptophyta > Magnoliopsida > Fabales > Fabaceae > Oxytropis > Oxytropis ochrocephala. Next base: position 126,649,655 of record CM037088.1, read on the forward strand.
TGGAAAAAGAAACAGAACTAGAATCAAGTACAGAAGATCATTGAGTACTGTAGTTAAAAGATCATGCAATACTAACACGGAAAAAAGGTATCCAAATATCGTATGCTATTTAGGGAAACATAAGAGAACCTATGCAGTTTCCTATAATAGTTTTTATTGGACAATGAGCTCTAGTTGTGAATTACAGTAACAGGTATACATGCAAAAATTAAAGGAAGTATCAAATATAGTACCTCTGAAACTTGATGATTCCTGAGCATCACCATCAGTAGTTGTCCCTTTAAGAGATATCCTAGTGTGTGAGCGTTCCTTCCACTTCTTATATATACCAGTCTTGGTGGCCTTCGTTTTTGCACCACTTTCTGTCTTTATCTGTGCTCAAGTAGAAATAAAAATGATATGATCTAAATCTTACAAGTAGGTTAACAGAAGAACTTCATCTTGCACGGTAAGCCATATTTTAAAACTCGACTTAAACTGTACGGTCGGGTCAGACCATGGCAGTTCCAAGCATCTTATTCAATCAGTTGTGATACTAACTCAGTGTAGATCATCAAACTCGGTCAATTTTTTGCAAAACCTGACGAACCAGTATTCAGTGACTCGGCAGAGAAGAAAAAATATGGAGATAGGGCAGTGAAGAAAAAAGATGGAGATAGATCTAGAGAGAGAATTTTCTCTCTAGATCTAACGGCTGTGCAGCACCATAAAGATGATGCAGAGAATCCATATAACAGGTAACAGAAAGTTTCTCAAGATGTACAGAGCGTAGATGTGCAAAAACTTGGAGATATGCAGAAAACGTAAATTAATTAATGCTTTCAGCGTTCTTAAAAAATGAATACAAAAAGCAAAAGAGATGAGTGAATGGATGTGATAGACGTGACTTTATGGGGCAGTAAGCATATTGGAAAAGAAGAAAATATGTAGGATGTACGTTGGGCCTGGGTTAGTGGACACATTGCTTGACGTTTGAAGTGAATGTGCGAGGCTTAAAATGATCAAAATAAAATGCTAAAAATATTCATGACGACTGGAATGCATGACCCGTTGTACCCTCACCGAGCCAGTCAAGCGTCTGAGTTTTAAAACATTGATAGCAAGTACCAACAAAAAAATGGAGCCTTATGAATACTATACCTTTCCATTTGCAGCAACACGGTCACCATTGTTTAACTTGATGTACTTTTTACTCCTCTGGCATCAAAAAATTATGAGAAAAATGGAAAAAAATTGCAAAATTCTAAAAAATAACTGTATTTTTCAACTGTTTAGCATTACCTTGTCCCAGTGAAACACCGATCTCTGTTTCTTCATGCCAGCACCATCATCTGCAACTAGATCTAGGACAGCTGCTTCCAATCTGAAAATATTACATATCATTAGCACCAAAACCAAACAAACAAAAGCTAAAAAAACATAGAAAGGAAAGGTAGAAGGGTATACGTAAAATTTAATCATCAAGGTTGAATTCACACTAATATACAAGCAAACACCTTACACACAATCAGCCAAAAGTTTGACTGTTCCCGCATTTTGTTTCTCTGCACTAACGAATTAAAGTACGGGTAGGTGAGAAGGGGGATTCTGATTCGCCCGATGATCTCCCTGCCACCCCACTCCCCCACCCCAGACTAAAAGTAGCAAATAACAAGGACTGAGTAATTAATCCAGTATTTACCTATTTGAAGAAAAGTCTTCATTAGCTTTTACCGAAAGGCCTGCCTCCATGTGCTGAGAATGATGGAAAGATCCAAGTTAAACAGGTAGTTGACTTTTTTGTTTTAAAAGCATAATCATCACATGACATAGTTAGTATATGTCTATGTGAATTCAGATAAATGTGAAGAACAGTAATACAGATGGTGACTTACATGATTTTTAGGTATGGAACTTATATAGTAATCCTCATCCTTGAAATTTTGTGGCTTTCTCTTAGATCCACGTGTTGCTGAAATCAAAAGAAATTAATGGTTACTTTTTCCTTCCAATTCTAGTCTTTACTCAAATCTTAATAACACACACAAGGTGCTATTGGTCTATCCTATAACTTAAATGAAGGTCAAATGTCATAAACAGCCTTATAGATAGATAGGAAGCACTAACATTCATGCCAAGAAAAATAAAAACTGCCCATATAACATTCCTGGAATAATAAGCGTCACAGTCCTATTCACTATGAGTACCAAATTTTACAAAGGCCAAGGCCCTAATCATTTGAAAGATGAAGAACCAAAATCCCAATTTTCTTCGGGTAAAAGAAGAAATTTATCAAGATAAAGAAAAGAAAATCAGTGTTATTAGTATAGCACGACTCATGCAATTCCTATCTTTCGAAACAATTTACCCCTTCCCTTAATGTTTCCCTTTCACTAAAGCCTATATGACTAGTTTTCTCAAAGTTGATGTTCAGCAAAATCATCTTAACCACATTCTTACACCTTAGGTTAGCATAATAAACAATTTACAATCAAATCAAATAAAATAAAAAGGCACCACAATGAGGACAATCCACTTCACAGACCAAACTAATACAACAATCAGACTTAAAGAAAGTCTAGTGTTAGTATAAATAGGGTCCAAAACCTTTTTTCCCTTTCTCCGTTGACGAAGTAATCTGCGATTGAATTTCCTCCTGCAAGGTGCAAACAAATATATGTCCTCAAGAAACAAATACATGGAAAATATTATTTTGAAATAAAACTAACTGGATTGATTTGATTCCAATCAATAAGCAGAACAAAGAGGGTAAAGAAAAAAAACAGATTTTTTGTTCAAATCCGAGTTACTGTTATAGCTACATACCTTTTCCGTATTGCTCTTAGAATGTTGTTCATGAACCAAATTTATAATATTTTCATGAATGGCTCTTTTCCTTTTCATCACATCCACCCATTTGCCAGAAGGACCCTGCAATCATTGAGCATGCATAATGCAAAGGTAATGTCGGTATGCACATTTAGGGAGATATTTCAATAGGTTTAGGCAGCAGGCAATGTAAATTCCAACATGATACATCATAGAACTTGAATGAAACGTCTACAAAGACATTCATTCTATATGACATGACACAAAATAGTCGTCAATACAGCATATCAAACCATAAGATAGGAATTTTGACATAAAAGCAGTGTTCAAGTAAGAACATCATAACATCTAATGCCCCACACATAATAAGATGTTTGTGCCATAAACAAAACGAAATATGATTTTGATATCTAAATGATAATATCTCCAATAGGTGCTATTGCGAAATGTACAATGTGACCCTTGTATTATGCATATTTTAGGTATACTTTGAAAAAATACATCAAGATTCAAGATATCCGAGAATGTACCTATTGTAGGATTTAGAAACATCAAACACATGCATCTATATTCAACTCGTGTCAGGTAAATGAATTGAAACCCCCAAAATCAACGAACCCAAAATCATTTGTAAGCAATCCATTGTGCATTGCTATGCTTTTGGCAACCACAATAGGTTTCATTCAAAAAAATAGGAGCAGGGGACAATGCAGATCTGAGTGAGTGAGTGAGTGAGTGTGTGTGTGCGTGTGTGTGAGAGAGAGAGAGTAAACGAAGAGATGGCAGGGTCAAGGATAAATTCTATGTACATTTTTGCCAACTAGGAATTTTACACCTTCAAATGAAGAGTAGGCAAACAGACTAAATATGACATAATCTAGAAGTTAAATTGTCAACCAATTCCTAGAACCATATTCCTATGCTCAACAGGACTGAATATCAACAGAAGCTACGCCTTCCCTACAGACAAGTCTTACAGCAAATTTTGACTCTAAGACAAACAAGATTTCTGAATAGTATTTTTTATAATATTGCATCGAAAAAACAGTATGAGCTTAGTGTAAAGAGAAACACTGCAAGAAGTGACATACATATAATTTTACAACTAGAATTTCAGAACCAATCCAAAATATGTTACCCAGCGAAGCAATTTTTGATTTATTAGCAATCACGAAATAAACTAGAATCCAGAAGAATCATGGAAGACGATAGGAAGACACAGACAAACCATATCATCAACAATCACTATCCAATTTCATGTAGACATGACCAATATGGAAATATATTAAAATGGAAAAAAGAATTGAGTTGCATAAGAGAATCATGGTTTTAGATCACTTGAAGGAGGAACTAGAAAATTTCATTCTAATATCAAATCAAAAAAACAAAATCATTGTATTAGACCTTAATCGAAACAAAATATGGATAATGAATTGTTGGAAATAAAAACAAACCGCTGAATGCTTTGATTTAGCTGCTTCCCCTTCCGTTTCCAAAACAGTCTGCTTTGGCCTGATATCGAATTAGTAAAACTATGCTACAATAAAATCTTCTAAAGAAGGTAAGTAGAAAGGACTCCAGTATATGGATATAATCTAGCACTTACCTAAATTTCTTCAAATGCTCAGAAAATGCAAGTGCCATCAACTCCCCTGTTTCCAACACATTGTTGAAAATCGGATGCAGACCTTCACGGGGTAGATCCTTTACTCTTCTAATGGACTCCTTTGAGGGTAAAGGTTTTGTTTTTGAATATAAACGAAATGCATTTGTACAGGTTTTCTGCAATGATTGCAGTTCGGCAGAAGTATCAATAATTTCCCTAACTCTATCAGAAACAAGGTCAATGACTTTTTGGGGGAAACGACCATAAATGGTTTCTCCATTTGCCATTGCCCGGTCAATTCTTGACCTTACTCCGTCTATATCCTGCAAGACCTCTTCTTCAGTGGGAGCAGCTCTGACTGGTTTAGAGAGAAACAAATGAAGGTCCAAGAGGTAAGCCATATCCTCCGTCGTTAAGAAAGAATAGGCGGTACCCGTCCGACCAGCCCTTGCAGCCCTTCCAACTCGATGAACAAATATTTTAGGCTTGGAAGGAAAGTCCCAATTGATAACATTATCAAGCAATGGAATGTCAATGCCCCGAGCAGCAATGTCAGTGACAATCAACAACATTGTCCTTCTTGCTCTAAACCTAGATACATGGATCTTGCGAGCATCTGCATCCATGTCACCATAGCACACAGACGGCTCAATACCCTCTTCTCGAAACAAGGAATTGAGAAACTCGACATGATGCTTTGTGGACACAAAAATTAATGTCTGCTCATCAGAACCAATATGCTCCCTGATCAAATAGAGCAATGCGGCATACTTCTCTTCCTGCCTCAAAGTGAAAAAGGCAAGCTTCAAATCGGGGCTAATTCTAGTTTCCAAATCAAGGCGGACGAGGCGAGGGTCTCGCAGACCGGCCTTGGCAAACTCTGCAAGTGCACTGGGTAAAGTGGCACTGAAAAGCAACGTCTGACGATTGTCACTAAGCTGGGCAAGAATTTTGTGTAGCTGCTCAGCAAAACCCATGCCGAATAAACAATCAGCCTCATCAAAAACAACATACTCGACGGTTCGCAAGGACATGTCATCAACCTCAGACAAATGATGCATGAGCCTACCAGGAGTGGCAATTATAATATCAGGACTCTGAGCTAATTCCTCGAACTGAGTTTCCATGCTATCACCACCAACAAGCAAACTAATACGAAGGTCTGGTATACACAAACAGAAATCAGAATAGCATAGCATATCATAGCATAAAAGAAGTTGAAAGAGAAGCTACTACGAACGAACCTGTGAAGCGGCCTAGCTCTTTGGTGAACTTGAGAGTCTGAAGTGCCAAGTCCCTGGTTGGGGATAAAATGAGGGCTCTAACACCACCCTGAGGAAGATGCTGGTTTAGGCGGTGGAGCATGGGGACAAGAAACGCAGCCGTTTTGCCAGAGCCGGTACGAGCCATGGCAACAACGTCGGCGCCAGAAAGGATGATTGGCATGGTCTTTCTCTGAATTGGAGTGGGCACTTTGTATCCTTTGCGCTTGATTCCCCTGAATACATTCGGATTAAGACCTAGTGATTCAAAACCCCCAGATTTTGCATTCTTATTTTTCTTCTTCTGCTTCCAATTTAACACACCACCTCCCATCTTCTCTTCTCTTATATTCTCTTCTCTTCACTTCACTTCTCTTCTCTTCTCTTCTCTGCTCTTCACTTCTCTTCACTTCACTTTCGCAAAGAAAATTTGTTTGCTAATGCAATAACCCGACGGTGTGTGTGGGTAGAGAACGACGGAACCGAAAAGATGAGTCCAGAATTCGATCTCGTGTGGTTTCGCGTTGAAGAGCAACAAACGCTGGTTTAAAACGATAAAACGCGATTCTGATGGGAAAATAAGTGTTTGGAACGTGATTTTGCAACCTTTCTTGTGTTGAGCAGAACAGAGGTCTCTAGGTTAGAGACAACGATAGCTGCCGGGTTGTAAAAGCCCATTATGTTTTTGCTTAAAAGGCCCAATTACCATTTGTTACCTCCCCATACTTATTCCACTCCCCGTTCTACTTAGGACTGGCAATTTCTACCCGCAAGTGGGGATCCCCACGGGGACTACCCCGAATGGGCCCCGTGGGGGGAAATTTTCTCCGTGGGGATGGAGACGGGGGATAAAATCTCCCCCAGTCAAAGTGGGGATGGGGATCATACCTCGCCCATGTAGACATGGTAACGGCGGGCGGGCGGGCGATTTTACACCCCCCAGGCCCGACCCCAAAACCCGCCGGGCATGAAATCTGTATCCCCATCCCCGCCCCCGATGGGGGTTGGGTTTCCCCGCCCGTCCCCGGCTCCTATGTTGACCAAAAAAAAATTCATTCTGCGGGAAAAAAATCGACTCCAAATTCGATTTCCTTGGGGAAAAGTACTTGTTTCAAACTTGTGTTTAATTCTACATTCTGCATTGTAATTTATTAAAATTAAAATTGTTGAAAGAACTACATAATCATTAAAATGTTCAAAGTAAGCTCCAGACTTGTTTGGTTACAAAATAAGTTCAAGACTAATCTATCACCACACAACCAAACCAAGTTCTGAATTATCAAAACAACCAACAATTCAAAATACAACCCAACAAGTAAAAACAAGTGTTACAAATTAGCATATTCAAAAAGAAAATTGTCTCATAACAAGACATCTATTGATAGACATGGCAGTAAATAGTTGATCATCTTCATTCTTCAAAATAAGTTGTAATAGAGCTTGCAAGTTCACCTGTATTAATATTAAGACAAAACAAGTCCCCGACCCCGTTCAACTCGGGTTTTCCCCGACAAAATCGGGACGGGTTCTAAGTGAGTACCAGCAGTGCAGGGTTTTCTTGCCATGCATACTACTGCATGGGGACCCTGCCCCAAATATATTATATAAATATCCTTATTATAGATATATATTATGTTATAACTAATTAATTTTTTTTGTCTTTTTACACGCGTTTTTAATTTAAAATATTAAATTGTTCTAACTTTTATACTTTCTAAATATTAAAATATAAAAGTAAGAACAACTTTTATATTAAAATGTTAAACTTTTGAATTTTAGTCTTACTTTTTATGTATTTTTCTATTTTTATTATATTTTAATTTACATTTTTGCTAAGGCTTAAATATGTTTGAGGCCCCTGTAAATATAGTGTGTTTTGGTTTAGCGCCCTGCAATTTTTTTTTTAAAAGCTTCTTGCAAAATACAACTTTTTGATTTAGGCCCTTCTGTTAGTGGTCTGTTAAAAAAATGGTGACTTGGCTGACAAAATACTTATGTGTCATTTAATATTCATTTTTATTTATTTTGGCCCTTCTGTTAGTGGTCTGTTAAAAAAATGGTGACTTGGCTGACAAAATACTTATGTGTCATTTAATATTCATTTTTATTTATTTTAAATGCCACATAGGATTTTTTTTAAAAAAAAACTAAATCCCCCATCATTCCCTTCATCACCATGTGAGACTTTGAGCTCCAATTCAAATTAACCAGAAATTCAGAATCTTCAATCTCTCCCATCTACTCTCTCTCTCTCCACCACACCCCTCACCACCTTCGAATCTAGCTCCATTCTTAAACATCCTTTGAACCGAATACCACCCTTCGAATCTGCATATGTTTCGGTTCAACAATAAAAATTTACAACAGAGTAAAAGGAATGTGGAATTTGAGCAAGGTGTAAAGAGGAGTGAAGAAGATAGAATGAGGTATGAACCCTAAATTCAATTTGGGAATTAATATGTTTTTTTGACAACATAAAAATAGGGATTTTGATGTTGAGATTGAGGGGGATTCAAATATAGGCACCATTGATTATTTTGGGCATTTATGTTGCTATTGTGTTGTGTTTGATTTACATGTTTGTTGTTGATTCATGTTGCATCGAGGGTGGTTTGCCGTGAGAAGAGAGTGTGAGACCAAGGAGGATGAAGATGAGTGTGTGGCTTTGTGTTTGGTGAAGATGAAGAAGAGATGGACTATGGTGAAGATGAAAAGAATAGAAGAATTTTTGGGTAAGGAGGTGAAGGGGAAGAGAAAATGAATTTGAAAATAGAGAAGAAGAAGTGGAAGTCTAATTAATTAAAAAACCTTAATTTGAGTTGGTCAATAATTTAAATTATTAAAAATAATAATAATGACATGGCAGCTCAGTCAACATTTTAAAAAAAGTAGAAAAGAATAAAAAATGCCACATAGACATTTTTTGTAACTCGCCCATCTAATAGAATGACTAATGTCAAAAAAGTGAATTTTGAAAGGGGTTTTAAAAAAAAATTGCATGGGGTAAAACCAAAACACCCCATATTTGCAGGAGCTAAAAACATATTTAAGCCTTTTGCTAACTTTTAATAAACTTTGGAGTCCCTATGGGGACCGTGGGGATCTATGGGGATGAGGGAGGAAAGGTCCTCGAGGCAGGGAGCGACGATGGGGACGAGGGGAAATTTGGGAGGCGGGGACGGGGAGCGGGGGAGTACTCCCCGCCCTGCCCCATTGCCATCCCTAGTTCTACTCACCATACACCTCCAAACCTGAAATATTCCAAAAGTACTCTCACGTAAAATACGCATGAAAACTAGTATATATAGTTGTAAGTTAATCCATTTTTTCAGATACTCTAGTTAATCATGTAAAAAACAAACCTAGTATATATAATTGTAACTTTGGTTAATTCATTTTTGGCTAAATTATAGTTTTAGTCCCCTTATGTTTACAAATCCGGACATTTGGTCTCCCTAATTTAAAACTCAGACATTTAGTCCTCTTATTTTAAAAAATTGAGGGATTTAGCCCAAAGGGGGGATTTCTCAAAAAAAAAAATTGCTAACGTGACTGGCTATTTAAAAAATGCTTATGTGACACTCATTATATGATGTGGCATCTGACACAGCTTGCACACGTGTGTACCACCTCATTTAATAATCCATGTGTACATTCTACGTCAGAAATTTATTATTAAGGCTAAATTAGAGTTTTGGTCCCCTTATTTTGAAAAATCCGGACATTTGGTTCTCCTATTTTAAAATTAGGACATTTGGTCCCCCTGTTTTAAAAAACTCAGCACATTTAGTCCAAAGGGGATTTTTCAATTTTTGTTGCTGACTTGGCTTCCTGTGAAAAAAAATTGCTGACATGGCTCTCATTAAATGACGTGGCAGTTGACTCAGCTTACACACATCATTTAATGAAGCCACATAAGCCTCCACGTCAACATTACATATTTATAATAATAAAATTAATAATATAAACTATATTATTATTATTAAAATCATTTAAAACAAAAAAAATGAAAAAGAGATTAAAATCATTCCAAGCACTAATCCTCTCTCTTCTTCATCGTTCCCTTTCGCCGTCTTCATCTGTTCCCTTCACTATCTCATCGTTGTTCCCTTCACACATGTGATTAAAAGTACAAATCAAGAGTTGTGAGAGGTATTCGCAGAAATAATTGTTTTCTCCATTTTCAGATTCAGAAGAGCTTTTAGTTTGTGTGGTGGTTGATCCTTTAAGCCTCTTTTTTTTCTTCTTTCTACTGGGATCGTAAGGATTGTCTATTTAAAATCCCTTCCATTCCATCAATTTTAACTTTTTATTTTTGGATTTTAATTTTTTAGTCTTAACCTATTCTTCAGTATTAGTAAGACACAGGTGTAGTGTTTGATGAGACAGTGAAGGAACGATGAAGGTCAAATGTCATAAACAGTCTTCCGCTTTTGATATTGCGCTATAGTAGATATACTTATATTCAGTCGTATTTTAGTATATATGCATTCCTTTATTTAATTTATAACTTTAGTTGTGTTTTATTGTGTATTCGTTCTTTTAAATAAATAAATGTCCATAATTTATTATTTTTAACACAAATAATTCAAAATTAACATACCAAAAATCATGTCTCCTAAAATAAACAAATAAACAATATTCGTTCTTACACTTGGTGTGACTGCATTGTTATATAGCCCATGAGAAAATCAGCATCTAAAAGTATAAAATGATAGAACGGTACTTATATATTTAACAAAAATTGAAAGTATTATATTGAAAGTTTAAACCAAAAGTAATAATAGTGCGCAATATGAAGACAATAGCCTTAAAGAGACAGAGAGGAGGGGGGGAAATTGTGTGATTCTTTGAATGAGGATATTCAAAGAAGAGATAAATACAAATGAGTTTATTTATGTCGGTGGTGATATAGTAAAAATTTCTGATATCATTTAGGCTGAATAACTACTTAACTTATTTTGAGATTCAAATCTTAGTTAAAAATTACGTATTTTCTGTTGAGACCATTGATAACTCTATTTTATATAGAGTTATTCATCTACTTTTACTTAGGTTATTGTTTATTTTCAAGTACATTAATATATAAATATAGCTTATTTATTAAGAAACAACATTTTAGAGATCCAAATGATTAGGGCAAGTAACTAGGCATAAATACACATTTCTTGTTAGGTTTGATGTTTTTGTTCAGTGCAGCAACTGCAGGAGTGGAAACACTGCCAACACCAAGAGTGTAAATGTAACACCCCGATTTTCGTGGGTTGTAACTCTTTAGTATGTGCTTGCCTTATGAACTATTTTTGAAGTATTATGATTAAACCATTTTAATTTAATGTGGGTTTGGTATAACAATTAGTTGAAATCACTTTAGAATGTCTTTTTACATGCTCTTGGTAATATATGATTATTATATATACTTATTTTATTTTTATAAAATATTAGTGTTGGAGATATTATTTCTTTAGAAAAATATTTTGGTATGAGAGGTGTTAAAATAAAAATAGTTATAGTGATATTGAGCTTTAAAAGTGTTTAAAATGGGTTTTTGAGTTGTTTTACTCGAATACAACCCCTTGTTTTTCATTTCCACTTTTGATTCAGCTCACTCAAGCCCATATGCCTTTATCCATTGTAACCCGACCCACTCCTGTCTTCTTCTCCCTCGCAACTGATCTCCAGAATCAAAACCCTATACAGCTTTTCTCTCCTCCTTCGCGTTCATTCCCTAGTCCACGGCCAACACCAAAAATCGACACCCTGACTCGAAAATGACCGCTGGTCATGAATACGACATCAGTTTCTGCAATCGGTGTACTATTTTGCGAGGAGGAGCTATAAACCAGCATCCCTGGCGAGTGGTTTTTCGCAATCTCCGACCACCTTAAGCACTCCTTGCGTGAACCAAACATAAACTCGAGTTCTCCTCACCAAAATCGGATCGTCATGCGTTTATTTTATCCAATTGCTCAGTTTTGGTTGCCCTTGCTTCACACTTGTTTCCATGGCCGTGATGCCTCACGAAGAAGACCCTGTGTCACTATGGCATATGTGATTCAGCTTCTTCTCACATGAACTTTCGATTCGTGCATTACTCAACAACGAGCATACTCAGATTTGCCCAATATTCCCTGAGCGATGAAATTCCATATATTCAATTCAGATTTGGTCCTTTGGATAGTTCGATTCGTGTTTTCTCAAATCTGCATGAAATGTCATATACGAACAATCTCCTCGCAGTCCGTCTACTCGGATAGGTACTAACTTTCGAAAACACGACTGATTAATCAAGTAAATATTTTCCTATTATTCTTTTTAGATATTTGATTGAATGTTTTTGTTTAATTATATGCTTTTGAGTCAACGACTATGCAATTGGATTTATAACATGCTCGAGAGTTCGTGATAGTCTTCATACCTATTAGAAGACAATTCCATATCAGGTGTTCGAGTCAATGGTCACCTCGCTAGAAATATAGCATGCTCGAGAGTTCGTCATTGATCTTCGCTAATCCTATTGGAATAAACTCGCAATCAGGTAAGGGGGCTCTATTTCCATTCTTAATAACTCATAGAACTAGTATCCATAGGAGTTAGGTGTTAGGAGTGATTTCATTGAATGGAATGATTATGTTGTTGATTGTCATGATGTATATGGTGTGGTTGTTGAATGAGAATATTGTTTTTGTTGAAATTGAATTTGTTGGTGTATGTCGATTGGGTTAAGGTGTTTAGTTGTTAATTCAATATAATTAAATGGGAGAAATTATGGTGAATGTTGGGTGTTTGTTAAATTGCTTGAATGAAGGTGTTTTGATGGCGTTATGTATGTTGTTGCTATCGGGTTGTGCTGTGAACAGGGGGCGTCAAATTGGCTGGAATTGTGCGCTGGAGTGCTGTGTGTGTGTGTGCGTGTTGGTGTGTGGCGCGAGCGCAAGGCGCCGGGTGGCGTGTGCCAGTGCGCTGGTGTTGTTGCTGCGCGGGCGCCAAGTGTGGCAGCCCCATGCGCCTGTGATGTGTGTGTTTGTGCCGTGTTGCGCATAAGGGCGCCATTTGGCTGCCCAAATGCGCCTGTGGGTGCTGGTGTTCTAGTGCAGGGCGCCATTTTGGCTGCCCAAGTGCACTGTGTGTGCTGGTGTCTAAGTGCAGGGCGTCATTTGCTGCGCCAAGTGCCTTGTGTGTCTTTGAGTGTCTAAGTGTCTGGCGCCATTTGGCTTCCAAGTGTGCTTGTGTGTCTTTGGTGTCTAAGTGCAGGGCGCCATTTGCTGCCCAAGTGCACTGTGTTGTGCTGGTGTCTAATGGCAGGGCGCCAATTTGGCTGCCTTGTGTTCTTTGTGTGTTCTTTGTGCTAGGTGAAGGCGCCCACTTTGCGCGCGGCAAGCGCGCAACATCATGCGCCTGTGTCTAGGTGATGGGCGCCACTTTGGCAACCCAAGGCGCAACATCATGCGCCTGTGTCTAGCTGATGGGCGCCAGTTTGGTAGCCCAGGGCGCAACAGTGTGCGCCCGTGTCTAAGTGTTGTTTTAGTCCCTAGGTGTGGTTTTTAGTCCCTGGTGTGTTTTTAGTCCTTGGGGTGTTGTTTCAGTCCCTGGTGTGTTTTTAGTCCTTGGTATTGTTTTAGTCCCTGGTGTAGTTTAGTCTTTGGTGTTGTATATAGTCCTTGGAGGGCTATTCTTAACGGTGATGTGTAATAAATGGTGAACATATACTGGTGATTGGGGGTCTATGACCTTTCTTGGTGATGGTGAGCAAACAACTATTGGTGAGCATGTTAATGCATATTTTGGTGTTTTTGGTGTTATGGTGCATAGTCATGGTGTCGCATAATCATATGCATACTTTGGTGAATAGGCTTCGGCCTCATTAAATATTTTGGTGAATGCCCTCAAGGCTATTTTGGTGATGGATCCACATGCATATGCCCGTGGAGTTTTGGGCTGCATCTCATACACTTACATGCATATGGTGATGTCTTTGGTGATTATAAATGAATGGTGTATTGAATATGTTTGTATCTTGGTGTGTTAGTTGCCTGCTCTATTGTGTTGCTTGTTTTATTTGTTATTACCTATGTAAAAAGACTCACCCTACTGCTTTATGTTGCTTATCATGTCGGCAACGTGCAGGTGATAGCGATTGAAGGTGATTTGGTACCTTCTTCTAGTATGGTTGAGTCAGCTCTGATACGTAGCACCGAGGGGGTCGTTTTAGTACTTGTCGTTTCATTTTATGTTTTGAACTTCTATTTGGTTTTGTATTTCCATCATTTAAGTTTTGTTATATTTCCGATGCGATGGTTTTCACTTTATGTTAATTATGGTGCTATGTATCTCGTACTTGGAGTTTATTAATTAATTTGGAGTTATTCAATGTGGTTTTGTTTAAATGTGGCACCCTCGTGTGGTCGCACTGAAATTTTTCGGAGACTCTGATTTTTAAATTAATTAAATAGTAGTTTATGTAGGAGGGGGTGTTACATTAGTGGTATCAGAGCAGTTCGGTCCTAACCGGACCATTTGTATTGTCTATTGTGTCGTCCGATGTGTGAACTCTGAGTAGAGTTGCACGCATTACTTGTTGATACTTGGTGATTAGGAGGGTGACCAACTTAGTTGGTGAAGTTCTCAAGATAATAGGGTGAGTGGTAGATATTCTTAGAAAGGAGTATCACAGTCAGAGCTGATATAATGTTAGAATCTAACCTAGACCCCGAATGACTCTTTTCCCTTAGAGAGATTTTTTTTATAGAGCCGGTCTCTTACTTAGGCCATGTGTCGTGTTCGTTATGTTTTCTTGGTGTGAAGTTTGTATCGTAGTCATTTGTTTGTTGCTTTCGTGTTTTTGAAACTCTGAATTTATATAAGCTGAACTTCTATGATTTGAATTTTAGTTGTCACCTATACATTATTTGTGATATGTGGTTTTATGACTAAAGAATAAAATTTGTATTGAGACTGTCTGTGAGGTTCTATTAAAATAGGTTTAATTGGTTTATGCTCACAAATGCGTTTAATTTATTTTAATTAAGTATAAAGTGTTTGTGTAAGGGTATCTTTCTTGCGAATTGATGCTTTAGAGTAGATGCTCTGTTGATTATTTTGAGTTGTCTTATTTCTATAAGTTGCTATCACTTGTTGCAATGTTTTGATTAGTCTCATTTTTAAATGCTACAAGAACTATTGTTTTACTACTTTTGTAATTGCAATTGGACATAATGATCTTAGTTTTTTTTTTGACCAAAGACATAATGATCTTAGTTGTTCACTGTCATTTCATGTTATTACTACTTTCACTTGTTTTATTTTAATTGTCAAATTGTTTCTCGAATCTTTGAGAACTGTTTCTTGACTTTCATGTCATTCAGTCGCTGACTATGAATTCTAAATGTGTAGAGTCTCCAAGTTTTTATGATTTAATTATGATTCTAATATTTTCTAAAGAATGATGTTACATGGTTTTGTGATTTATAATTAAATTGCTTATTTAGTATACTTGTAATCTTTGTTAAACCATTTTACTGAATGTTCACAATGTATTTCATTCATTTAAGTAAATGATACTATTCTTATACAAAATCTTTTATGTTTCCTTCATTAACTTAATAACGCTCTAGACTTAGTGCCTTAGAGAATTGATTTGTCAATTACTTAATTTAATGCTGCTACGTTATAAGTACCGTGTTGTGATGTTTTGATTACTATAAGTATATTATAATTTCCTCATCTATATGTTACAATTACTGGTTTATTTTATTTTTATGAGTGAGATATATATTGAGGTTTAAATATTAGCTATATTTCTATATTACTTACTTCATTAGTTTTCTTATGTGTTTAACTGTCCTCGACTTGCACCATTGTGAACTTGTAAATTTCGTAACTTCCATGTTAGGTGACGGTGATAAGTGATTGGTGACAATATGAGTTTTATGTTCTGATTTTGTGTGTCCCCTTTTATTATTGGTGTTACGTGTTTTGAAATCTAAGAATAACAATATGCACCGTGACTTCTTGAACTCTTGAACTAGTTATCGTATTTTCCGTCCTTGTGGTTATGCATATTTCGAGGTCAAAATTTCTTTTAAGGGGGGTTGGATTGTGTAATACCCCAATTTTGTCCGACTAGTTGAAAATCAAATAAATTGTATTTTTTTAAAAAAAAACACCCAATTTTTAACGAGTATTTTTCTCGTTTTCAAAAAAGAACTAATTGCGTACGAGCGTTTGTTTTCAATGATCTTGTTTGTGTTATTTTAATGACCTCAAACTGTTTTGTTCTCGTTAACTTTTTGTGTTAGTTCTAATGCGTGTTATCTTTGTAGTCGTTAATGATTTTGTGTCGTTTATGTTGTTATTAGTAGAACTTGCTTTTTTTTATTTGATTGCAAGAAAACTCAGATTTAAAAATAATTTGGTATTAGTGTTAGTATTTAATTATAACTATCATTGAAGATTAATATAAAATGAAATTTAGATTTACACAAAAAAAATATATAAATACAAAATCTGAAATTAAAGTTTTTACAACAAAATTAAAAAAAAACTTTGAGGGCTGTTGTCTCACGTGAAGCTCTCTTCCATTTAGAGCTCAAAACAATATCCTCTTCAAATTGCTCAGATTTTTCATTACTCATTCCTAGCTCTTGACCAAAACCCACCTATGCTCCCTCTCATGTCTCTATCACATTTTGCAACCTACAAACATAAGCCAAGTAAATAAGCGAATCGAGAGACAAAGAAAAAAAATGGCCGAGCATCATAGATTTAGGGGTGAGAGAGACATTTCAAGAGTACATGACTTGCAATAACAACGAGGAAACAAATGTGAATCCTATATAAAGCAGAGAAACACAAAGCGGAAGGGGATAGCAACCAAACACAAAGCAAAGAACACACAGAAAAAAATACTTCACGACTTTGAAGCACAGAGGAAAAACAAACAACTAAAAACACACCAACAGAGAGCAAAAACATCACACAGAATCATCATCAACAACAACCACCAAACACCATAACACCACCACTTCACTCCATTAACCAAAAGAAAATCGAACATAGAAGTAAGAGAGCAAAGAGTTTCCAAAGACAGAAAAAAAAACAAGAAAAGAAACAAACACTGTGGGTTCCAAAAATGGCTCATGGCCAGGAGAACGCCGTCTCGCCGCCGTCGCCGGTGAACCACCAAACGCCAAGCACGTAGCGTAACCACCACCAAATACCAAAAGCAGAACCGAACACCCCTGTCTCTCTCTCCGTCGTCATCACCACCGCGCCTCCGTAGAAACACCACCACCGATCCTCGCTGAGTCTCTCGTTCGCAAACCCTCTCCTCGACCTCACTCTCTCACCGTCGCGACCTCCTCACCTTCGCTCTCTCTCGCGGTATCTCCCTTCTCTCTCGATTTCTTTCCTCTTCTTTCTCTCTTTTCTTTTCTCTCTTTCTCTCTCTTGAAAGTTCTCTCTCTCTTTTTCTTTGAAATGGGGCCAGTATTTGGAGTAAGGGAATATTAGGTTTGTTTGTTTGACATGTGTGTGTGGGTAAGGCTGTGTTTTGGGCCTCTCTTTTCCTTTTTTAAGTTTTTTTAAAAAATCGATTGCTAATAACACCCCTAGTATTACTACTCCAGAACCCCCACGTTTTTCTAATAAAAATGCTAATTACACTCCATTTATCTCTGTTCGATTACTCCACCCCTTTTCATTTATTTATTTCTTTTTTTACCTTTGTTATTATTTATTGTTATTACTATTATCACCGAATTTACTATTTACCTCATGTTATCATCTAATAGCATCTCTTTTTGCTTATCATTTGTTATCACTATTATGATGGTTTGTTTAATTTTAAACTAGGAATAATCACTTAAGTTACAAGTGTAGCTACCTAAATCCACTTTTACTCATATCATGTTTAATATTCATTTTCAAAATAGTCATTCCAAGTTAACTCATTCGAATACTTGAACCTAAAACAAAACCAATTATCATTAATGATCACTCGCGCATTCGTTCCGTTTGGTTGTTAATGATGATTTCATTTTCAAAAGAGTTAGTAATGCGACCACTCTAAACAATTGTTGTTTGGTCATCGCGAATGCTCAACCTAACTGCGAACCCTTTTCCAAGTTATCAAAACATTTTCCCCAAACCAAACCAACGAAACACTTTTCAAAAGCGAGTCTTAAAAACATCAAAATCAAAACTAATTGTCACTGATGATCACTCGCGAATTCTTGCCGGTTGATTGTGGGTGATAATTTCATTCTCGTGGGAGCTAGTAGTGTGGCCACTCTAAACCGTTGTTGTTTGGTTTTCACAAACGCTCCCCTTCAATTGCGAAAACATTTTCAATGCTTAAAATAAAAACCAGTTGTCATCAATAGTCATTCGCGTCGTTGCTTAGTTTGATTGTTAGTGATGATCTCATTTTCAAAAGAGTTAGTAGTGTGACCACTCTAAACCGTTGTTGTTTGGTCACCATGAACGCTCAACCCTTTTGCGAAAAACTCTAAAAGATAAAAAAACAAAAACCCTTTTCAGGACAAACAAGAACTACGTAGCTTTGAATTCTCCATCGCACTGGGAGATACGTAGGAGCGAGAGGCTAACTCTCGTCAAGCGCCAAAAATAAAAATTTTCATTAAGTCTTTTCATCCTTTTTTTCAATAAAGAGGCAAATTTAAGTATTTTCCAAATCAACACTCAAAACCACACACTTAATTAAAGGTTCCCTCTCAGGAGAGAGGACGCGTGGGGTGCTAACACCTTCCCCGCACGTGTAACCCAGAACCCATATCTCTAGTTTTTGAAAGACCATCCGCCTTATTTCAAAAGACCTTTTTTCAATGTTTTGGTCTTAAAATTAAAATATTGGTGGCGGCTTCATAATTTTTCCACGTTGTACATCGAGAAACCCAAACCGGATTTTTCGGGTGCAACAACTGGCGACTCTGCTGGGGACTTTTCTTTTTTAAGTGGGTCAAGCCTAATTAATTAAATGTGTGGTTTAATGTGCTATCGATTTGATTTGGACACTTTGTTTGCTTCTATCCATTTTCGGTTTCCTTTTCTTATCATGTTGTATGCATGTGCATTGGTTTCTCTTCTTCCATGTTTGTTTTTCCTTCTTCTTTGCTTATGTGCTTATTACCTCACGCATCTCCCCCATCTTGTTATGATCCTCTCTTCTTGGCTCCCTTTCTTGAGGTAAGCAATGCACTTGATTGTTGTTGAAACTCTAGGCTAGCTTATTTGATATTGAACCCTAGTGTAGACAACATGTTATTATTTGCTATTGTCTGGACTGTTCTGGGTTTTCCTTCGCAGGTGGGGATATATGTGGTTAGTTTTAGGTGGTATGTCCTCGCTACACACACTCACACCTTATGCGTATTGTGCTTTGAGAGGGGCCTAAAACCCCAGTCCGACAAAACTTAGGAGAGTGGAAACGAGTAGTGGATCGGCAATTGGATTTGTTGTCCTTCGACTCACACGAAAGTTTCAGCCAGAGTATGCTCTTTCATGATGCCTCACACCAGATGGCGTTCCATCGTTGTGGGTGCTACTGTGAAAGAGAATTAGCTCTGGTAACCTGGAGAGGAAGTGACTAGAACCCACATGGGAGGAACATTTTGAGATGTCCTAGAACTTAGGTCCTCGCCTTCGTAGGACACAAGGGGCATACCAAATTGTGTGTTGCATTGTAATCTAGGCACGTCTTCAAAAAAAGAAAAGGAGTTTTTTTCAAAAAAGAGAAAAAAGAAGAAAGAGCTGCCGTTGTAGCCTTTCTTTTGCCGGTCCGTACGAGGTAGCATGGGGCCCACTCTTTTCAAAAAAAGAGAGAATGAGTTGCCGTTGTAGCCTTTCTCTTACTAGGTCCATATGAAGCCACGTACAGCCCGCATTTTCCAAACAAAAAAAAACTTGAATCATTGCCAATAAAAACTCTTTCATTTATCCGCATGCACATAGAACATCATCATCATTTGCATACATATGTGCCTTACATAAAACAAAATTTTCAAAAAAAGGGGCAAAAAGCAAAACTTTCAAAAAAAAAATCATCATAGTCTTTTCTTTTACCGGGCTATATAATGAGGTGATGTTCCCAAAATTTCAGTCACCAAACTCGAAAAAATGTTTTCATCTTATTTTTCACTCGCATGTCAAGTCGCATTACCACCGTCATTTTCATATAAAGACATCATTTGCATTGCATAAAACAAAAACTTGATCAAATTCATACATGCATTTCTCTCTATCTCATTAAGGTTTGTTAGGAGTGCATTCTCCGCACGTGTGCGTTTCTATCCACTAAGGCTTTTTGTCCTAATTTTCTCGAAAGATCCAAAAATCGTGTCTTATTTAGAGCGCGTCTCATGCATTATTGTTTTCCTTTTTCACACATCATGAAAAAATAATACATTACATCTCATTTTGCATACATCTCCATTCAAAATAAATCATGTTTTCCCTTGCATTAAAAATCATCTGTGCCGCAAAACAAAAATAAACATTAACGTCTCATTTCACATGCATCTCCATTCAATATCTCTCATGTATTAAGAAAGTAATTCTGAGTATCACACATTTCATTTCATTGCATAAGAAAAATGAAAACCAGAAGCAGTTACCATCCATATCGCATTTCATTCATCCTTAATTATGCAAAAACTGCCATCAAATGAAGGTGGGCATCACATCAATATTGCATGCATATATCATCCCGCTATTCTTATAGCTTTAGCTCAAACGCGCCATTTTCTGCATGCATTATTATTTTTCTCTTTCATGTCATAACAAATAAACAAAAATCCAAAAATGTATGTTTTCTACTAGATTTTAGAAAATGCATCGCATGTACCCCCTTTTCCTTTTGCATGACATAAAAAATAAGCACTGAACGTTTCATTTTGCATGCATTTCACGCGTTAGAAATAATTGTGAGTATCATGCATTTCATTTCATTGCATAAAAACAAAATAAAGCAAGAAGCAATTATCATCCGCATTGCATAAGTATCACATTCATGCGGGTGCATGTACAAAAATCATCATCAAATAATGCAGACATCGCGTCAAATGTAGCACTCATGCATCATTTCGTTAACCTCATCACTTTGTTCGAATACATCATTTCTCCCTGCATGCATCCTTTCGAAACAAAGAAAAATTTCCTCATGTGTGATGGCTTAATGGGTAGAAGTGCACCTTTGAACGACGAAGGGTAATATCTCAAATTTGTTTGTCGACTACAAATTTGAGATGTTACTCTACGAGGTCAAGGCACTTTGACCCAGTCACACGTGTTTTATTTTCAAGTAGGAAATTAAGTTGAGTCAACTAATTGTCGAAACGTTTCAGTATATTGTGTGAAGTATTGAGTCAGGATCCACTCAATGTTTCATGCAGGTTACTCAGGGTAACGACAATCAGTTGCCTCATATCACCATTCTTGCATCTCTCATCATTCAAAAAAGGGGGCATTGGCATTTCGTATGTTGTCTCGTCTCTAAAAAAAAACTAAAAAAAAAATCAAAAAAATCGTTTTGAAAAAAAAGGGGGCATCATTCTTGCATCATTCGCATTGGCATTCCATATTTTGTCTTGCATTAAAAACAACAAAATTATTTAAAATAAGCCACACTTTTCGAGTTGTCATTCTCCACGCATTTGCATCATACTTGCATATCATAATTTGTTCATTCATTCATTGCATAAAATAAAAGTTGTGATGAGTAGCGAGATGTCCTTGCAAAACAATCATCCTTGTTGAAAAAGTTTATCCTTACTTGGTTGCAAACTCAAGGTGTTCCAAGGCACTCAGTTTTTTCAAATCAATAGCTCATTTGCATTTCTTTCAAAAGCAGCGCATCCCATCCATTCCATGACAAAAAGACTGAAGCAGCTCAAAAAAAAAAAATCATTGTTCTAACTAACGTTGACTCTCTGTGAAGCATTCCTATAGTGAACGTGCCCGACACGTGCAATTTCTCTTGTTTGAGTCAGTCAGTTTCTTTCCTTGTCATCATCACCATCCAAGTCTAATCCCACCCCGTCCACCCATAAAGCGCATGTTCTCTCCCATCAGTGCACACTTGACTTTTTGGTTCATTCTCACTAACAATCTAAGTCCTCCATGCTGGCGCAATTCTGTGATCACTAACTTTCTTTATCGACATTATATTCCTTTAGTGCAAGTCTTTCAAAAAAAAAGAGATAAATGAGAAGAACAAGCTCGCTAGGTTGAAAACCCGCAAAGGGCAGCCTAGGCAAAAAGGAGCGCCCGGTGGATTGAAAACTCGCAAAGAGCGGTCCAAGCAAAAATTAGGGTGTAAAAGAAAATGCAAAGAAAAGAGCAAACACATATGGATAGATAAATTGTTGTCGGGTTTTACGAAAAATAAGCAATCAGAATTCGAAGTGAAGTTTGGCCGCTTCCCCACAACCTCAAGGAAATCCAAAATCCAAAAACTCCCTCCTACCCACCGTAAGTCAAGAAAGTCCCAGGATATCTCCATCACTCTAGACAAGGATCAATTCCACATCATCTTTATCAGCTCACCCAAGTCCAAAGAAAAGAAAGAGGTCAAAAGGAAGAGAACGCAATCAAACCAAAAGATTCAAAAAAAAAAATGAAAATCTCAAAAAAAAAAAAAAAGACCAAGAAAAAAGAGAAACAAAAGAAGTACAAATTGTGAGCTGATATATTTCACCATGAAACACCGGAGATCCTTGTCTCCATAAACTTTCCAACACTCTGTTGTGTATAATCTTCTCTCCTTTCATAAAGACCGCAAACATTTCCTTTGGCCTCAACATCTAACCCTCCATAAATCCTCAGCCATTCTACCATGAAACACAAACTTGTTCTAATAAGATCCCAAGCACCTCATCAAACCTAATAACCATTTCCTTCATAAATCATTGACCATTGGCCGATGCCGAATAAGACCCAACAGACCCATCACCTCAAACACTTCATCATCCCTTCTCCACAAAACATCACAATCACGAAAAGTCCATCCCGATCAATAACCGATTGCTTTCTCAAATTTTAACCCTAGGACAAATAAGTTTATCTATTTACGATGGGTTTGCTCAAAAGAAAAACAAACGATCGGAAAAAAGAAAGCCAGACAAGAAAAACCCTCAGAAAAAAGAAACAGTCAAAAAAAAAGAAGAAAGCTGACAAAACAATAAAGACTTGCACTCTAAAATGCATTCAAGTTGCATTAAAACAAGGTTTAGTGATCACCAAGTGAGGCTTCTTTCATACTAAAAGTCAAAACTTTCATTGCATTTGAGTTTTTCTAAAAGAGAACCAAAGATTTGTACTAGGGGGCATTTCCTTCACCTCTCACTCCACTCAACCATGGGGAGATCTGTTCATCGTCTATCCCATTCACATACCACCCTCTGTTCATAACCGTCACCATAACTCTGTCACCTTTCACAACCTCACTCAAAGAAACCGTTTGAAATGTCATTCCAAAGTGGGGCAAGTACTCCTTCACCTCATTCATTCCCATAAAACCTCACCGGGGCAATCTCTCAACTCACTATTCTAAACAAGGCCATGTCCTTCTAATTGGGGCAGCTTTGTCCTTGTTATGACTGGGGCAACATCAAACTTTATGGGTTGAGACAAAATCTCTTTTGCTCCACCCTTCATTTCAAAAGCCGAAGCATTCCCAATTCATCATCTTCTACACCCCTAGTTGTTGTCACCACTAGACAGGGGCAAGCTATTCACTCATCAAAGACCTGAATTGGGGCAATCTTATATCCCTTGGTCCCTCATGAGCGTCGACAATAATCATGTCTGTCATCCCTTCACTTATCATACATGTTCTAAACCAATCCCAAGTTAACTGACTCACTCATTCACATTTGCACTCCTATGCATGCTTACTAGACAATGCTTCAAAGAGAGAACACAAGTTAGTCATGCATTCAGTCGTCATTGGAAGGAAGAGAAAACAAGTGAGCTTGTTTGTAAATAAAAACCTTGAGAACAGGAGTTTGAATCAAATTCAATTTTTCAACAGAATGGTCAATAATCATCTCGATTCCTTGCATCCAAAATCTCGTGATCTCATCATCACAAAATTGTTTACCTCATGCATCTAGACATTTCATTCTATTCATTATGGCATATGCATCAAAGCATTACATTTGCATCTTCACATTTTGTGCATTCATTCAAAACATAAAAAAAAAAACGTTCCATGTCGGTTGCACCATATTAATACTTGCATTTCATAGAGGAAAACAGTAAAGGAGAAAAAGAAGGAATCTTTTCATTACATTGGCATCATATTAATGTTAGTATTTCCATAAAAGAAAGAGAACAAAAGTCATTGCATCAAACATCAGAGCATTGCATCATATTAATGTTTGCATTTCATAGAAGAAGCAAAAAGAAACAAATGAAGTTAGAACAGGAGCATTCCATTCATCAAAGCATCAATCACCGCATACACTTGCATTCAAACATCAAAGCATTATGTTGATATTTACATTTCATAAACTACAAAGAAGAAGCAAATACAAAAGAACAAACACATTCCATAATATTCAAGACATCAATCATGGCATATGTTTGCATTACATGTGTCATTCATTGCATTGCTAAGCAAAATGCGGACGAACACAAGATGTTAATCCTCATGCCTAGTTCCAAGAATCATCACTTCAAGTGTCAGTCTCCAATATAATTCTCAACTCAGTAATCCTGGACTTGTCAGTCTCAAAATCTCATTCCCAATCGCTCCTTCAGTTCGGAGTTCGAATGCTCTGTCAGTTTGGCGTTCGGGCCACTCCTTGATTCGAGTTCAAATGCCCTCAGATCCCAAGTGGCTCATTAAAAGCACACCAAGTGTTCATTTACCGTTTTCCCATCAGCACGCCAAGTGCTCATTTACTATTTTCGCATCAGCACGCCAAGTGTTCATTTTCCGTTTTCCCATCAGCACGCCAAGTGCTCATTTACTATTTTCGCATCAGCACGCCAAGTGTTCATTTACCGCTTTCCGTCAAGACGCCAAGTGCTCATTTACTATTTTTGTATCAAGACGCCAAGTTTCATTTATCGCTTTCTTTCCAAAAGAATCAAAAATCCATCATCCCATCAAACATCAAAGCAATCTGATTGCATCACATCAATACTTGCATCTCATAGAAGAAAAGCCAAAAGAGCAAAAAAGCAACAACTAGCAAAAGGAGAGAAGCTAGAAGAAATAGAAAAATAGCAAAAGCAGAAAAAGAAACCCATGCATTGCATTCATAAGATATAGACAAAACAGAAAAGGCATCTCACCAAAATCAATCATTGCATTCGTGTGCATCCAAATACTCAAGTGCATGCATTTCAAAGTTACTACGGACTAGAGAGTCCCAAAAATCTCATTTTTAGAAAATCACCATCAACACTGAGTTCGTAAACTCCATCAACCCAAAGTTCGTAAACTCCATCAACCCGAGTTAGTGAACTCCATCAACCCGAGTTAAGTAAACTCCATCAACCCGAGTTCGTAAACTCCATCAACCCGAGTTAGTGAACTCCATCAACCCAGAGTTAGTGAACTCCCACAGAGTTAGTGAACTCCTTCCACAGATCACAACATCGTGTTCTACGAGCACGCGATTCCATCAGACTTCGTTAAGTCCTTCGGATTAGTTGTGTCAGCCTAAGGCATAGTGTAAATCCTTTGATCAAATCGCCCCGGACCGATATTGATCGGCCGCTCGAAAAGGCCACCCCCAAAGCTCGGACTCGACAAGAGTCCGTTAAAAGGTTTTTAGGCAACCTCCGAATTCCCAATTTACCGCTTTTCCCAATTTATTGCTTTCCCGTTAATGCGACAAGTGTTAACCCCTTTCTCAAAAGGAAAATAACAAAAGATTTGAACATTTTCTAAAGCGGACAAAATTAGTATTATTTCTATATCTTTATTTCCATTTTACCAGCAAATATGAAAAGGCCAATTCATATTTCTTGGCAAAATGTGAAATAAAGAGGGGCAGCTGTAATACCCCAATTTTGTCCGACTAGTTGAAAATCAAATAAATTGTATTTTTTAAAAAAACACCCAATTTTTAACGAGTATTTTTCTCGTTTTCAAAAAGAACTAATTGCGTACGAGCGTTTGTTTTCAATGATCTTGTTTGTGTTATTTTAATGACCTCAAACTGCTTTGTTCTCGTTGCACTTTGTGTTAGTTCTAATGCGTGTTATCTTTGTAGTCGTTAATGATTTTGTGTCGTTTATGTTGTTATTAGTAGAACTTGCTTTTTTTATTTGATTGCAAGAAAACTTCATTTAAAAATAATTTGGTATTAGTGTTAGTATTTAATTATAACTATCATTGAAGATTAATATAAAATGAAATTTAGATTTACACAAAAAAATATATAAATACAAAATCTGAAATTAAAGTTTTTACAACAAAATTAAAAAAAAAAACTTTGAGGCCTGTTGTCTCACGTGAAGCTCTCTTCCATTTAGAGCTCAAAACAATATCCTCTTCAAATTGCTCGATTTTTCATTACTCATTCCTAGCTCTTGACCAAAACCCACCTATGCTCCTCTCATGTCTCTATCACAAATTGCAACCTACAAACATAAGCCAAGTAAATAAAGCGAGTCGAGAGACAAAAAAAAAAAGACTAAAATGAGCATCATAGATTTAGGGGTGAGAGAGACATTTCAAGAGTACACGACTTGCAATAACAACAGAAACAAATGTGAATCCTATATAAAGCAGAGAAACACAAAGCGGAAGGGGATAGCAACCAAACACAAAACAAAGAAACACACAGAAAAAATACTTCACGACCTTTGAAGCACAGAGGAAAAACAAAGAACTAAAAACACCAACAGAGAGCAAAAAACATCACACAGAATCATCATCAACAACAACCACCAAACACCATAACACCACCACTTCACTCCATTAACCAAAAGAAAATCGAACATAGAAGTAAGAGAGCAAAGAGTTTCCAAAGACCGAAAAAAACAAGAAAAGAAACAAACCTCGTGGGTTCCAAAATGGCTCCGCCGCCGGAACGCTGTCTCTCGCCGTCGCGCGGTGAACCACCAAACGCCAAGCACTGTAGCAGAACCACCACCAAATACCAAAAGCAGAACCCAACACCCCTGTCTCTCTCTCCGTCGTCATCACCACCGCGCTCCGCCGGAAACACCACCACCGTCCTCGCCGCCTCTCGTTCGCAAACCCCTCTCTCGACCTCACTCTCTCACCGTCGCGACCTCCTCACCTTCGCTCTCTCTCGCGGTATCTCCCTTCTCTCTCGATTTCTTTCCTCTTCTTTCTCTCTTTTCTTTTCTCTCTTTCTCTCTCTTGAAAGTTCTCTCTCTCTTTTCTTTGAAATGGGACGGCTATTTGGAGTAAGGGAATATTAGGTTTGTTTGTTTCACATGTGTGTGTGGGTAAGGCTGTGTTTTGGGCCTCTCTTTTCCTTTTTTAAGTTTTTAAAAAATCGATTGCTAATAACACCCCTAGTATTACTACTCCGTAACCCCCACGCTTTTTCTAATAAAAATGCTAATTACACTCCATTTATCTCATTGGTACTCCACCCCTTTTCATTTATTTATTTCTTTTTTTTTACCTTTGTTATTATTTATTGTTATTACTATTATCACCGTTACTATTTACCTCATGTTATCATCTAATAGCATCTCTTTTTGCTTATCATTTGTTATCACTATTATGATGGTTTGTTTAATTTTAAACTAGGAATAATCACTTAAGTTACAAGTGTAGCTACCTAAATCCACTTTTACTCATATCATGTTTAATATTCATTTTCAAAATAGTCATTCCAAGTTAACTCATTCGAATACTTGAACCTAAAACAAAACCAATTATCATTAATGATCACTCGCGCCGTTGCCGTTTGGTTGTTAATGATGATTTCATTTTCAAAAGAGTTAGTAGTACGACCACTCTAAACAATTGTTGTTTGGTCATCGCGAATGCTCAACCTAACTGCGAACCCTTTTCCAAGTTATCAAAACATTTTCCCCAAACCAAACCAACGAAACACTTTTCAAAAGCGAGTCTTAAAAACATCAAAATCAAAACTAATTGTCACTGATGATCACTCGCGCCGTTGCCGGTTGATTGTGGGTGATAATTTCATTCTCGTGGGAGCTAGTAGTGTGGCCACTCTAAACCGTTGTTGTTTGGTTTTCACAAACGCTCCCCTTCAATTGCGAAAACATTTTCAATGCTTAAAATAAAAACCAGTTGTCATCAATAGTCATTCGCGTCGTTGCCGTTTGATTGTTAGTGATGATCTCATTTTCAAAAGAGTTAGTAGTGTGACCACTCTAAACCGTTGTTGTTTGGTCACCGCGAACGCTCAACCCTTTTGCGAAAAACTCTAAAAAAGATAAAAAAAACAAAAACCCTTTTCAGGACAAACAAGAACTACGTAGCTTTGAATTCTCCATCGCACTGGGAGATACGTAGGAGCGAGAGGCTAACTCTCGTCAAGCGCCAAAAATAAAAATTTCATTAAGTCTTTTCATCCTTTTTTTCAATAAAGAGGCAAATTTAAGTATTTTCCAAATCAACACTCAAAACCACACACTTAATTAAAGGTTCCTCTCTAGAGAGAGAGGACGCGTGGGTGCTAACACACCTTCCCGCACGTAACCGAACCCAGAACCCATATCTCTAGTTTTTGAAAGACCATCCGCCTTATTTCAAAAGACCTTTTTTCAATGTTTTGGTCTTAAAATTAAAATATTGGTGGCGGCTTCATAATTTTTCCACGTTGTACATCGAGAAACCCAAACCGGATTTTTCGGGTGCAACAGATTGTAACACCCCGATTTTCGTGGGTTGTAACTCTTTAGTATGTGCTTGCCTTATGAACTATTTTTGAAGTATTATGATTAAACCATTTTAATTTATTGTGGGTTTGGTACAACAATTAGTTGAAATCACTTTAGAATGTCTTTTTACATGCTCTTGGTAATATATGCTTATTATTATATACTTATTTTATTTTTATAAAATATTAGTGTTGGAGATATTATTTCTTTAGAAAAATATTTTGGTATGAGAGGTGTTAAAATAAAAATAGTTATAGTGATATTGAGCTTTAAAAGTGTTTAAAATGGGTTTTTGAGTTGTTTTACTCGAATACAACCCCTTGTTTTTCATTTCCGCACCCCCCAGTTCAGCTCACTCAAGCCCATATGCACTGTCCAGCCCAGAACCCGACCCACTCCTGTCTTCTTTTCCCTCGCAACTGATCTGCAGAATCAAAATCCTATACAGCTTTTCTCTCCTCCTTCGCGTTCCTTCCCCAGTCCCCGGCCAACACCAAAAATCGACACCCTGACTCGAAAATGACCGCTGGTCATGAATACGACATCAGTTTCTGCAATCGGTGTACTATTTTGCGAGGAGGAGCTATAAACCAGCATCCCTGGCGAGTGGTTTTTCGCAATCTCCGACCACCTTAAGCACTCCTTGCGTGAACAAAACATAAACTCGAGTTCTCCTCACCAGAATCGGACCGTCATGCGTTTATTTTATCCAATTGCTCAGTTTCGGTTGCCCTTGCTTCACACTTGTTTCCATGGCCGTGACGCCTCACGAAGAAGACCCTGTGTCACTATGGCATATGTGATTCAGCTTCTTCTCACATGAACTTTCGATTCGTGCATTACTCAACAACGAGCATACTCAGATTTGCCCAACATTCCCTGAGCGATGAAATTCCATATATTCAATTCAGATTTGGTCCTTTGGATAGTTCGATTCGTGTTTTCTCAAATCTGCATGAAATGTCATATACGAACAATCTCCTCGCAGTCCGTCTACTCGGATAGGTACTAACTTTCGAAAACACGATTGATTAATCAAGTAAATATTTTCCTATTATTCTTTTTAGATATTTGATTGAATGTTTTTGTTTAATTATATGCTTTTGAGTCAACGACTATGCAATTGGATTTATAACATGCTCGAAAGTTCGTGATAGTCTTCATACCTATTAGAAGACAATTCCATATCAGGTGTTCGAGTCAATGGTCACCTCGCTAGAAATATAGCATGCTCGAGAGTTCGTCATTGATCTTCGCTAATCCTATTGGAATAAACTCGCAATCAGGTAAGGGGGCTCTCTTTCCATTCTTAATAACTCATAGAACTAGTATCCATAGGAGTTAGGTGTTAGGAGTGATTTCATTGAATGGAATGATTATGTTGTTGATTGTCATGATGTATATGGTGTGGTTGTTGAATGAGAATATTGTTTTTGTTGAAATTGAATTTGTTGGTGTATGTCGATTGGGTTAAGGTGTTTAGTTGTTAATTCAATATAATTAAATGGGAGAAATTATGGTGAATGTTGGGTGTTTGTTAAATTGCTTGAATGAAGGTGTTTTGATGGCGTTATGTATGTTGTTGCTATCGGGTTGTGCTGTGAACAGGGGGCGTCAAATTGGCTGGAATTGTGCGCCTGGGTGCGCTGTGTGTGTGCGTGTTGGTGTGTGGCGCAGGCAAGGGCGCCGAATTGGCGTGCCCAGTGCGCCTGGTGTATGTTGCGTGTGTGCTGGTGTTGGCACAGGCAGGGGCGCCAAGTGTGGCAGCCCCATGCGCCTGTGTTATGTCTGTGTGTGCTGTGTTGCGCATAAGGGCGCCATTTGGCTGCCCAAATCCGCCTGTGGGTGCTGGTCTTCTAGTGCAGGGCGCCATTTTGGCTGCCCAAGTGCACTGTGTGTGCTGGTGTCTAAGTGCAGGGCGCCATTTGGCTGCCCAAGTGCACTGTGTGTGCTGGTGTCTAAGTGCAGGGCGCCATTTGGCTGCCCAAGTGCACTGTGTTTGCTGGTGTCTAAGTGCAGGGCGCCACTTGGCTGCCCAAGTGCACTGTGTTGTGCTGGTGTCTAATGGCAGGGCGCCAATTTGGCTGCCCTGTGTTGTTGTGTGTTGTTGTGCTAGGTGAAGGGCCACTACAAAAAAAACGAGGATTAGCGACAGAATTAGCGAGGGAAATTTTGTTCCTCGCAAAAAATGAGGATTAGCGACGGAACTGCAAGTTTCTCGCTAATGTGACCATTAGCGAGGGAATTAGCGACGGAATTTCAAGTCCCTCGCTAATGTCTGAACGTCCTGGTTGATTTGACTGCTGCAGACTGCTCTGACTATGCCAGAGTGACGATTAGCTTACGGCCAGGCGCACGCCCTCGCTAATGTCCAGTTATTTTTTTACCAAATATCTGATTCTCTCACTCTTCTCTCACTCTTCTCTCATTCTTTCACTTTTAACCCTCACTCCTCTTCTCTTCCTCTTCCTCTTCCTCTTCCTCTTCTCTCTCTCTCTCTCTCACCTACAAACTCTAACCCACCACCACACAACCACCACCACCACCACCACTCACTCTTATTTTTCACTCACAACACCCTCATTCTTCTCTCTCACCTACAAACTCTAACCCACCACCACACCACCACCACCACCACCACCACCACGCCCCACCACACCACCACACCACTCTCACTCTCTCTCTCTCTCCTCAACCACACAACCACAACCCTCTCTCTCTCTCTCTCTTTCTTCCACACACCACCTGACCACATACCTCTTTCTCTCACTCTCTTTCTTCCACCACCACCACCACCACCACTCTCTTTCTCCCTTACTCCTTCTCTCTCTACGACCACCACCACACAACCACCACCACCACCACATACATCTCACTCTTTTTCTCCCTTACTCTTCTCCTTCTTCTTCTCTCTTTACGACACCACCACCACCACCACCATCACACCACCACCACTCTCACTCCTCTCTCAAAATAATAATAATAATAATAATAATAATAACAACAACAATAATAATAATAATAATAATAATAATAATAATAATAATAATAACAAAAGTAATAATACTACTACTACTACTAATACTAATAATAATACTAATAATAATAATAATAATAATAATAATAATTCAGATTGATAAGCGTGCCAATCAGACTCGGGAAGCGTGTTGTCGGCGATTAGCGCGGAATTAGCGAGGATCGTCCTCGCTAATTAGCGACGAACACATTTCTCGCTAATTTCCATTAGCGAGGAGGAATTAGCGGCCGGCGGTCCTCGCTAATTCCCTCGCTAATGGCAATTAGCGACGGAATTGGGCATGTTAGCGACCGAAAATTCCCTCGCTAATGACCGTGTTTTTTGTAGTGGGCGCCACTTTGGCAGCCCAAGGCGCAACATCATGCACCTGTGTCTAGGTGATGGGCGCCACTTTGGCAGCCCAAGGCGCAACATCATGCGCCTGTGTCTAGTTGATGGGCGCCAGTTTGGCAGCCCAGGGCGCAGCAGTGTGCGCCCGTGTCTAAGTGCTGTTTTAGTCCCTATGTGTGGTTTTTAGTCCCTGGTGTGTTTTTAGTCCTTGGGGTGTTGTTTCAGTCCCTGGTGTGTTTTTAGTCCTTGGGGTGTTGTTTCAGCCCCTGGTGTGTTTTTAGTGTTTGGTATTGTTTTAGTCCCTGGTGTACTTTAGTCTTTGGTGTTGTATATAGTCCTTGGAGGGCTATTCTTAACGGTGATGTGTAATAAATGGTGAATATATACTGGTGATTGGGGGTCTATGACCTTTCTTGGTGATGGTGAGCAAACAACTATTGGTGAGCATGTTAATGCATATTTTGGTGTTTTTGGTGTTATGGTGCATAGTCATGGTGTCGCATAATCATATGCATACTTTGGTGAATAGGCTTCGGCCTCATTAAATATTTTGGTGAATTCCCTCAAGGCTATTTTGGTGATGGATCCACATGCATATGCCCGTGGAGTTTTGGGCTGCATCTCATACACTTACATGCATATGGTGATGTCTTTGGTGATTATAAATGAATGGTGTATTGAATATGTTTGTATCTTGGTGTGTTAGTTGCCTGCTCTATTGTGTTGCTTGTTTTATTTGTTATTACCTATGTAAAAAGACTCACCCTACTGCTTTATGTTGCTTCTCATAAGAGTTTGTAATAAATCTCTGAAGAAAGTGCTGACAGGCACATACTGATGCAGCTGCATCCAGTGTGGAAACACTACATACTCCACTATAACACTTAGAAGTAAATTACTTAGTGAAAACATCTCAACTACTTTATCTAACTGATTCCTTACACTCTTTACTGTTATTATTGTTTTTACTTTGAAAAACTCCAAACCAAAATAGTGCATAGTGTAGACACACTAAGTGTACACTCTAATATACAAAAATTTACAATACATAATCCCTGTGGGTTCGACCTTTCTTATCACTTTATTATTTGTGTGACTATGTATACTTGCATATAATTTCCTCACACCAACCATATATTCCAAATGAACACATTATTTTATTTTGTCCAAAAAAATATATATAACTACATATCCTTTAATTTTGAAATTGAAAAAGCCATATTACCGGATGAACTTCAGTATTAGGCAATTCCAGCACACCATATCCCTATGTAGCAAAGGTGGTAATCAACACTTAGATTGTTCGGTTGCCAAATTTAATAAAAAGATCCTGCAAAATTTAGGCTTATCTATGAGTAAATTTGAAATAGCAGTTAGTGTGTGTAATAGTTTATGGTATGTGAAATATTTATGACCTTTTGCTGGAGGCCTTACTATTTGACGGATCCAAATTGAATGACAAGGTAGGCAATGAAGCAAACATGGTAAGGAAGCATAAGAGAACCAAAATAGGCATAATCACAAAAGCGTGAAAATGATTTGAAAAAGACCTTTGGTTTTTTAGTTTCAAATTTTATTTGAAGGAGAATATATAAAAATGTATGGTCAGCAAGGTGGCTTTTGTGGTACCAAAGTCTGACAATTTTGGTATGGTACCCAAATGCATGTGTAGCCGTTGATATATGTTAAATATATTGAATGGTGAAGATTAGCGACCCACAACCTGTTTGATATTGAAGTTTGTATTATTTTTTATAATTAATACTTTTGACCCTAATGTTTTTTTATTTGTCAATTGGAAACAAAAGTTACGTAACAGTGAAAATTGATTTTTACTTTATTGTTCAAGAAATTACCATTTTACTGTAAGAAATGCTACCTAACTGTTAAAATTGATTTTTACTTTACTCTTCCATAATTTACTATTTAACTGTAACTAATACTACCTAACAGTTGAAATTTATTTTTACTTTACCTAACCGTAATAAATTTTACCTAACAGAATTTATTATAGTCAAATTTGGAAGAATAATGTTGATTAAAAATTTGGGGATAAAACATGAATTAGTTCATCTTCTTCGACGTTTATTGTTCGAGATGGTTTAGAAGATGTGGTTCTTATTGTCCAAAGGTTTGTTGTTCTTCCAATTTCCGTTTTCAGAGTATTAGGTTAAGTTGATAAGTTTTACTTAGTAGGCGATGAACCCTAATATTTAGGAAAATAGTTGAAGAATAGGGATGTTAAACGTGTCGTTGAAATTGATTGTTTGTTACCGTTTACAGCGTTGTGAGTTGGTTCAAAGATGGAGTATTAGGCGATTGACACCGACACCGCATATGCAGGTTAGTGAAATTGGTTAAGTTCGTTTTGGTATTTTGTTTAGAGAATTAGGTATTTAATTTCATTTAATTTTCGATTCCCAAATTGGTTTGTTTTAATTAGAGGATTGTTTGGTAAGGCTTTGAAATCGAAAGATATGCATATGCTGACCTTTTAGAAATTATGAACTCGTATTATTTTGCTTGATTTGAATTTCATTAAGATTTGAATGTTGAAATTTCATTGATAAGGTGTTGAAGTTTTATGGTTGTAATGGAAGTACTTTGTTGGGCTATGCAGGTTGGTTAATATGGTTTATTGGGTCATTTCTACTGCTGAATGTAGTCCAGTGGTTGATTAATGGAATAAATTTGTTGCTCAACGTAGTCGATTGGGTGATTCTAGGTTAGTAGTTTGTTTAGATTCTGGGTTTAGTTATTGTATTGTATTTGATTTTGATAAGAAAGACGGATAACTGATAAGGAAAAAATTAAAGTGATGTAGGGCTTATGCTAGGACTGTGTCTAATGGAGGGTGCTACCCTTGCATTTGGGTGGATTATAGGTGTTGATACAGGGCCTGAAGGTGTGGACATGGAATTGTTGAATGGAGCCCTTAATTCCATTGGAAATATTTGGTTAGGAGTTGTGGAAGTTTTGACCGAAGGTAAGGATGTTGATTGAATGTTGTTACCTTTTATTTTGTAAATCTGTAAACATAGTGGCAGTTGCCTTATTGCAAGCAGATGTGTGTATTTATGAATTGGTTGACCTCCATAATTATTTAACCTCTAGTTCTATTGATATTTTTGAAAATTATATTAATTTTTGGACAATGTCAGGATCAATAAACGTGGATAAATAAGATGTGTGACCCATGAAGATAAATAAGAAGATTGTTTGTATTAATGTTATTGGGATTTGGAATGGTAGATTGCGTTCCCAGGGCAAGATAGTAATAAAAAGATTGACTAATAGGATAAAGAGATAAACCATTAAGGGATAAAGAGATAGAGAGCTTAGTTGAGCTGAGTTGCAGTATTGGAGATTTTGATTGTAGTAATAGTTTAATAGTTGTGTATTTATGTTGAATTAAATTATGTGTGCGACATAGTAATGTATTAATAAAAAGAATTGCTAATAGGTTAATAAACAGAATATGTAGATAGTGATAAAAGCCTTTATTAATAACTTGAGGACTGCACATTGATAATAATTCAAAAGTCCCCTAACTAAAATGTAGAGAACATAAGAAGTCCACTTAGTTTGCAAAAAGATTAACCCAAAAGTAATGCAGAAATACAATAACTATAATTGCAAAATAACATGATCCACAAAACTTCCACTTGAACCAGCCACAAAAGTTCCACTTGAACCAACCCCAAAAAACAAAAGTTGAAGCTTCCCACTTGAACCATTCCTACCAACTTAGATTCCTTAAGATAGACTGTTCCAAAACACCTCAGCTCTATCTTGAATCGAATCCCTTATTTCATTGTTCAGTCTCAATAGCAAGCTGGTGGCCATTGTCATTCTGAGCCGATTTTCTTGGAGTTGAAACAATGTAGAATGTAAGTTAAATGTAATTAATGATAATAAAGATAGGCTGAAAGGAAAATCAAGCTTTCAATACAAACCACTCCAACAATGCTTGGAAAGAAGTTGTGTTCCATTTGAAGCCAATCTAGTACCCAAACACTTGAGCTAATTCTATTAAAGAAAAAAAAGTTGTTAGTAATATTCTTGAAGATGTGATTTTGTAATTTACATTAGATGTACTTACTCATTCCCACAGTTAGGGATTCCCCTTGCCTCCTTTATTGGCCAATCTTGGAAATCGACAACTTTTTCCTTGAATGTATCTCCATAGTTGGAATGACCAATCATTTGGGCCAACACTTCAGCCTGAAAATGGTAGTCTAAGTTACTTTAAGAAGGTGTTTTCAAATAGTGTTTAAAAAAGTGTCAGTTTACTAACCAGATGGTGAATCTTAGCCTGCCTAACTTTAATTTGCTCAATTGGTAGGAAGGAGTCCATTTGATAAATGATTTGGTCAGGCAGTGAAACAACCATGAGGCAGTGATTATCAGCTTCAGTTTTGTAAGGGACATAGATCTAATTGAATAAGGGAATAGTGTTAGAAATGTAATAGAATGAATGACAAAAAATGCAGAAAAATTATAAGTAGTTAGTGACTAACATAATCAAGGTTTGGGAATGGTTGCATCCATTGTTTGCAATATTTTTCATATGCATCATGACATGTAATTCCTTGGAAACTAAACAGCTCAGCTTCAAACATTGGAGGGAGACACCATACATTCCCTTTGTTGAAAATCTTTTGAACCCATCAGACTTTGTCACAGGCTATGGCCAGAATTTCACTTTTAACATGTTTGCCAGGGCACAAGCTTAGGAAGTCACTTCTTGTGGCAAATATGTCACGAGATATAAAAAGTATCTCCCTGCAGACATTGTTTAAGACATTAAAAGTAACAGTAAACAATTGTAATGGATAGTAATAGTATATATATATATGTTACCCTAGGTCTTGCTCTGGATGAAAAAGATATACAGCTGCTTGCTGTTCTTGAAAGTCTAAGTTCATATCATTAGTAGGCTTGAATTTAAGTCTCAATCCCTACATTAGCAACAAAGTAGTTTGTAAAAAAATTGATGTGTTTAACTGGCGTGCAAGCTGAAAGATAGGGTTATAGAGCAAACCTTTGGTATTGTTGTCCTAGGATACTTAGTAACAGTCACTCTTGAAGGGTTTAGGGTTGTCCTTCCAACAATGTCATTTCTTCCATTTTCTTCAGTCAATCTAGACTTGAGTGCCAAATTTTGAAGCTGTTGTGTAGAGAGCGATGTGGGGGATGGTGAATGGAAGAGTCTCTTTGCAAGGTTTACACCACCAACAACATTGGAATTTTCAGCATAACGTGAATACATTGAAGATTGTCCTTCAGAGTTCTGTTTTGTTGTTTCTTCAATAACAAGTTCCTAAAACAGAATCATAACAAGTGATTATCTTAAGATTTAAAGTGATTAATGTCCTAAAACAGTATGCTAACAAGTGAATATGTGATGATTAAAAGGGAGTTAGGTATAGTGAATGGTACCTTGTGAGTTGTTAATGGATGTTTGTATTTACTAGGAGTGAGTTTGGACATTTCAATTGATTTGCCTTTGTCCACAGCAGATGAACGAGTCCAACTAGCAGGTAACTGTGGTTTCATTATATTGAGAGTGTTTTCCATAGTTGGTGTAACAGTTGGACGACATTTTTTTTGAACCATTTTCTTCATCATCATTAGTAAGTGATATAATGACGTTGTTGATTTCATCATCTGTTAAGTTGTGTAGTAAAGCCTTTCTTTTACCAGCTGAGCCACCAATATCTCCAACGTCTTCCACAGTAGAAAAGTCATTCTTTTGAGGATGTGAAGTGTTCTCAGAAGTATTGTTTTTCTGCAAAGGTAGTTCTTGCTTGTTGGTGGTAATGAAATTCTCCAGTTTCTTCAGAGTAGCTTGCATTGCAACAGATGCTGAACTAAGTTGACAAACAATTTTTGAGTTACTTTGTAGTTCAACTCTAAGATCTTTTATAGCTTTCAAAACATCATCCATAGTAGCCTCAGAAGGTAGTTTTGTAGGACTAGATTCAGGGAGTTCATTGCATTTGTTCATTTAAAGTAGATTAGAACAAGGAAGATTAGAACAAAGCAGATTAGGACATTTCCATGTAGCAACAAAGTTACAACATAGATTAGAATACATACCATGTTGCAGGTGGTATAATGTTAGTAACAATGACATTTCCAGATGCAAGTTTGTTCCCATTAGAATGCACACTACATTGTTAAGAAAGAAATGTTAATATAACAAGTATATTCAAAAATTATTAAGACTACAAGGCTGAAATTACTTACTTAGAACTATTTTCAGCAGCAGAATCCATTTGTGCAAGTAGTTCCATCATACTTTTACTCTTTGACATGTTGATTATAGAGATTGAATATTTGTTTCTTTCTGGATGTTGTCTTCACAAGAGCTTGATTAATATATTTATACAAAATGGTGTCCATATCAAGGATTTCATAGGATGCAGCTCCAGGTTTCACAAATTAAGCAAATTAATTAGACCAAGCAAATGCAAAAGAACAGAACAAAGTCCTATTTGTGTGCAAGAAAGGAGGATTGAGGTGGTGTTATTGAAGCCTGCTTTCATGGTGATGTAAAGTATCTTTTTTTAGTGTAAGTGAACATAGCGAAGCGTAAGAAGGAGGCAGCTGCATTTAATGCTGGCTACCAACAAAGTTTGGTTTTAATTTGTCTTAAGTTGTAATAAATTATTATTATAAGTAATATTCTGAAATTTTATTTATACGAATTGACTAATAATATGTAATTGAGTACTTAAAATAAAGGATGCATTACATTATAGTATTTTAAACATGATAACTAAAATTCCTTAACTTAAGTTTTACTACAATGAGATTAATAGGTCCATGTTACAAAGAGCCAAAAAAAATTGAGGAACAATGATAATAGAAGTAATAAGATCAATTTTTTCCTAATGGATAACTCAGCATTCAACTTGATTCGGAGGTTCATTGTTTTCATCCTTTCCTCCTCCATAACCCTCAGTGCAAGTGCAGATACGTTAGCTTCACGTTGATCATCTTCGAGTAGATCTTGTTTGTCTACATCTTCTTCCCAAATCCAATAGTTGCATGAAGATTTCATCTAAAAATATTAATTATTAATAACATAGTGGACAAGAACAATGTGATTGTTATAAATATCATTAGGAATTATGAAGTAAGTTAATAGTGGTTAGAAGAACGTAAATTACCGTCCAAAATGGGTATTTGAAGTAATTTTTCCCAGCATTGATCCCTTGCCTACATGTCCTCATGATTGAACGTGAACCACATCCACATTTTGGGCCTCTACGAGCTGAAGATGATGCAGATGAATTGGTTGAAGTCATTGTGAAAGTTGTGTATGGTGAAAGTTAGAATTGGTTGAGTAGCACAAAAATGTTGTGAGTTAGTTTTATACAAGCAATGTATTTAATTGTTGTAGGTATTGTTTGGTGGTGTATTAATTGTCATGAACTTTAAATAAGAAGCATATCTTAAATATAGTGGGTGGGTTTTAATTGAATGGTACTATCGCATATCGTTGTTGAAAAAGAATAATATTTATAATTTGGAAACTTTATAATTGTAATTGAAATGAATGAAAACCTAAATTAAAGAAAAAATGTAAAAGTTAGAAAGTGTTTAGGAAGAATGGAAAGAAATATATTTATTTAAAAGAAATGTATGTCAGGATGTTAGAATAGATGGTGGCTTTTTATTGTTTACTGTGAAAGTAGATTTCACTGTTTGTACAATATTGCCATGCAATTGTCAATGTCAACACCATTGACAGACTGGGATAAAGTTGTAGCCGTTTGTAATGGATAGTTTATGTGAAATGGTTAAGTTAGGACTAGATAGTTAGAAATTGGATCCTCTAACTTAATGTAATCTACATTTTTCTAACTTTAGTGTTTTTTTGATGAGAGAGAAAAATAAAAATGGTGGGAAATGGAGGGAAATAAGATGAGAGATAATGTATTGGAGGAGAGAGATAGATATTAAGTTAGAGGGAAGTTTCCTCCAAAAATTTAGAGGATCCTTACCCAGATAGTTAGGATGAAAGTACGTTAGTATATGAGGTAAATGAAATTGAAAGAGATAACATTATAGTTGACGAGAAGTTGAAGTTGTACGAAAATGAAAAAAAAAAAACAAGTGGTAACAATAAATTTATTATAGTTAAAACTGATTAGTTTTACATTGGATGGTTCATAGTGTGTTTATTTGTTATTTTTATGATAATTTAAAAGACATATTATTATTTGGATTACACAAATAATAGACATACAATATACATTAATAATAGTAACATTAAAAAAGTGAAACAATAATTAGACATATATAAAATATACACCAGTTACATAATATATAAGAGATTTGATAATTGTTTGCAGTACTGTGTAAGAGTCTTGTATGAAGAAGAAACACCAGTCCTGACGGAAAGAAGCAAACTACGGTTATGATGTACATCAAGACTGTAGTTAACAAGCCAGTACTCTCATCATCTGCCTTAGTGATCCAAAACAGAGAAGTGGAAAGCATTATACGGCAAAGTGAGGTAGACCTAAAACAATCCAAATTGTTGACTAATATATTAAGGTGGCATTGTTTATGCCACCATGCCTTATCCCATTAAAAATTGAATTGTCAACCAGAAGAGGCGTTAGTATACCCATCCAGCAATATTTAAGGAATCTAAAAATTCTAAACAACATAAAAGATGAACACGATCAAGTATGACCCCATTCACCACCTTATGAACTCCGAAACTCTGATTAGGAGGCCATCTCCAATTATAATTTACGGATTCCATAAGGGAGAACAAAGAATCAATGTGAATGAAGGTCTTCATGATATTTGATCATAATGCATAGTAACAAAAATGAAAGGAGAACTAGAAGGTGTTGCTACTGGGTGGGACGTTGTATGGTGATGAGTTCCTATATTTATACTAGTTTACTATGTTGGAAAAAATAAAGTATATAATACTAGTAGAGTATATTAATTTAAAAATAAATTAAGGAAAAAAGTTTAGGAAGGATACATTTATATTCGATTATATTAATATAAGAATATAAATATTCAATAATATGGTACTAGGTTTTTAGTAAATATTTATGTAAATACAAGTAGAATAAATAGTAGAAAATGTTATATTTAAAAAAGGTAACAGTGAGAAAAAGTAGATTCGGGTTTCCGCGTGGGAATCTAATTTGTGTGTAAGCAAGCATTGCAGGGTGGCAGAGGTACAGGCTTTGTCCTTTACTCAGTGTTGAAAAAATAATGTTGTTGATCGAGACGTTTGTGTGTAGTCAGGGGACAAGAGTGTTTCATGATGAGATGGGTGCATGGTGGCTTTATTGTTGGAACAAAGCTGGTGGTGTTTGCTTGTTTTATACTAATTGGACTTATAACCCACGGTTTGATCAATATTAGTTGTTGTAATAGAAGTTTAAAAACTACAAATGTTGAACTTAATATGAAGACATAATATTACTTCAAATATGAAGAACATATTTGTACGCAACTAACATTTTTTTTGTTAATATTGAAAATTATCTTGACATAGTTTGGTAATGGTACAATAATAGTAGGACAAATGGAAGAAATTTGATCTTTACCTCAATTGATTAACCGTTGGATATGTAGATAGATATTTAGTGAAAATTACCATAATTTTTTAGTTGAATTAATTAGATAAAACGAACTGACAATTACAATAACACATAAACAAGTAGAATTAAAGTAGACAAATAAAAATAAAATACAACAACAATTACTCAATTGGTGGATTTAATCGACGAATAATCTCAGCGACGGTCCTCTTACTTTCGACATACATATGAATATAACTCTTTCATTTAAACCTAATATGAGTGGACATCCTGTCTCGGAGGTCATCCTTGCTGTTGACATCCATTGTAGACCAGTAAAGACCTCCATCTGTTGGTTGAGGTTTCTAATGATATGGAGTGCTTTAACCTGCATTGTATAACATCTATCTCATTGAA
Source organism: Oxytropis ochrocephala (assembly GCA_020916435.1). Lineage (NCBI taxonomy): Eukaryota > Viridiplantae > Streptophyta > Magnoliopsida > Fabales > Fabaceae > Oxytropis > Oxytropis ochrocephala. The sequence continues at coordinate 126,691,550 of CM037088.1, forward strand.
ACATACACCATCATGTTGCAAGATGATACCCTCATGATCAGCAAACCCCAGATTAGAATGAACGATAGTCAAGGAAGAAGGCTCGTAGTATGACATTAGCGAAGCCTGCATCATCTTAACTTGTGTTGTGTGAGAGAAGGAAGTGGAAATTTTTAGTGTGGAAATAGTGTGGGTTGTAGTGGGTATTTATAGTTGAGGTCAAACATTATCAACCATTGGATTTGTTCTTCGAATCTAAAATAATTTGAAACACCAATAGGACCGGTTTTTTAACTTATAAATACCAACTACTCCTAAACCCTAAAGGCGGTGACTAGGAATGAATAAGTGATAACTCTATTTTATATAGAGTATTTCATATGTTTAAACTTAGTATTTGCTCTCTTTCAAGTAATAATAAAGAGTTTATATAGTATTTTATGTGATATATGATAACTTGAGTGATTTGAATGGTTATAGTTATTATTAGGCCATTTTGGATATATTGTGGTATGTTTGATGTTTTTGTTCAGTGCAGTCTCAATGCTAACTGCATCAATGCTCCCGTGACCGATCTGCATCAAATCTGCACTACTTGGTGAATAAGCGACTGTTTCATATGCATCCACTTGCAAGTGATGACCTCCTGCTTGGTTCTCTGATGCCATCCAACCTTGTATAGTAGGCGCCTACCATTCACACATAGCTATAGGCATAGCTTTGAAGAGTCACTAACATAGGGACACATGTTCACACATCAATGAACCGCCCTATGTCATTAGTCAAAGATTTCAACATGGATAAAGCTCTGGAAAGCAACTACAACTATGATCCACTCAAGATGACTTCAACATGAAGGAAGGAAGCACCTCACTTGAAGGCTATAAAAGGACCTCACATATTCATTTGGAAATATATCACAATCCATAAGTTAGATCAAAATTTCAATATACATAGTTAGTTTTTATATTTTTAGAGGAAGAGGAAGGAATTCATAATTCCTCCTTAACTCATTTTCATAGTGTTTGTATAGTGCTAAGGAGTAATGCTAGTGCATTGCTAAAAGATTTCATACAAAGGTTTTCAACATTTGTAACTTTACTCTTGTTGTTTCTCTTTTGTGATTTCTATATATATAAACATGGTCTATTCAGTTTATATATATCTTGCAATGTCTCTTGCTAGCTAAACCTTTCTTAGTTGGAATGTTCTAATCATTTAATGAGCTTTTAAGTAAGTATGATGTATGTATGTATGTATGTATGTATGTATGTATGTATGTATGTATGTATGTATGTTTGTACTTTAGTTCTTGCTTGATAATCTTTCCAAATACTTATTTTGAACTTGATCACTTAGAATAAGTAAGATTTGTAAATGACCAGAGATGGCTTACAATTAAGAACTCAAAAACTAATATGGGTGAGTGTTTTACATAAAGAAAACTTTGTGAAAACCATGCTAAGTCCTAGAGATAGGATAGTATAGTCCATAGGATAATTGTGGGTACTTAAAATACAAGAGTGAATTTATTTAAGCAAATTGGATAATTGTTAGGAGGCAAGATTGGCACTAACACCCCTTTCTTTTCTTGCATAGAACAAGGATCATAAGAATTTGGTAATGATACTCTGAAGAAAGTGACCGAAAGGCACATAGCTAATGCAATGACATTCGGTCAATTTGCATCACATCTTGCATCATACACTTATAAGTAAATTACTTGATGAAGACATTCCAACTAGCTTTTCTCTTTTACACTATCAACATTTTTTACTTTGCTTTCTTTCTAACTTAGTTGTGATCATCAAACAAAATCCAAAATTATTTTGTTACTTAGTGACTTTACACTTTATTACTTTATATTTATTTTAAAAGTGAGTTTTTCAATCTCTGTGGGTTCGATCTTTTTACTACTTGTTTTTGGACAGTGTATACTTGCACACAAGTGTATGTGTTGTCACAGCACCAATAAGTTAAGATGTTCAACCCTAAACGGTTTCCTAAGAATCATATAGTGAGGTAGTAACAACGACAAAGTAATACGTAACCAATATGTATTTCACTATGAAGGACCAATTAATAGGTTGACCCAACGGTTTACTAATTAACAAACAAGTTGGTCGTTCTTAGTCACTGATTTAGGTTTCAGGGTTTAGGATTTATCTAGGGTTGAGGGTTTAGTTACAATGGTTCACCGAAACAACTTGGTCTTTGTTTCTGACCGACTAAGGTTTGAGCGTACTACTTGGTCGTTATTAGTGACAAACAATGCGGTCTATGTCTACTTGTTGATCAAAAGTGAGTTACTGTGGTTCACCGAAACAAGTTGGTCATTCTTAGTGACTGATTTAGTTTTCAGGGTTTAGGGTTTAGTAAATGACTTTGCGGTCTATGGCTATTTGGTGATCAAATGTGAGTTACAATGGTTCACCGAAACAACTTGGTCTTTCTTTCTGACCGACTAAGGTTTGAGCGTACTACTTGGTCGTTATTAGTGACAAACAATGCGGTCCATGTCTACTTGTTGATCAAAAGTAAGTTAATGTGGTTCACCGAAACAAGTTGGTCATTCTTAGTGACTGATTTAGTTTTCAGGGTTTAGGGTTTAGTAAATGACTTTGCGGTCTATGGCTATTTGGTGATCAAATGTGAGTTACAATGGTTCACCGAAACAACTTGGTCTTTCTTTCTTTCTGACCGACTAAGGTTTGAGCGTACTACTTGGTCGTTATTAGTGACAAACAATGCAGTCCATGTCTACTTGTTGATCAAAAGCGAGTTACTGTGGTTCACCGAAACAAGTTAGTCCTTTTTTTAGTATATATCAGGATATATGAATTAGCCTTATATCACGTAAATTAAAGAAATATAATTACTTTTTTGCATCATTTTGTAACCTTGAATTCATTTATTAATTTTTTTTAATTTAAAAACGTTAATAATAGTATGTGCCTAATGAACTTAATTTAAATATATTTGGATTAAAAATGAAATAAAATAGAACAACATTTAACCAACCCAATACGAAACCAACCCAATACGAAACCAACCAAACAACCAACTCAATGGTCTAATCAGAAAACAGTCTTCTTGTCACAATTGTCCAATCAAACACAAAGGTGAGGTGAGGTGAGGATCAACAAGGGTTACCGTTGATTAATTGGACAGAATAGAGAAGAGCCGTTAGATAATTTCCAACCATTATATTATTAGTCAAAAAGTAGATTCCCACGCCATCAATTGTACTGCTGATCACCAATAGCTGCAGCCTTAAAGAAGATTCCCACGCCTATTATTCTGTTTTTATTCCTTTAAAAAAATTTGATTTGATTTTTATTGGTTCCCAAAAATGTAACGACCTCCCATGAAATCAGTTTTTTTAAGAAATATCTATCTACAAGTAAAAACGCAGTCCATCTCCACCGTTCAGTTACAAATGACGTGTTATTATTGATTGCTCCTACCCTCTACTCTCTCTCTCTCTCTCTCTCTCTCTCTCTCTCTCTCTCTCTCTCTCTCTATATATATATATATATATATATATATATATATATATATATATATATATATATATATATATATATATATATATATAACACCTAAAATGGCAATGGATTGAACTACCTCAAATATTTCCAGCAAAAACTTACATTAAGTTGCTAATCAAAGTCATGGCTCTCCAAAACAAAACATTCCCTACTGTGATTTATCGTAATTCGGTATTATGTTTTTTTATTTTAATAGTTTTCATTTGTGTTTATATATATATGTATATATAACTTATAAATTAAGTACTTCTTATTTATTTTAATTGTCATTTCAGAGGTACATAAAACTATCGAATAGTTTCTACGAAACTTATGGGGCGCGACTACCTCCATCTGTTACGATAGAAACACGCGCTGGTGGTCTTCCAAAAAATGCTAATATTTTTATCGACGACAATGGAAACACGTATTTAAATACAAACACTTATGCAATAATGGAGCTTTATGGTATTGAAAACCAAGCTCACAGGGAAATTACTCTGTCTTACTCATGTCGTGGCCGATTCACAATTGATATGGATATGGATCCTAGTCGCATTCGTCCTAGACGTACACGCCATGAACCTGTACCAATAAATGTAGAATATCCTGAAAATACTGTCGACGAACAAGGCACAGATGCTGAAGATCCTATTGTCATTGTCTAGATGGACAGTTGAATCCTTATATATCTATTTAATTTGAATATGTTCTTATTTTCCCCCTTTCAATCAGCAATGTAAGTTTTAGCAGTTTTATGTTAACCTAAGGAAATAACAGTGTTCATTTTTTGAATCTCATTTTATTTATGTCACTTTTAAATTGTTACAGATTATAAATTTCAATGACGCCCTTCGTTTATAATATCATTGTGTAGAATAAGAATACCAATTAGTCCGGAAACCCTAAATTGTAGTCGTTACATTACTAGGTTTGACTAGTTTCAACGTTACATTTTTTATTTTCTCATTTTATTTTTAATTGACAAAAATATAAATTAAATAATTTTTTAAAATTAGGCATGCCACTCCCACTGACACATGGCGTAAAAAGAAATATATTTTTTTTCCCAAAAACCACTTTTCTGGTATTATGTAGTTTAGGTAGGGTTATAGTTGTCATTACAATTTTAAGTTAACTCAAGTTACCACATGAACATCACTAGTTCCTCAACACTAAAGTCTTCCATCTCAAACGAAGTTGTAACCATCCATCTTCAACCATGGCGACAAACTATGGTGGCTCTTCTTCTTCACGTTTACGTCACGGATCAACCTCCCATAACAATGTTGCTGGAAATTTCAACACCCAGGTAGCATTAACACTATCCAATATGTTCAACTCATGTGATTCTTTGATGTTCATATCTATAAGTTCTTTATAATTAGGTTATAAACTCCTCATAATTCCAAACATTTCCTTCATAATTAGTTAGATTATGTTGTATAGAATTAGCTTACGGTTAGTCAGTTAGATATTTTCCTTCTCTGCACATTGTATATAGACTCATAGTCAGAATATTTTGTAACTAGATTTCATTTTTACTCAATAATGAAAACATGAATTTCACTTTCCTTTTGTGTTTGGATGCCAAGAAACATGTAATGGATGTTAAGTCCAAATCATTTCTGTTATTATTTTTCAAAGATGCATTTTATCAGTTAATTTAAGTTGGTTCTTGAATGCTTTCTAACTATCCCTTACAGGACATTGACTTGACCACCTTTCTTATCACCTACTCTGACATTAGGGGGGATATAATTGTGAGTAACTCTATCCTTTAACCATGATTACGTGTTTAAAATGTATTGCTTTATTAAGTAATGTTATAAACTTTTGTTACAGAAATTTCCTCAAAAATTTATCGAGTCATGGGGTTCCCGAATTGATGATTTAGTGCTACTCAACACAAAAGATGGAAAAGAGTGGTTCATCTTTGTCGAGTGGCGGAACAGAAACATTTGGCTGGGACAGGGTTGGCCTGATTTCAGAAACAATTACGACTTCCAACTATTTGATACAATTTTGTTCAAATACAAAAATGGATATAAATTTACTGTGCTTATCTTCAATGGTCCTAGCCTACAATATGGATGGGAAGATCGTCATCCCTACGACAAACCCGTTCCATTCTTCAAGCAAATAGTCTCAAAGAATTATGCTAACAAAATTGTAAGTCAACTATCTTCATCAACCCTAAAACTTAACAATCATTGTTTTTCCAATTATAGTAGTCACTAATGATTGTTAAATTGGAAGGTGGTACTAGAAAATGTCAGAGCTTTAAGTACTAGAAATCCTATGTCTAGGTTCTAAGTAGGCTCACTCCTGTATTTTAAACACCCATAGCAATGTCCTATGAACTATTATCTATTCTATGTCTAGACTTAGATAAAAATGCCTAAATGTCTTTAGTGCACCTTTTCGTTCATATAAAACTTTGAGTTCTTTTCATAGACCATGTCTGTACCTATGAATCTACTTATTTTAAGTGGCCAGTCTCAAAACAAGTTTGGAAATATTAACATGCAAAGATTTTAAAACACATAACATCAATACTTCATAACATTAAACTAGAGGTTCATTACATGCAAAACAACAACCCAACTATAATTCTATAAATGTTTAGCTCATGCTGAGCATCTCTACAGAAAGATAAGGAAGTGAAATCCAAATACCATACATAGAGAAAAGGAAACTAAACGCAAAAGATACGCCTAAGTAGCCTTCCTGCATGCACGCTGTAAAGACGTTACAACGTCTGAGCTTCACAGTAGTGGTTTGCGCCTGGGAATGGAAATGGAGTTTGAGAAGAGTTAAGATGAAGAAGTCTGTGTCCAGAACTTCTTTAAGAAAACTTTCTCTGAAATGGAGGAAGGTAGATGAATGGAGCGATTGGTCTGATTTGGGTGAGTGTATGTGTGTGTTTTGAGAGAGAGACAAGTCTTCAATAAATAGTCAAATGGGCCACATGTTGCTGATGTCATTCCCCACCTACCAAGCCTGCTTGCACACAAAATATTTCGACCCGACCTTTGCCGCGATTGCTACGGTCGTCCCGGCGTCACGTGAGGAGAGAGAAGATCTTCTGAACTTCTAAATCTTTGACCATCATTGCTAACGCGCCACAACTGAGATATTTCATTCTTGCTTTTCTGCCCTTTCTCAGACGTGGTGAGGGACGTTGCGACGTTCAGCTCTTTACTGCACAAACACAAGAAGCATCAAAACGCTCACAAAGTCACCAAGTGGTGCCAAAATGCATATAACTTGTAATTTAGCCCCTATCTAACTAAGAAACAATAAACTAATAGAAACAACCTACTATTGCTAGAGAACTTGCATGATTTATCTTTGAATAAGTATAAATAACATATAAATATGAGTTATCAGCCAGCGTATCAAGTTTAGCCGTCGAGGAAAAGAAATTCATTTTATTATTCAGCTTCGTTGACAAAAATGCATGTCCTCTTCGTAACCATTTTGAACATTAACTTAACATGTTGTATGAACACATCTCTTTTCTTTAATCAAGTACCTTGTGGAGATTGTTGGTTTCAGGTTTCATAAAACCTTTTCATGCTTTCTTAAATAAATTATTTTACCATTCCAATTGTCATTTACGCATTTGGATTAATTAGTCTACAACTTTTAACCCTTTAAACACGATCACTATGTTACAAAAAACACACAAATATCACTTCTTCCTTTATAAATTAGAAAGTAATATACTAATATCACTTCTTCCTTTATAAATTCTAGTGTGCTCAAATTTACTATTTCTTTTTTATGTATAAATAATCTATCACTTTTTCTCTATTATTAATTCCCCCAATTTTTTTAAGAATAATTCCCCCAAATTTTTTTCAAATACAGAATTTCAGAACTTGAAACACCATAATTGTAATCTTCATAAAAAAAAGGCTACAATGTTATCGTTACTTAACTAATCACAAGTCATTCATTAATAACATACATCTTATAACAACATAACTACCTCTCAAGAAACCTATCCCTTACATGAACTAGCTCTCAAAATACGAAGTTCTTCATTCAAAACACTATTTTCTAGACGTAACTCAAAGTTGCACTCACAAGCTCTTTGCAACTGATCTTCCAAAAGCTCAACATTACGTTGATTGTAATCAAGTATCTTTTTCCCGGTTCTTGCAAGTAGTCTCCGCAACAATAACACTGCAACATCCTCACGCGCATCAAATTCTGTACGTGCATACTTCCCAACTGATGTTCCCGACTTTCCCATCGCCTTGTCCATTATTGTACCACGATATTGATAGTGCCTCCTATTCCCATAACCCTTGAAATGTTGTAACGTGTACAATGGTTGTTCAATCTTCAACGGATGACAAGCATCACGTAGTACATTTTGCATGCTTTGATTTTCAACTATTATTTCACCTTTTTCATATTCACGTACACGGTCATCATCAACTTCAAATTAAAAATAATAATAACAAATATAAAAAATTAACTTTAACTTTAAGGATATCAACAAAATTTCTATTAACTTACAAAATATACAATACTTACCTCTTGGAATAGAACAAGGAATGGTGAAACTGCCTGGATCCTTCAATTTGCTTGGAATCTTACTCTGCATGATCATACTGCACTCCTCAGTCGTAGCCACTATTTCAAACTCACCAAGTCTCCTCCTTTTGGTTAAGACATCTTTCATAAACTTTGCATAGTTAGGCATTTGTTGGAGAGCCTCAACCAAAGGAACATTGATGTGAAGTTGCTTCAACACCTCTAAGAACTTGCCAAATTGCTTGTCTTGTTGCGCCTTCTTCAATCTCTGTGGGAATGGTGGAGGTGGCACATCTTGATCAAGCCCAGGTGGTGGCACTGGTGTTGCATCAGATGCTGCAGCATGAGTTGCTGTCGCATCTGTCTTACTCTTTTTTTCATTTTTTTTCTTCATTTTTTCAGGATATTTTTCTTTTATTTTATCACCACCACCTGTATCAAGTGATGGCCCACTCAAATCTTTTCCACTCCTTAGAGATATAGCCTTACATTGCTTCTTCCTCTTAGAGGATGTAGCTTTAGTAGTAGAGGATAATGCCCCACTAGGTCTCTGGGTTAGAGCAGTAGCTATTTGACCAAGTTGGTTCTCTAGATTCTTGATTGCAACTCCCTGTGTCTGATATTGAGTCTTTGCTTCATTCATGAAAGCCTTAAACATAGCCTCCATAGAGTTATCAGTTGTAGGAGCAGCTTGCTTTGACTGAGCAAAAAATCCTGGTGGCACAACAGTCTTTGGAGTAGTTGTGCTGGCGAGTCTTTGCTGCGCATTATTCTTGCTCCACGAAATTAGGATGGTTCTTCCACCCAGGATTGTAAGTATTTGAGTATGGATTATTACCCTTGTTGTACCCAACATAGTTGACTGAGATAGGATTCGCAGGACACTCCTCATAAAGATGACCTCCCCCACAGTAAACGCAACTTGGAGAGGAACCACATGGAGCTGGCTCAATTGCTGCTACAATTGCTTCAGTTGCTGCAGCACTAGGTGCTGCCATATTTCTGATTTGGTTGGAGAGGGAAGCCACTTGAGCAGACAAGGCAGTGATCTCACTCACTTCATGTAAACCAGCAACCTTCTTTTGAACACATGACCTAGCAGTAGGCCATTGGTAGCTATTTGCAACAATGTCTTCAATCAAATTGTAAGCATCATTGTAAGACCCATTCATAAGAACTCTGTAGCGACCGAAAAATCCGGGAAATGATTCTTCGAAAGTTCGAAAGGAAGCCGCCACCGAAATTCTAGTTTAAGGGCAAATTCGGAAAATCCCTTTATGTTTTAGGACAAAGCGTTGTTAGGGTTTGGGAGTCGTTATGTGTGGGGAAGGTATTAGCACCCCACGACATCCGTTGTCTAATTAATTAAGATCTATTTAATGATTACCCTTTTATTTGTAGAAAAAAAGACTTATTTAGATTTTTGGTTTTTAGTGCTTGACAAGGGTTGAGTCTTGCTCCTACGTACCTCCGGATGCAATGGAGGAATCAAAGATACGTAGTTCTTCCTGAAAAAGGTTTATTGGTTGGTGTTTTTTAGCGTAGGGGTCCTAAGATTCCTTGAAGTATGCTGACTCATCGATTCTAGGATGTTGACTAACCCGATTGTACAACCGACTTAGTCCCCTACTTTTTGAAAGTAATTTTGGGTTTTTGAAAGAAATTGGTTCGGTGTGAGGTGAGGTGAGTCCGTTTTAGAATAGGTATTCTAGAACTCTGAACTGCATCTGACTCATTAGTTCTAGAACATTGACTAACCGGTTGTACAACCCGACTTAGTCCCCTATTTTTAGGAAAAAATAGTTTATTCGTATTTATTAAGTTTTCGTGGTTCTTGAATATCTGACTCATTGTCCCTAAGATAATGACCAACCCGATTGTACAACTGACTTAGCCGTTTATTTAGGAAAAATAGTTTATTCGTATTTATTAAGTTTTAAGGGTTCTTGAATCATGCATGTACTCATTGGCTCCTAAGATAATGACCAACTTGGTTGTACAACCGACTTAGCCGCTTATTAAATTTCGAGAGAAAAAGTAATTAGATTTGAATTGGAAAGGAATAAAAATGAAAAAAGGGGGTGAATCAGAATGGGTTGTATTGTATATTTTACAAATTATTTTACAAATTATATATATATATATAAATGATAGCTGAAACAATCTTGTCGGGGCCTTCAATTATTTTCCTTGCGACACATTCAAAGATTGTCCCATCCTAATCATCGATTACAGAATCATTGAACAAGAAACTAACAAGTGAGGTTCTCGGTCAAATTTAAGCATTGACAACCATGCAATGCAAACCATTGTGGAGGAAAGTAAAACACAAACAGACATCATATTTTGGTGATCAAGGTAACTAATTACTTGTATTGTTTTCCTTTTCCCCTTTGGGAGGCGAGAATCTGAGAATTAACAAATATCGTGCTGGCACATTTAATTTTGGTTTTCCTTTTCTATATAAATAACATGAACCAAGCAAAAAGTATAAACCTAGCAATAGACATTAAATCATTCATCCACGAGGAAAAAAAATACAAGGCAAGGATAGTAATTTCAATTAGAATGTTGTTACCTTCTCACATCTAGTGCAACAAAGGGAATAAGCCGCTCAGAAAGAAGTTGTGCAATGATCTGGCCAACTCGTCCAAATCCACAAATAATGATGTGATCTTGCAGATCGTCTGTCTAGGTTCCAGATTAGCTTTCCTTCTTGCTGCCGAGAGCTCGTTCTCTTGGTCTACTCCTTTAATCTGCTGCGGCTTATCCGATTGCTACGGCTTCGTTCTTTAGATCTCAAAAAAGTTTCAGAACCGTGTTTAGCGGATTAGGGTTTCGATGTGAAACTCTAATCCTATTTTGGGTGATTTTAGCGGTAGTTTTTGCCTTGGTTTCTTGTGTATTTTATCGTGGGTGACCGCTTATTTATATTAAAAACTTAGGGTTAGCATTTAATTGGTTTTTTTGGGCTTTTGAGTTACGATAACGTGGGTTTGCCGAGCGATCTTGGAGAGCAAGAACGAACCCCTAAAGATTGCTGATGCTGCTCCTATTTTCCATTTTTTGCTTTTTTTTCGGATTTGTATTTTTGTACTTTTGGTATATTATTTTTTTTGTATTTTTTGGACTTTTGGATATTTAAACACTTTTAAATTGTAAATAAAACTAAATAGCATTTTTTGACATTTTTGGACTATATATGCTCAAAATAAAATTAACTGCACAAAATAAAAATAATAGTAAGAAAAAGCAGTCGGAATTGCGAGAAAACAACTCAAATAAGCTCCATTTGCAAGGAAGCGACTCGGATAAACCTAATTAAGTTCGACTAGGCCTAAATACGAAGATTCAACTAAAGAATGTGCGAAAAGATCGATCATTCGCGCGCATTCTCAATTTAAACAATGACATTTTCGACTTTATTTGACAGGTTAGTTGAGATTGGCTTAGGTTAGTAAATGAGACACTTTTAATAATTCTCGTAATGGCGCGACTTGAACATGAATAAAATAAACGACTAAAACAGGAAAAGAATACGGACAAAATTGGGGTATAAACACCTGCCTCTTTATTAGTATTTTACTAGAAAGTGATGAGTTCTCGAACTTTCGTAGTAGAAATAGGAATAAAGATAAGATAGACGCTAATTTTGTTCGTTTAAGGGAAAGCGGAAAGTTTAAGGAATAATAGGAAATTTGGTTAACACTTGGCGCATGTAGGAGAGAGTTGAATGAAGGGTCAACAAGGACTGAAGGAGCACTAAGGCTCGAAGGACCACTCGAGTGGTCGGAAGGCTGCCTAGGCCTTAATTGAAGGACCATCGTAGTGCGAAGGAGCGCAATTAGCTACGGTACTAATTAAGCGATGCGAGGGGGCCTTTATACTCGAGCGGCCATGATGGGTCAAGATCAGGTCTAGAACTGATATGTTGACCATGAAGGACGTCCACTGTGTCTTAGGCTGACACAACTAGTCTGAAGGACCACTCGGGGTCTGTGAAGGTCCGCCGGGCTCGACTCCGACGTTGCGACTTGGGCCACTTAGGCACCGAGGAGGGCGTAGTGTTACGAAGGACCACTCGGGAGTCCGAGGATCAACTTGGTGATCCGTGATACGATATGAGATCAACGCTTAAAGCGCTGATATTAGAGGAACAAAATAGGGACTAACACTGATCGTGTTTATCTGAGCACACCTAACAAATGCATCTACCGAGAAAGGGAAAACCAATCTACGTTTGATGAAGCAATTAATGGTGCAAGCAATGATTGGTATCTGGTAGGATGTGGAATGACTTTTTCCTTTTCTCCTTTCGCTTATTGCTTTTTTTTTTTTTTTTTTTTTTTTGAAAAATGATGAATGCCAAATGTGAAAATGATGCAAATGAAATGCTCGGGTGCAAATGCTATGGTGCATGAGGTGATGATATGATATGATATGATATGATATGATGTGATGTGATGTGATATGATATGATATGATATGATATGATATGATGTGATATGATATGATATGACATGATATGATATGATGTGATATGATATGATATGAGTGATTGGGGTATAGAAACATTTTTGGTAATGATGAGATGTGAGACTTTAGATGCGAGAAGCAGAGGTGAATATTGATCATTCTTTGAAAAGAATAGTTTTGATTCAATACTTCAGCAATCTCAATGTTGTTATTCTGATAATCGATGTGAAAAAGTATTTGCAAGCTCGCTCATTTTTCTCTTCCATTTTGATGCCCCATGATGACCGAAGTTTTGGCCCACACAGCTAAATAAGTGGATTTCCAACATCATATGATCAACTTGTGTTTTCTCTCTCTAAAGCATTGTTTTGTGAATATGTATAGTAGTGCAAATATAGATGAATGAGTCGGTTAACTTGGGGTTCTAAAGACCTAGGGCGTGGACATTTGTGGCACATGAAGGGGTGAATGACTGACCGGTCTTTGTCAAGGTCATGAAAGGTAGGTTTTCCCAAGCCAAGAAATGCAGGACTGCCCCAATTTAGATTTGATGACGGTGAGCGAATAACTTGCCCCTGTCTAGTGGTGACAAGCTAAGGGTGTAGAAGATGATAAATTGGGAATGTATTGGCTTTGGAATGAAAGGAGGAAAGCAAGGGACTTTATCTCAACCCATAGAGTTTGGTGTTGCCCCATTTATGGTAAGGACAAGATTGCCCCAACTAGAGTGGAAACATTTAGGATAGTGAGTTGAGAAATTGCCCCGGTATGGTTTTATTTGGCTGTGAATATGGCGAGGGGATGAGATGGGTGTAGGGTGAATTTTCCATTTGAAGGTGGAGTAAAGAGCGACAGGATTGCCCCACTTGGAATGGTATTTCGAATGGTTGGCTTTAGTGAGATTGGGAAAGGTGACGGAATTAGGGTTATGGGTTTTTGGAGATGGTCAAATGCGGCTATATAGACTGGGAGTGGCATGGGATGGATACTGGACAAATTTCCCCAAGTTCAAATGGAATAGATGGTAAAAGGGGTGCCCCGCTTTAGGATCTAGGTAACGACCCTAGCATGAACTTTTGGTTATTTTGAGAATGACTCTCAGACTATGATGGTCTTGAGCTTGCTATGATGAAAGCTACACTTGGTGATCAATAGACATTGTCTTGGTATAATTGTAACTTGGATGGATCTTATAGTGCAAGTCCTCTGATTTTCCTTTTTTTTTTTTTGAGATACATTTTCTTTGAGCAAACATATTGTAAATAAATAAACTTATTTGTCTGAAGATTAAAACTTTGAGAAAATAAAAGCAATCGGCCATTGATCAGAATGGATTTTTGGAGTTGTAATGTGGCTGATGGTTAATGGTTTATGAAAGAAGGGTTTATTAGGCTCAAAGGAGTGTTTGAGGGTCTATGTCTCGTGGTAGAATGGATCTGTTTAGGATTGTCACTTGGCCAAGGGTTTGTGGAGGGTAGGATATTGAGGCCAAAGGAAGGGTTTGAGCAGTGTAGTTTGGCTAATGGTTAATGGCTTATGAAAGAAGGGTTTATTAGGCTCAAAGGAGTGTTTGAGGGTCTATGTCTCGTGGTAGAATGGATCTGTTTAGATGGATTAATGAAGGATAGGACATTGGGAAGTGTTTGAGGGTTTATTTCAGACAATGATCTCTTATGCGTTTAATTGTACGAAATATCAGCTCACTACTTTTACTCTCTTTTTTTCGGGATTTTTCAATCCTTTTTTTTTGACTTCACTCTTTTGTGATTTTTGTTTCTCTTTCTTTTGAGCTGGGTGAGCTGATAAAGGTGATACACAATTTCGATGTGAGATAGATCTTTGTCTAAGGTGATTGGAAGTTTTTTTTTGGCTTAAGGTGGGTAGCGGAGGATTTTTTGAGGATATGGAATGATGGTCCAAACTTCATTTCAAATCGTGATTGCTCGGTTTCTCAAAAATTAACTCAAGGACAATAATTTACCTATTTACAAAATATTTGCTTTTTCTTTATTTCTTTTTATGCCCTAATTTTTGCTTAGGTTGCTCTTACGAGTTTTCAACCTAACGAGCTTTTTGATTTTTTTGTAAAGGACTTGCACCAATGGAATATAATGTTGACAAGGTATTTTAGAGAACACAAATTTGCCCCAGTATGGAGGGCTTAAAGCGTTATTTCATTAGTGAGAATCAAACCAACAAGTCGACTAGGTAGGGGAGTATGTACTTTGGGTGGTCGGGGTGGGATTAGACTTGGACGGGGGGTGATGACAAGGTAAGGACATTAACTGACTCAAACAAGAATGAAGTCACATGTCACACACAGGTTACTACATGAATGCTTCGTAGAGAGTTAACATTAGTTAACACATGAAAGAAAATTTTGGCGGACTATTTCGGTCATTCATCATGGGATGCAACGCTTTGTTAAAACAAATGTGAACGAGCTGCTAATTTGAAAAATTGAGTGCCTTGAAACGCCTTGAGCTTGCAACTAAGTATGGCTAAACTTTTTCAAAAAGAATGATTTACCTCACAAGAATGTCTCACCTCTCATCACAATTTTTTTCTAGAATGCATGATGTAATTATGCAAATGAATGAGTGTGCATGAAATGTGAATGAATGTATGTGAAATGCGAATGTAATGATAATGTATGTGAATGAAATGATAATATATGATTTTATTTATCGCGTCGGGGAATTATAAGTTTTACGTTTGGAGAGTAAAGTACAAAGTTTGACTTTGACTTTAGCATGCATGGCTTCTCTCCAAAATAAAGTTTTTAATTCTCAGGCCGTCGTAACATAAGATGTTTATTCTTGTTTTTTGTAATGCAAAGAAAATATGCATGAGGTATGGTTTCTAAGAAACTTGCGGTAAATAATATTTTGGGTTTTTGACTTTTTGATTTTTTGATTTTTGGATAAAAGATGGTAAGCACAAATATTTGTTTGAATGCAAGGGTATGAAGCTCCTTTGTGACCCTAGAAAGGTAACTTACGGAGTGGGTCTAAGGTTTCTTTTATAGTGAACCTCACAAGGATGGTTCTAAAGAATCCTACACATGGTCCCTAGAGCCAAGGACCCCAGTCAAGAATACTGACCCCAACAATAGGCAAGCTATTAGAAGGGATAGCATCCTTAAAAGGAATCAAACTCTAGGTGAGATTTTCATGACCACCCAACGAGACGTACGTCCCGCAGGCCATCACTACACAATCTCGTTCTAACTTAGGTTTGCACTCAAGTCCGGGTAGAGGACTTTTCTCACAGGTGTGTGATGTGTATAGGTGTAGTGTGTGTAGGAGCAATTAAAGACAAACCCAAAGCTGCAAACAAAAAAAACATACATACAAAATATCGTCTTCTGTCCTAGGGTTTATATATCAAATAAATAATATAACATGCAAAAATAAATAAACAAGGGAAGGGTAAAAATTAAATTAATACAACTAATTAGACTAGGTTTTGACTCTCTAAAAAGTTAAGTCCCCAGTGGAGTCGCCAGCTGTAGCGACCGAAAAATCCGGGAAAGG
Source organism: Oxytropis ochrocephala (assembly GCA_020916435.1). Classification (NCBI taxonomy): domain Eukaryota; kingdom Viridiplantae; phylum Streptophyta; class Magnoliopsida; order Fabales; family Fabaceae; genus Oxytropis; species Oxytropis ochrocephala. The sequence continues at coordinate 126,707,622 of CM037088.1, forward strand.
ATTCTTCGAAAGTTCGAAAGGAAGCCGCCACCGAAATTCTAGTTTAAGGGCAAATTCGGAAAATCCCTTTATGTTTTAGGACAAAGCGTTGTTAGGGTTTAGGAGTCGTTATGTGTGGGGAAGGTATTAGCACCCCACGACATCCGTTGTCTAATTAATTAAGATCTATTTAATGATTACCCTTTTATTTGTAGAAAAAAAGACTTATTTAGATTTTTGGTTTTTAGTGCTTGACAAGGGTTGAGTCTTGCTCCTACGTACCTCCGGATGCAATGGAGGAATCAAAGCTACGTAGTTCTTCCTGAAAAAGGTTTATTGGTTGGTGTTTTTTAGCGTAGGGGTCCTAAGATTCCTTGAACTGTACAGCTCACTGATTCCTAGGACGCTGACTAACCCGATTGTACAACCGACTTAGTCCCCTACTTTTTGAAAGTAATTTTGGGTTTTTTGAAAGAAATTGGTTCGGTGTGAGGTGAGGTGAGTCCGTTTTAGAATAGGTATTCTAGAACTCCTGAACTGTACAGCTCATTAGTTCTAGAACGCTGACTAACCCGGTTGTACAACCGACTTAGTCCCCTATTTTTTAGGAAAAAATAGTTTATTCGTATTTATTAAGTTTTCAGGGTTACTGAACTGTACAGCTCATTGTCCCTAAGATAATGACCAACCCGATTGTACAACTGACTTAGCCATTTATTTAGGAAAAATAGTTTATTCGTATTTATTAAGTTTTAAGGGTTACTGAACTGTACAGCTCATTGGCCCTAAGATAATGACCAACCCGGTTGTACAACCGACTTAGCCGCTTATTAAATTTCGAGAGAAAAAAGTAATTAGATTTGAATTGGAAAGGAATAAAAATGAAAAAAGGGGGTGAACTGTAATGGGTTGTATTGTATATTTTACAAATTATTTTACAAATTATATATATATAAATGATAGCCTGAAACAATCTTGTTAGGGCCTTCAATTATTTTCCTTGCGACACATTCAAAGATTGTCCCATCCTAATCACTGATTACCAGAATCATTGAACAAGAAACTAACAAGTGAGGTTCTCAGTCAAATTTAAGCATTGACAACCATGCAATGCAAACCATTGTGGAGGAAAGTAAAACACAACACAGACATCATATTTCGGCTGATCAAGGTAACTAATTACTTGTATTGTTTTCCTTTTCCCCTTTGGGAGGCAGAATACAGAATTAACAAATATCGTGCTGGCACATTTAATTTTGGTTTTCCTTTTCTATATAAATAACATGAACCAAGCAAAAAAGTATAAACCTAGCAATAGACATTAAATCATTCATCCACGAGAAAAAAAATACAAGGCAAGGATAGTAATTTCAATTAGAATGTTGTTACCTTCTCACATCTAGTGCAACAAAAAGGAATAAGCCGCTCGAGAAAGAAGTTGTGCAATGATCCGCCAACTCGCCCAAATCCACAAATAATGATGTGATCTTGCGGATCGTGCATCTCAGGTTCCAGATTAGCTTTCCTTCTTGCTGCCGAGAGCTCGTTCTCTTGGTCTACTCCTTTAATCTGCTGCGGCTTATCCGATTGCTACGGCTTCGTTCTTTAGATCTCAAAAAGTTTGTAATCAGTGTTTAGCGGATTAGGGTTTCGATGTGAAACTCTAATCCTATTTTGGGTGATTTTAGCGGTAGTTTTTGCCTTGGTTTCTTGTGTATTTTATCGTGGGTCGACCGCTTATTTATATTAAAAACTTAGGGTTAGCATTTAATTGGTTTTGGCTGGGCTTTTGCAGGTTCTGATAACGTGGGTTTGCTGAGCAGTCTTGGAGAGCAAGAACGAACCCCTAAAGATTGCTGATGCTGCTCCTATTTTCCATTTTTTGCTTTTTTTTCGGATTTGTATTTTTGTACTTTTGGTATATTATTTTTTTGTATTTTTTGGACTTTTGGATATTTAAACACTTTTAAATTGTAAATAAAACTAAATAGCATTTTTTGACATTTTTGGACTATATATGCTCAAAATAAAATTAACTGCACAAAATAAAAATAATAATAAGAAAAAGGAGTCGGAATTGCGAGAAAACAACTCAAATAAGCCCCATTTGCAAGGAAGCGACTCGGATAAACCTAATTAAGTTCGACTAGGCCTAAATACGAAGATTCAACTAAAGAATGTGCGAAAAGATCGATCATTCGCGCGCATTCTCAATTTAAACAATGACATTTCGACTTAGCTGAACAGGTTAGTTGAGATTGGCTTAGGTTAGTAAATGAGACACTTTTTAATAATTCTCGTAATGGCGCGACTTCAGAACATGAATAAAATAAACGACTAAAAAGCAGAAAAAGAATACGGACAAAAATTGGGGTATAACAATTTGCCTCTTTATTAGTATTTTACTAGAAAGTGATGAGTTCTCGAACTTTCGTAGTAGAAATAGGAATAAAGATAAGATAGACGCTAATTTTGTCCGTTTAAGGGGGAAGCGGAAAGTTTAAGGAATAATAGGGGCTGGTTAACACTTGGCGCATTAACCGAGAGCTGAATGAAGGGTCAACAAGGACCTGAAGGAGCACTAAGGCTCTGAAGGACCACTCAGGGTCTGGAAGGCTGCCTAGGCCTTAATTGAAGGACCATCGTGGTCTGAAGGAGCGCAATTAGCTACGGTACTAATTAAACGGTCTGAGGGGGCCTTTATACTCGAGCGGCCATGATGGGTCAAGATCAGGTCTAGAACTGATATGTTGACCATGAAGGGACGCCCATCGTGTCTTAGGCCGACACAACTAGTCGAAGCGACCACTCGGGTCCGTGAAGGTCCGCCGGGCTCGACTCGACGTTGCGACTTGGGCCACTTAGGGCGCGAGGAGCGTAGTGCTCGAAGGACCACTCGGTCCGAGGATCAACTTGGTGATCCGTGATACGATATGAGATCAACGCTTAAAGCGCGATATTAGAGGAACAAAATAGGGACTAACACCGATCGTGTTTATCCGAGCACACCTAACAAATGCATCTACCGAGAAAGGGAAAACCAATCTACGTTTGATGAAGCAATTAATGGTGCAAGCAATGATTGGTATCTGGTAGGATGTGGAATGACTTTTTCCTTTTCTCCTTTCGCTTATTGCTTTTCGCTTTTTTTTGTTTTTTTTTTTTGAAAAATGATGAATGCCAAATGTGAAAATGATGCAAATGAAATGCTCGGGTGCAAATGCTATGGTGCATGAGGTGATGATATGATATGATATGATATGATATGATGTGATGTGATATGATATGATATGATATGATATGATATGATATGATGTGATATGATATGATATGACATGATATGATATGATGTGATATGATATGATATGAGTGATTGGGGTATAGAAACATTTTTGGTAATGATGAGATGTGAGACTTTAGATGCGAGAAGCAGAGGTGAATATTGATCATTCTTTGAAAAGAATAGTTTTGATTCAATACTTCAAACAATCTCAATGTTGTTATTTACTGATTAATCGATGTGAAAAAGTATTTGCAAGCTCGCTCATTTTCTCTTCCATTTTGATGCCCCATGATGACCGAAGTTTTGGCCCACACAGCTAAATAAGTGGATTTCCAACATCATATGATCAACTTGTGTTTTCTCTCTCTAAAGCATTGTTTTGTGAAGATGTATAGTAGTGCAAATATAGATGAATGAGTCGGTTAACTTGGGGTTCTAAAGACCTAGGGTGTGGACATTTGTGGCACATGAAGGGGTGAATGACTGACCGGTCTTTGTCAAGGTCATGAAAGGTAGGTTTTCCCAAGCCAAGAAATGCAGGACTGCCCCAATTTAGATTTGATGACGGTGAGCGAATAACTTGCCCCTGTCTAGTGGTGACAAGCTAAGGGTGTAGAAGATGATGAATTGGGAATGTATTGGCTTTGGAATGAAAGGAGGAAAGCAAGGGACTTTATCTCAACCCATAGAGTTTGGTGTTGCCCCATTTATGGTAAGGACAAGATTGCCCCAACTAGAGTGGAAACATTTAGGATAGTGAGTTGAGAAATTGCCCCGGTATGGTTTTATTTGGCTGTGAATATGGCGAGGGGATGAGATGGGTGTAGGGTGAATTTTCCATTTGAAGGTGGAGTAAAGAGCGACAGGATTGCCCCAAGGCCTTAGCTCTATCCTTCAAGGAATACGGGAACAATTTCAGCTTAAAAGCATCATCTATAACACCAGGGAGAATGAAATTACTGCAAACTTCAACAAATTGTTTCAAATGCAGATGTGGGTCTTCAAGAGGACCTCCACCAAACTGCCCAATTGTTTGAAGCATTTGGAACATCATAGGTTTAAACTCAAAATGGGTTGTAGCAATTTCTGGCCTCACTATGCCTGTTTGCATAATTTGAGGGCCAAAAACTGCATAGTCCCTCATAGGTCTATCCCTATCATTAGCCATATTTATCACGCCCATTTCAAGAACTTGTCTTCTGTAACCTCCATCCTCTTCACCTTGGATTGTAGGAGGTGGTGTAGGTGGTGGAGTAGGATCACCACGTTCAGAATTGTGAGGACTAGCCATAGCAACAGCTCTTCCTAATTCAATAAGTCCTGGAGTACTGTGAACTCTTCTCAATCTTCTAAAATGTTTTTCTATCTCTGGGTGCAACTGGAATTCTGGTGTATTGCGCCTATTCCTGTGCATATGCTGCAGCAACCGATGTTGCAGCAATCTAATGTTGTAGCAACAGACACAACACAAACAGAATTAGTAACAAAAGGCACTAAGTTGCTAACTCATTAAACAGTCTATTAAACTATAATTCCTCGGCAACGGCGCCAAAAAACTTGTTGTGTGTAAATGGTAGTGCAACTATAACATAAACAGTATTTGAAAAGTAAAGGGTAATGGGAAATCAGTGATGAGAACAAGCTGAGATGCATTCACTTCAGTAGCTTCATTAATATGTAATTAAGTGTATGTTCAATGCTGCAGCATTAGGTGCTGTAGCAATAAGACGTTATTCTCTCGAATACTTCTCACTAGGTTTCCTTGCAAGAGTTTATCTCTAAACCCTAAAGAAGTACCTCCTAGGCTGCTTGAGCACCGACAGTATTCACCTTATGGGTTATGCTCTCCTATCTCTAGGGTTAAGCAAGGAACATCAAGATCTCTCGTTAATGTTCACTACCCATATTACCTTGTGATATTAATTTACAAACCATCTCTGAATTTATAAATGCTATTTAAAATAGACGGCCAATCCTACTCTAAAATGGAAATATTGTCACACACAAGGTAAAATGCACAACATTAAACATACTTCATTAATCACATAATAAATCTAGCTACATCAGATCCAACATCTCAACTATGAGTATTTAGCTCATATTGAGCTTGCAAAACATGGAAAATAACTTAAACAAAAGAGTAGAAGTCATATACAAATTTCAAGGTAAGAAATGATACTAATAAGAGAGAACAGTGAAGGAGCTCCAATGGTGACAATGGAGATCTGGTCCAGCTCTTCTAAGTAGAAATCCACCAAGAGAAATGTAATACCAATGATGCTGTCGCAATGGTCTCAGAAATGGAAATGGTTGATGAACTTGCACACTAAGAAGGAGCTATCTCTAAACTTCCCTTTGACGGCAGGACCTCGCAGTGCTCCCAAATGAGGAATATAAGCTGCTTATATAGTGTCTCCTTGCACGCAACCCTAGAAAATATCTTCTTTGGGGAATGCGTCCTAGGTTAAAGGGCAATTGTGAGAAATCCTTCTTACATCATATCTTTCTGTGTCATCCAGCTCTGACACCTGTCCTTGCCTCACTTTCCATGTTTTCCGCATTTACCTGAGCTTTCTCTCTCATCTAGCGCATTTTCACTATTGCGCACGCACTTGTTGCTGCAACACTTAAACAAAACACAATTAGAAGCCCAAAGGGCATAAATATGCCCAATTCAAACCAATTCAACCCTTCACCATTAATTCTAACTTAAACACTTATTTACACGCTAATTCACACAACATGCTAATATATTCTCTTAAAAACAAGCTTAGAAAGCAAGTAATAACCATCATAAATGAAGGTTATCACTAGTCAAACTGAGAATCGAGTCTCGTACTTTGAATCTTCTACTAAAGTCGTTGCCCCTGGGTAAGGGTCTGAATTCATCTTGTTCCTCGGTATAAGTGCGTTGGGCCGAATTAGTCCCTGCGGTTGTACTCAGACCAATAAATATGATATGATTCTCATACCTGGAGATTGCGAGTGTCCAAATCGTGAGAGTGGGGCTCTCGCTCGTCACTTTTTGCTCAAGGTTTCTTCTACAAAGGTTTTTAGATTCGATTGTGCTCTGTTGTTCAAACCTATGTTTGTTCTACGTATATGTTGTTGTACACATGTTTGTCGTCTAGTAGGTCATTCCGAGTTATTGAGCCGAGTTGGTAGAGCAAGTGATAGCCACACGCATCTGTGGAGGATGTCGGGTTGATAAATCTATTTTATATAGAGTTATTCATACATTTAAACTTAGATAATTGCTTACTTTCAAGTATAACTAGCTTGAGTGCCCGTCCGATGGACGTGTAGCGCAAACGAAAGCGGACAAAACACGTTAAGAAAGTAATAAGAAAACTAATGCATTAAGAAAGTTATTAAAGTACGAAAATAATGCATTAAGAAAGTTAAGAATCTTATACACAAAAATTGAAAACTAATGCGGAATAAGAAAAGTAGGAAACAACAGACTAAACTCTAACAACATCAACAAACAAATTAAGAGGAGAGCCTCCAATCCTCAGCTTGAGAACATCCCCAACCTTCAAATGTTGTTCCCTGACAAAACGCAACCATTCTTCCCACATAAATACTTCTCTGCTGTTGAATAGTTAGTCGTGCGAGTAGAGCACTCATAATTCTCATTACCTTCATTGTGGCGGAGAGTGATTGTCTTCATAGAGCCTGGTATATTCCTCCCAATCGCTTTTGGGAAGTGCTGGTGTTAGAACATAAGAAAGGCAATGTGAGTCTATATTCATAAGAATAAAATGGAAAGTAACTGAAATGAGGAAATCTATAACAATGAAAAGTAAACTCACCATGACATCAGACTTTTTGCAGATCCACTCAGTGACATTCTGATTCCACACCAAAGGGTTAATGTTGTCCAACATAGCAGTGGTGCGAGGAGAGGGAGGACAGGCAGAAGAAGACGAAGAGGAGGAAGAGGAAGAGGAGGAAGAGGAAGAGGAGATGCAATAAAGCATATTTGATGGAAGAGCTCTGTTTAACAAAGATAAAGTAAAACGAACAACACATGAATCAACACCACAATCAGAAAACTAAAAACAAATTAGCAAATAAAACTTGAATAGAGTATAAGCCCTTAGAAGGCCAACAAAGTAGAATAATACCCTCTTGCTTTGAGAAACGCGGTAAGGGACCTCTCCAAAGGTGAAAGGTGTGGTTTCTTATTGCTGGAAGAAGCCATCGGAGCAAGTTGAAGGAGATGGAGTGTAGTAGGGAATTGGAGGAAAGGTTGGATAAATGTAGTGTACTTTAATCTATTAAAAACAATAAAATAAAAGTTCATCTCATATGCAGAGATGGAAATGAACTTCACACTAAGTATCTAGCATTATAGATCACAGCAGAACGCAAAAATGGCCTTGAAAGAGTAAGCATTTTTACATGTCAGCAAAAATTGATATAGAAAAGTAACATGTTCTTGTTGTGGGTGAATGGTGAAATTATAAGTGGAAACTCAGCCACATTCTAATGCAAACACCCACTATAATAACCCCTTTAATGAATGAGATGTATTTGCATTGGCTATATTAAAAAAAATCACCTTCTGAGATGAGATGAGACATTGAGACCTTGTAGCCTTCAATCATTTTCCTAAATATTCTTCAATCCTTTAAATCCATATTGCAGATTTAGACTTCAAACCACCACACCTCAACTAAGATGGATCTCATTTTCTAATTCAAGAAATACAACGTTGGATCTCAATAAAAAACAAAACTTTATAGTAGAAAAATTTGGACAATTCAGGGAAAAAAAATAATTAATCATTTTACCACATTTATTGGTTAAAAGGAGGGTTTTTTAGACATGACATAAAATGATCCTTGCTCTAATAGCATTCACTGTACTAATCAAATTAAGTAACCAATATCGGTAAGACAGCAAAACTAAAAGCCAAAACAGACTTTGGAAACTCAAATAGTTAGTGTCTTGTATGATAAGCCAAAACAAACTAAGAGATGGAAAACAAAAGTTATCAAATTTACCCACAAAAACATTCAAACTAATTATAATAATGGAATAAAATAGAAAACATGAGCTCTCCAGAAAACTTAGCAGCAAGTATGAATATATGCATTGATATAAGAAAACAATAGAAACAAAAACACCTCATATCTGCAATTGAGTCAAGTTCCTATACAAAAGGGTAATTAATTTATATAAATTGCATGATAAACATTATAGGTATCTGAAAGTAAACTCAAACAGAACTCATAGTTCAAGAGCATCAAATACTAATTAATCAACTTCAAGGAAGCTACAACAGCATAGTTTTCTACATACTTATTGAATATAGATTCTCAGATGAAAAAAACTGAAACTAAGAACAACTTACTATTTTATTCACCTAAGAAACTGTTTGAAACAAAGAAATCAAAAAAGATCATGGAATCTATATGGGAAAGACAAAGAACACAACTTGTCACAAAATAACCATTTCAGTGATTGATTACAAACGTAGTGAACTGACTTGAAAATTGAAAAGCTAGGACTTCCCATTCTTCTTTTCACGTGACCATCATTTCTACCAATTTAATCACATGCACATAAGAAATAAGAAATGAATATTAAGTGTTTGGCACTACTATTTGCTTGATCTATACAAAGAAGATAAAATAGAGTTAAGAGAGGAAAGTTGACTGCCGTCGTACCAACAATGCCTTTTCCAATCCGTAATCTCACCAAATTTACCGAATTGCTTGATAAACTGGGCTGCAAAATGGAACACAAAAGAAATGGATAAGAATCAATACACATAGATTAAAATTACTGCAATATGCTATATGCTTTCAGTTCAAATTCATTGGACATTTTGTTCCCTAATAACCTCACTCAACAGCTTTCCTCAACTCAGTACAATGCTCTGAACTACATTTGACAATCTTGACCCAACCAATAATTGCTAGACAAAGCAAAATTAAGGTGTAGAAATTACACACAAAGCATACCTCCATGCAAACAGTTTGAATGTGTAGAAACCCAAGGCTTCTCCTATCTCATCATCCTTGAATCTTCCCATCTTCCCATTTTGTCATACAGTTCCAATTTTGGTGTTGAAGCAGTTGACATTGCTATTGCTTAGCTTTGTTAACTTTGTCGTGGAAGCACACTTTTTGTTGCTGCTGAGGTGTCTCTCCTCTAGCTTCATCTCCATCAAAACCCCTCTTCCTGTTGGTCCATCTCTGTTGTGAAGCTCTATAGCCAGCCATGTTCGAATCCTCTCTCTATATTACTAACCGAAAACTAAACTAACAATAAAAAACAAATATTATAAATAAGAAATGAATTAAGAAACTAACAGAGAGGATAAATAAACCCAATCATTGTAAGTAACATCAAAGTCGTACAACAACTATGGAGAAGGTTCCATCATTGTGAGTAACATCTAACCATAAATCAGAGCAAATCAACCACATGAAAGAAAAAATAAATCAACAAAAAAACCGTGTAATATCAATTAAACCACAACCTCAGGATGGATTTTAAAATAAATAAATGAAATCGAGAAAGTTTACGAATTAATTTTTTTTGCAGTTGGAACATAAACGTAAACATTAGAATGGGAGGAAGTAAGAACTCGTAAACACACTCGGAGAGAACCATGCAAAGGAGAAGAGGTAGAAGAACAAAGAACCAGTAAGCAAAAAACAAAGAAGATTCATAGAAAAAATAGGAGAGAATTATCGCGAGCCTTCTCCATTCGCACCATCACCCACGGTGGTCTTTACCGCTGCTTTCGAAAGCCGCACCACCACCACCATGTTGCGCTGCTCTCTTTCCTTCGTCTGGGTTGCCTAAATGAAGAAGACAGCAAGAAGAAGAAAGGAATGAGATGGGTTTCGAAATTTGAAACCCTAGATTCCAAAAATTAAGAAGAAAAGAGGAAGATGTAGAGAGGAAGAGAGGGGTTTCAAAATAAGAAGCTCTACGTTTTGAAATTGAAGAAGAAAAAAGGAAGCTCACCCAAAACCGCCGCCGCAACAACCGTCGTGACCTCCCCCTCTCACCATCGCACCACCCACCTTCGTCATCCTTCCCTCTCGTTTATTCCCCCTCTCTCATTTTCTCTCCGTGAAGCCTTCCTTTTCTTTCTCCCTGGAAAAAACGAAATTTCCTCTCTCTTTCATGGTGAGAGTGAGGACGGCGAGAGAGACGAGAGTGAAAGAGATGAGAGCAGAGAAGAAGAAAAGAGAGAACGGAGAGAGTGAGAGATGGCGAGGAGAGAGAAAGAAAGGAAAAAATAGAGGAAAAAGTAAAATAAGGTATTTGACATGCGGTGGAAAGTTGGAGGTAACGGTAGTTGATAACAAATTAAAAGGCTTGCATGTCTGACATAAACAGAATTGCAGGAAAAGAAACTGCCCACACACTAACCAAAAAATGCATTTAAAATTACGAAAATACCCTTGCAAGTTTGGCGCCAAATCAAGCACCAAACTGCTTACGATGTAAAGGAAAGATATATGTTAAATATAATAGTATGATTAAAATAACAACATTTGTGATTTAAGATGAATGACATTCATAACTTAACATTTTGCATGTATATTGGTATGTTTGATGTGTTTGTTCAGTGCAGCTGCAGTAAGTGCGCCAGCGCCAGAATCAGCACATAGTGTACCTGTACCAGATTAACACACTGTACCTACACTTGATATTCGTGCACCTTCTTGCACCAAGACAAATTGAGTGACATTGGAAGCACCTCAAATTTCACCAAAGCTTTATCACCTCTATGACATCATCATGCTTAGTGCATGGATCACATGGAGACACATACCCACTTGCAAAAGGAGGCGCCCACCATAGCCCACAATTAATAGGTTTAGGCTTACCAAGAGATTCATCGGTTATAGTTTTGTTTGTCACTGTGGAAGCAACACCCAGATTATCCTGATTGGAGGATTTGTCATTTTGTAGGTCCACAAAATTATTTGAATCCCATGCCTTGCATTTACGTGTTGTCATTGGATGCACACATGGTTGAGGAATTATGGTTTGATCTGAGTATCCATAGGCAGGCTGTGATGGTGATCTTCTCAGACCATAAGTATTTGGGTTTTTTTTTTTTACTCCACGGTTTCCCCCATACCCCCACACACCCAGTGAATAGACCAAAACACTCATGCGTTTTTACAAAATTCCAAATTCTTCACTCATTTGGTCATATCTACGATTGACCATAGTACCACTCGAATATACCTTTGAAAACGTATATACGATTGAGCTTTTTTTCACCAATTGTATATACCTCCAGTCACACGTATATACGATCCTTAGTTTTTTACCCATCGTATATACGTTTCATCAACGTATATACGATTGATTCAGATTCTTGCCACTCGAATTTACATCCCAGAGATATATATATGACGCTCAAAAAGTAAGGCATCGTATATACCCTCCGTATAACGTATATACAATGGGTTATTTTTGTTTTTTTTAGTTGAACTAATTGCGTTTTTTTCCTTTGCTGTGTCCGGTAGGCATCGTCAGAGAGGGATATGGGAGGTCACTCCTATCAGAGAGAGAGGGGAGTCATCTACTGCTCCGAGTATGAGGACTCAAAGGAATAATCGCCTACATACTTCGGCGAGGAGACAGGCTGACCCAACTCAGTACCAGCCCCAACCACCCCAGTATGATGTTCAGCCAGCTGAGTATCAGGACGATGGAGAGTTTTATCACGGGGATTTCTTGCAGCAGAGTCAGCATGAGGATTGGTATCGAGGGAGGTCGCCTCCTCAGTACACTTCCCAGCCTCCTCACTACACTCCCAGCCTCCTCAGTACCATCCTCCGCCTCCCGAATATCAGTAGCATCACCATTAGCAGCATGAGGAGTCTCAGACATATATGTCTTCCTCAAATGAGTCTATGTCTTAGCATCAGGAGGAGCAGCATCAGGAGGATCAGGGGCATCAGGAGGAGCCTCAGCCTCAGCCCTCTCTCTTCAATGACCTGGCAGATCATGTCTGCACTTCAGTACGCGCTGACCCGGTAAGTTGAATTTTTTTGCTTAAATAATTTATTTAACGCACATAGTCTACACTTTTTGCTTACATCATTTATTTATTTTTAATTCAGGATTATCAGCGTGTTGTGAAAGTATGGGCTCATGGCAACAAAGTCCATACCAAGTTGCAGGTACAATACTAGGCCCTACTTCAGCGTTCCCCAACGATCAGGGACTCCAGACTGGCCCCACTTCTCTACACTGGCCACGCCACAGTAGACCATGAGTTGTTGTCGACTTTTATTGAGAGATGGCACTCAGATACTTCGTCATTTCACTTACCATTTGGTGAAATGACGATCACTCTGGATGACGTCTCTTGTCTGCCGCATCTTCCCATCCAGGGGAACTATGCCCCACCTTCTGCCATTACTGTGAGCTCGGAGTATGCCACACAGCTGCAGAGACATATCTGGGTGTGTCACGGGTTGAGGCTGCTAACAACACCCCGTGGGGTCCGACATATGACTTGGTTTGGTCTGCTGGAGATTTTTGAGCGTAATAAGGCGGAGGGGGTGACATGACGATTCTTTGTGAGGGCTTATATGCCGACGACCTGAGTATCTTCACTACGAAGACTGAAGACAGGGCTGAGGCTAAGTGGCTGGTCTACCTGCATGATCTGAGTGCAAATGTTCTTGGAGGCTATGAATGGGGTGCAGGTGCACTAGCTGCCATGCATGAGTCCTTGAACACTGCGTCTTTGAGGGTCACGCAGCAGTGTGGAGGGTATGCCAGTCTATTCCAGGTATGAATGTAAACTTAATTTTTTTTCCTTAATTCTGATTGTCTTTGGGTAAATAGTTTTTAATTAAACATGTTGTTTATTTTCTGCATTCTAGGCTTGGATTATGTGGTATTTCCCTGGGATGGCGGAGAGGAGGGCTGGTCATATACCCAGTGTGGAGCCACTGACTGGGCGCTTTAGGAAGAAGAAGACAGATCACCTGAAGCTTAGCCACTACAGGAGGATGATTGATGAGATGAGACCAGAGGATGTCTGCTGGCGACCATTTGAGGAGCACAGGGATGTTAGACCCTTTGAGCAGATTTCCCTATACAGGGGCTTCATCAGCTGGGCTGACTTCAGAGTTCCCTACATACCTGATAGGTGTCTGCGACAGTTTGGGTACGTTCAGGTCATCCCGCGTGACCCTCTCAGAGGTCGTCCTAGCCATACCGACTGCATCTTTCAGATCACCCACTTCATGGCTAGTGTGACTAACGTTCTGCGCACTACTCGGTTTGCTCAGCGGGCGGATGCGACTGTACCTGAGTACTTACCCTGGTACGTCCGTGCATCTATCCCCAGACTATTACCGGCTCCACCATCACTAAGAGTTTGGACACCCTCCCCAGAGCTACGATTCGACGATTCTGAGTGGATGCTGGAGGTTGTGGACGCTTGTAGGGAGGGGATTCATGATAACGAGATCTCTAGTGGCACTCGGGCGTATCAGACACTCTATCGGCTGGTGGGGATGACACTACCAGATGAGGTTCCACGAGTACTTAGACGAGGATGAGGACGTTAGGGATTTTTTATTACTACTTTGATGTATTTGTACTCATGTTACTTTTATGTTTGCACTTTATTATTACTTTTTTTCGGGTGTTATATTTTACGAGTTTCCATAAATTTTCGATTTCATTGATTCGATAAAACAAACTTACACAAGCGATAAAACATAAACAACTAGAATAAAAATAGACAGATAAAAAGAAAATACAATAGAAACTACTGAGCTGGTGGAGTTAATCGACGAAGGATCTCAGCGACGGTCTTCCTGGTTTCGACGTACAGATGAATGTAACTCTTCCATTTAAACCTAATATGATTGGACATTATGTCTCGGAGGTCATCCTCGCTGTTGACATCCATGGTAGACCAGTAAAGACCTTCATTAGTCCATTCCGGTTTCCGATAAACAATACGAATTATCTCATGCTCGTCGTTCTCTGGTTGAACCATCGCGAGAGTTTCGCGCTTAAGAAGCGACAAATGATATGCAGTGTTTTAACCTACACTGCATAACATCTCTCCCATCGAAACCTATACCATCATCTTGCAAGATGATGCCCTGATGATCAACGAACCCCAGATTAGAATGAACGATAGTGGGGGAAGAAGGCTCATAGTATGACATTAGCGAAACCTGCATCATCTTGACTTGTGTTGTGTGTTAGAAGGAAGTTGAAATTTTGGTGTGAAAATAGTGAGGGTGAGAGTGGGTATTTATAGTTGAGGTAAAAGATTATCAATCGTTGATTTTGTCGGTGCAAACTACACCGTTGATCAACTTTAAAAGTGAAATCCTAACCGTTAAAATTTTAAAAAAAATAAAAAAATATAACAACCCATCGTATATATGTATTTTGGACATATATATAATGCCTATATGTAGCACATCGTATATATTGTCTAAATACGTATATACGATTGCAACATACGCAACCAATCGTATATACGTCTTTAGGACATATATACGATGTGTTAAATATAGACATCGTATATGTCCAAAATACATATATACGATTGGCTGTTTTTTTTTAAAAAAAAAATACATTTCAAAGGGATAATTTGGGAATATCAAATCTTGTGGAAGTATTTGGTCAAGGTACGATCAATTGGCGACCACAGTGGGAGGCCCGAGCGCTATCCTACTCCATTCATGGATCCACGCGACCGGCCCCAGACGCGGGCCTCGTCTCGACTCAACCCCTCCGGGCAACACCCCCAACAGCAGCAGAGACCGAGGGCGTGGCGAATCACTATTCACGAATCTCAGGGAAATCCGCGCCAGGAACCCTCGGTGCAGGGGCGCGGACCGATCTTGGAGCAGGTGCAACCATACGCTCCACCACAACTACCGCCCGAGCTGATTGAGGCAGGCATTGAAGAGCCGTTGCCCGAGCATGTCACTCAGGCCGTTCTGCAGATTCTTCAAAGCAAGAACCAAGTCATTGCAGATAGAGATGGCCATCGAGGATTTAAATAGTAGAGAGGTATCACATGAAAATAAAGGCAAATAAAGTAAGTCACTTGTGAGCCAAAATTACAAATTGTGAGCAAAACAAGAACTGCTCAAACGACAGACACAAAATAATAAAGAGATTTCCAATTTCAGAGTGGTATGCAGTTATGCACTAAAGCAGATTATCCAACTTCAGCATTTTGTAAAAGCTGTTTATTATGAATTAGGACAAACTCAACAAGTACTCAAAGAGAGACATCTTAATCTCGAGACTCGTCGTGCAGCGAAGGCGGAGAACCTACAAGCGCTCCTAGCATTTATAGAAAATCACAGCTAACATTTTGAAATAGGACGTACATCTCATTCACAAGTGACGTATCATAGTGTCATTGTGAATGGTCACCTCCTCGAAGGAGCCTCTCGCTCCAAAGTCCAAACAGACCTTATAATTATAGATTGATTAACTTCATCGGAGAGCACCACCCACCGGCTTCAATATATTTATTACCATCTCGATTTATAGCAACCCAAAACAGGCCCCCTTTGTCTGAATTGCACATAGATACAAGACGAAGAATCGTAGGCACGCAGTTAATAAAGGCATAAAGCTAAAAACACCACTCTTGAGAAATGTCGTTGCTTATTTATCTTACCTTCGCATCAGGCAGTGAAATGTCGGATTCTGTTCCAGAAGTTTTTATAAGAGTCGCCCCTTGAGTAATGCTTGACAACACCAAGCGCATTGCTTAGTGAGAACAGTGACAGACAACAAACGCGCAATCGCCGTTCACTCTCTTATGAAGAATACGAGGATTCGGCTCCACCGCCCCGACGCCGACATCTTTGGAAGCGCTCGCCTACTAGATACTCCTCTAATGAGTCGTCCGGTTCACGTCGGTCGGCGAGAAGCATAGAGAGAAAGATGAAGTGGGAACTTGTCCGGTGATGGATTTCCGTGAAGAATTGGAAGACTATCGGGATGGAAGAATCGGGGGCGTTTCACAACGCCAAGAAGAGGTCAGCGGCGACCGGAAGGCCTCCTCAGCTTCCGCCACTTGGCCCATCTGGAGGATTCTATGGTATGTCATGCAATGAGGCTTTCCTCGCTATGCAGCCCTTTGGGTCGAACGACATTCAGAACGGTCACGACCCATTTACTAGAGAAATCAGGCGCTACAGGATACCAAGAGATCTGCGAAAGCCGCCCAATCTAAACAATTTTGATGGTCGTGGCGATCCGGATAAGCACCTCCGGTATTTTAACAATTATTGCAGCTATAGAGAATTGGGCTCGACCATGAAGTGCCGGTTGTTCCCACAGTCGTTGGACGGCCGAGCATTAGAATGGTGGGAATCACTTCGGCTCAACACCATCTCCTCGTGGGAAGACTTGATCAGAATCTTTTTGAGCCACTATACGGCCAACCGTTGCCAGTATCGATATGAAGAACACTTGGACACGATCGTTCAAGGTGATAATGAGACGGCCGAGAGCGATATATCGATCGGTTCAACACGGAGGCCAAGGCGTTGCGTGACTTGTCTGACAAGGACAAGCTGAAATACCTCAAGCGTGGTATTCGACCGGACCACAGGTTCGTAGAAGAATTCACCTTGAATAACTATCAAGATCTCAGTTTCTTCCTAAGAAGGGCCAATGATCATATGGCGTATGAAGAAACCTTGGCCGCAAGAAGGGGCGCCCGTGCGCGTCCCAAGGAAGAGCAGAGTAAGCCGGCCAAAGGGCATGAAGGCCGCCGAGATAACCGGCCGGATTTTAGAGACAAGAAGTTTGATCATCGCACTCGTCTGAACACTTCCATTGCGCAAATCTACAGTGAGTGCCAGAATAATGAGTTTGTGGGTGTAAAGCGGCCCGATCCACTCGTGCTCAAGAAGGGGGCACGACCGACCAAAAGATACTGTCGCTACCACAAGAGCAAGGGGCACGACACCAACGACTGCATGGCCCTCAAAGACGACATTGAGGAGCTTATTCAGAAAGGCAAGTTAGGCAAGTATGTGAGGTCCGATGAAAGCGAACGACCTCAAGAGAAGTCAAAAGAGCCGGATCAAGATAGAGGAAAGGGTGCCCTAGTCATATCGAGCGCCCAGGACAAGGATCGATCTGATGACCGAGATACACGACAATCAAAAGGCCGCAATGTTGCCATGGTGATTCTCAGTGGAAACCCGTTGGACCGTAGGGAGTCCAACAAAGCTATGAAAAGAAAATGGGACGAACTCCTAATGGTTGCATCAACTTCAGCGGAACGACCGGTCTCGACTAGACCGCCCATTTCTTTTGGGGACGAGGACCTGCTCGATGGCAGGCCAAACAGTTATGTTCCATTGGTGGTCAGAGCAGTGATGGCCAACACTGAGGTCCAAAGAATTCTGGTCGACCAAGGCAGCTCGACCGATATCATGTTCGAAGAATTGATTGATAAGTTAAAAGTGGATCGGAGCGAGATAATTCCCCAGGCCGAGCCTACCCCTCTAACAGGCTTCAATGGAGCGACCACCTATCCATTGGGAACGATCGAGCTCTTGGTTACATTTGGTGATGATACTGGGGAAAGCACTTTATGCGGGGGCGGTCCGAACGGCGTTCCTTGTACTCCCCATCAAATCCTCGCTACGAAGTATTATTGGTAGGCCGACCTTGGGCAAGCTGGAGGCCGTGGCATCAACAGTTCATTTGAAGATGAAGTTTTATAGTAAGGACGACCAGGTAGTTACCCTGGCGGCCGACTTAGAGGCAGCAAGACGAAGCCACTTCTTATATCAGGAAATTTGTGATGAGGTAGATCGTGGTCCAAATACTCAGAGCACTGGTGAAGGTCACCAGGTCAATCTCGCTGATCTGGACGCTCGTTATGATCCAGATAGCGACCCAGAGGACAATGATGACGACCTAGCAAGAGAGCTAAAAAATAGGCTGAAAAGACCAGAACCTCATGGGGAATTGGAAGATGTGCAGTTGGGCGACGACCCAGCTAAAACGGTGAAGCTCGGTAGCGACCTACGAGCGGTGAAGCGGGACACTGGTAAAATGTCTAAGGGACTACGCTGATCCGCATTCGCATGGCAGCGTCGGACATGCCCGATATTCCTATTGAGATTGCTTGCCACGGCTTTTAGTCGATGAAGGAGTCGGGCGGTCGCGCCCAAAGAAAGGCGAACTCGAGCGAGAAAAATCTCAAGCGCAAAGAAAGGCCGTTGAGGACCTCGTAAAGGCTAACTTCATCGAAAAGATCAAATACACGACCTGGCTATCCAATGTCGTGTTGGTAAAGAAGAAGAATGGCAAGTGGAGAATGTGTGTAGATTACACCGACCTGAACAAGGCATGCCCGAAGGATGCCTTTCCTGTGCCCAACATCGACAAGTTGGTCGATGGTGCCTCGGGCTACAAGTTATTATCTTTTCTGGATGCTTACTCGGGCTACAATCAGATCACGATGTACCCCCCTGATCGACACAAGACAGCCTTCATGACAGATCGTGACAACTTTCAGTACAAGGTGATGCCGTTCGGACTAAAGAACGCTGGAGCGACCTACCAGCGCATGATGAACAAGATCTTCAAGAGGCAGATCAGCCGAATATCTGAGGTATACTTAGACGATATGATCATAAAAAGTTTCACCGATCCAGATCATGTGAACGACCTGAGGGAAATATTTGAAGAAGCCAGGAAGAATTCACTTAGATTGAATCCAGAAAAGTGTATCTTTGGGGTGAGGGCCGGCAAGTTTTTGGGCTTTCACCTGACTGAAAGAGGAATAGAAGCAAATCCTGTGCAGGGCGGTCGCCGATATGAGGCCGCCCACCACTAAAAATGAAATACAACAGCTGAATGGCATGGTAGCTGCCTTATCCAGATTCATTCCAAAAGCGGCATGTAAGTCGCTTCCGTTATTCAGACTCCTGAAGAAAGACACAGATTTTGAGTGGACCGATCAATGCCAGCGAGCGTTGGACGAGCTAAAAGAGGCTTTGACTAACCCACCAATCATGACCAAGCCGTTGCCGGATGAAACGCTTAATTTATACTTAGCAATCACAGAAGAAGTTTTGAGTGTTGTGTTAGTCAGGGAAAACGACCTAAAGCAGAATCCGGTCTACTTCATTAGCAAGGTATTGCAAGGGCCCGAGCTGAGATATCAGAAGATAGAGAAGTTTGCCCTTGCACTCCTAGTGGCCGCTCGAAGGTTGAGACCCTACTTTGTGGCCCACCAGGTCGTGGTGAGGACCGATCAGCCAACCAGGCAAGTCCTCCATCGGCCAGACCTGGCGGGAAGAATGATAAAATGGGCAGTAGAACTCAGCGAATTTGGCATCAAATTTGAATCCAGGTCGACCGCTAAGGCACAGGTGTTGGCTGACTTTATAGCTGAAATGACTCCGATCCCAGAAGAACAAGCTGCAACGACCTGGACCTTGCACGTAGATGGGTCGTCCAACAGCAAAGGAAGTGGAGCAGGCCTAATCTTAGAAAATTCAGAAGGTCTTGCTGTAGAGGTGTCATTGACTTTCGCGTTCCATACTTCAAATAACCAGGTAGAATATGAGGCGTGTATAGCCGGCCTGCAGCTCGCCAGAGACTTTAATGTCGAACGTGTGGAATTGCATTCGGATTCCCTGTTAGTGGTTTCGCAAATCAAGGAATTGTATGATGCCAAAGATGATGTGCTCAAAAGCTATCCGCCGAGTAAGGTGGAGCTTCTCAAGCGATTCGACCGAAAGCGAAGTGAAGCATGTGGCTCAGACCGAAAATGTTCGAGCAGATATTCTCTCAAAACTTGTAAGTACTAAGAGCCCTAGAAATCACAGAAGTTTGATCCAGGAAACTTTGAATCGGCCGAGCGTGTCGACCAAGCCAAGCCAGCCTCTGGCCGTCCTATGTGTTGATCAAGATAAAGATTGGATCGCCCCCATCCTGCGATACATCGTTGAAGGAGAAGAGCCTAGCGACCGAAAGCAAGCGAAATTGGTCAGGCTAAGGGCGACCAAATACTCTGTAATAGAGGGAAAACTATACAGAAGAGTATTATCGTCTCCACTTCTAAGATGCCTTACGTCGGTCGAAGCCGACCATGTGTTGAGGGATATCCACGAGGGTGTTTGTGGAAGTTGTAACACCTCAAAATAATTTAATTAATTATTTAATTAAGTTATTTAAGGGTTACAATATTTATTTGAATGAAATGATGAAATTGGAGTGGTTTTATTTCAGGAGGTGAGTTGAATTAAAAAAAGGAGTGGTGTGAATAGGGCCCAAACCCATTAGTTGGCCCAATCCCTATTCATAACCTAGTGGGTCTCTAAGGGAATGTCATTCCATCAAAGAAAAGAAAGAAAACGAGAACAGTGAGAGTGAGAAAGAGGAGAAGCGACGTGAGCAAGGCAAGAAAGGAGGAAGGAAGGATTTTCTTCTCAAGCTTCATAGGTAATGCGTTGGATCCTTTCTTTTCTCCATTCTTCTTCCTTTTATTCTAGTGTTGTGATTTCCAATTCCTCTTTCCTATTTTTCTTGCTCCTCCTTGTGTTCAAAGAAGAGAGAGGAGCCACGTTTGAAGGAGGAAAAGGAGAAGCTTGATCACGTTGATTTTCCTTGGTGTTGAGTTCGAATTCTTGGCTTTTCCAGGTATGGGGGCTCTTCTTTATGCCTATAATAACTCTTAAGATTAGTATTATGTGTAGGTTAGGTTGTAGTGAGGGAAATTGGGGAATTGTTGATTTGTTGTGTTAAGGAAACATTGTTTGGTTGTTTTGATTGAATCGTTGTGTTAAGGAAACATTGTTTGATTGGCTTATTGAATTGTTGTGTTAAAGGAATGTCATTAGATTGAATTGTTGGAATGTTGTGATATTGCCTTGTTCATTGAATTGAGTGTTGTGGTGAAATATGTTGGTAATGTACTTAATAGAATTGTGCCTTTGGAGTGTTTGATTTATTGTTCCAATGATGAATTAAGAATATATGTTGTTGGTGAGGCACTTGATGAAATGTAATTTGAGTTGGTGTTGGGGTGGGTATGGATCAATGAGAGAGTGTGCAGTGCTGAGTGTCTACACAGCGCCAACCGTGGCGCCAGTCAGTGCAAGAGAGTGTGTGGTGTGGTGTCATGCAGAACAGCGCCAACCGTGGGCGCCAAGTGCGAGTCTGAGTGTGTGGTTGTGAAATAGCACAGCGCCAACTGGCGTGGCGCCAAGTGCAGTGCATAGTGTGTGGTTGTGTCTAGCACAGGCGCCAACTGTGGCGCCAAGTGCAGTGCATAGTGTGTGGTTGTGTCTAGCACAGGCGCCTTCTGTGGCGCCAAGTGCAATGCAGTGTGTGTGGCCGTGTCTAGCACAGGCGCCAAGTGTGGCGCCAAGTGCAGTGTTGTGTGCGTGTGTTGTGTCTAGCACAGGCGCCAAGTGTGGCGCCAAGTGCAGTGCTGTGTGCGTGTGTTGTGTCTGCAGCACAGGCGCCAAGTGTGGCGCCAAGTGCGATCTTGTGTGCGTGTGTTGTGTCAGCACAGCGCGCCAAGTGTGGTGCAAGTGCGCGATCTTTGTGTGCGTGTGTGAGTATGCGCGCACAGCGCCACCGGGCGCCAATGTCTTTGTGTGCGTGCGTGTGTCTTGTGTGTTGTGAGGCGCCAACTGAGGCGCCAACTGCAGTGGTGTGTGTGGGTGTGTCTAAGGCGCAGGGCGCCATTTGGGCAGCCTTATGCGCCTAGGTGAGTGATGGGACCGTGTGATCCCTAAAGCGTTAATTTGGTCGTGGTGCGCGTGTTTGGTCCTTAAAGTGTTAAGTTAGTCCTTGGGTGTGTGTCTTGTGTAATTGTTGAGCTAAAAAGTATTACTTGAGGATTACCAACTGAGTTGTGACTAAGTGGAGAGGTGAAAGCGGTGTGGGACCTCGGTCCAAGCGGTGTGGTGCTTAAGACTTATATATATTAATGATGGGCATCGAGAATTATAAATGGTGATTTAAAATTATTATTGCGGTGCATTACCATAGAGTGCATAATCATGTGCATAAGCGGAGTGTGGGCTTCGGCCAAAGCGGTGTGGTGGCTTCGGCCAAAGCGGTGAGTGCCCTCCAGGCAATATTGTGGTGATGAAGGATCCTCATGCATGTTGCATACATGCATATATATATATATACACTAACGATGTCTTGCGATGACTATAACTTAGGAATGAATTGTGAAATAATGACGTAAGTTGATAATATTATGAATTGTTGTGAAATAGTGCCTCTTACTGCTTTCCTTATCATGATGCTTATCTTAGTTGTTATTATTTGTGTCCAGCTCTGATATGTAGCACCGGGGGAGAGACGTCCTAATAATTTTATTTATATTCGGATTGTATTAATTTATCATTGGTGATGTACCAATTGTGTTATAAGATCTATTATGTGCTGTAAACTAAAGCAGGTGCTTGTGGGCCCATCCCCATACTATTGTGCTATATATCGTGCTATTTAAATGTTGACTTCATGTCACTTGACTATATGCCTGATTGTTTTTACAAGCATTGAAATGTGACACTTTCTTTCGATTATTCCTTTTTTAAAACTCTGAAAATAAATATTAAATAATAGTCAGTTTAGAAAGGGGGTGTTACATTAGTGGTATCAGAGCTGAAGTTGGTTTGTCTGACCAAGTGTCTAGTAGGTTATGTCTGTTATATCTAACTCTGTTCTTCTGTGTAGAAATATGATTTGATGGCGAGACGCGATGATGCTGCTCTAGCTGCTGCTCTGCAAGCCATAGCTCAAGCTGTTGGGAATCAACACAATGCCGCTGATGTTAATGCTCGTAACTTAGCAACGTTCCAGAGGGAAACTCCACCCACCTTCTAGGGTCGGTATGACCCCGATGGAGCCTTGGCCTGGTTAAAGGAGATAGAGCGGATCTTCCGCGTCATGGAGTGTACTGCTGCCCAGAAAGTGAAATTGGGGACCCATATGCTAGCAGAGGAAGCGGACGACTGGTGGTTGGGAATGTCGCGAAGGTTGGAAAGTACTGGTGAGGAAGTTACTTGGGAGGTTTTCACAAGAGAGTTCAAGAGAAAGTATTACCACGAGGATGTGCGAGCTAAGAAGGAAGTGGAGTTCTGGAGTGAAGCAGGAAATAAGACGATGGTGAGTATGCCGCCAAATTTGAGGAGTTGGCCAAATTTTGTCCTTACTATGCCAATGATCTTTGAGTCGGAGTTCTCCAAGTGTGTCAAGTTCGAGAGTGAGTGCATGCTCGATATAAAGAAGGCGATTGGGTATCGGGAGATTCGGGATTTTGCTAGATTGGTTGATAAGTGTAGGATCTATGAGGAAGGCAGTTCTGCTGCTTATAAAAGTTTGTGAAGGAAAAGAGGAACTCTCGGTTTAGAGGAAAACCCTATGATGTTCTTTGGAGGTAAAAGCAAGTGGAAAGCAGTCTTTGGTCGAAGCCAAGTGGGGAGGTGCCCTCCGAGTATGTGTGTGTTATACTGTAAGAAGCACAGTCACAAGAGTAATGAGTGTCCCGAGGCCAATTGTTTCAAGTGTGGTCGGAAGGGCCATAAAGTCGCTTATTTGTGAAAAGAAAGGGATTGTGTGCTATAATTGTGAAGAGGTGGGCCATGTGAGTGCTAATTGTCCTAAGCCCAAGAGGGAGAAAGCTAGGGGAAAGTGTTTGCCTTTGGCGGGAGCCGAGAATGCTAACGAGATTCGAGGTACTTGTCTTATTTTGGTACTCAATTGGTTGCTATAGTAGAATCTGGGGTGCTACTCATTCTTTCGTTGCTACATTATATCTTTGAAAAATTGGGTCTTAATTTGTCTTCTATGATGAGGAGATGGTTATTGATACTCCGGCTAAGGGCTCGGTAACCACCTCCCTAGTGTGTGCTAAGTGTCCTCTGTGTCGGTCTTCTGAGAGATTTTCTTGTAGATCTTATTTGTTTACCTTTGGAGGATTAGGCGTTATCCTTGGTATGGGTGGTTGGTTGATAACCATGTACATATCAATTGTTTCAATAGATCGGTGAGTTTCCTTGTCCCCGAGGGGAAGAATCATTTCTTTTTCTTTGGTCAATTGCGTGAGGTTAATGAGGAAGAAGTTCATCTATTTGCCTTGATGGCGTCTCTGTCTGTTGAGAGTCAAGATATCATTGAAGGATTGAAAGTGGTGTGCGAGTTTTAGGAGGTATTCCACGATGAGATTCCGAGTGTTCCGCGAGAGGAGGTTGAATTCACTATTGATCTTGTGTGGTCGCACGAGGCTCGTGTCTATGGCACCGCATGCAGGATGTCGGCGTCAATTATCCGAATTGAAGAAAGCAGACTAGAAGAGTTACTTGAGAAGAAGTTCATAAGGCCTAGTGTGTCGCCTGGGAGCACTGTGTTGTTAGTGAAGAAGAAGGATGGGAGTATGAGACTTTGCGTAGATTATAGAGCGGTTGAACAAGGTGACAATCAAGAACAAGTATCCGCTCCCGAGGATTGATGACCGATGGATCGGTTGGTGGGTGCTAAGGTGTTTAGCAAGATCGATTTGAGGTCGGGTTATCACCAAATCAAGGTAAAGGATGATGACGTCGAAGGCGGCTTTGAGAACTAGATATGGGCACTATGAATATTCCGTAATGCCATTTGGTGTTACCAACGCACCGGGGTGTTTATGGAGTA
The DNA here is from genome assembly GCA_020916435.1 of Oxytropis ochrocephala. Taxonomy (NCBI): domain Eukaryota; kingdom Viridiplantae; phylum Streptophyta; class Magnoliopsida; order Fabales; family Fabaceae; genus Oxytropis; species Oxytropis ochrocephala. The sequence goes on from CM037088.1 coordinate 126,732,568, forward strand.
CATGAACCGTACCTTCCATAGTTACTTGGATCGTTTTGTAGTGGTATTTATAGACGACATTTTGGTTTATTCAAGCGGAAGAAGAACACGCAGAACACTTGAGGTTGGTGCTAGAGGTGTTGAAAGAAAAGAAGCTTTATGCGAAATTGTCAAAGTGCGAGTTACGGTTTGCATAAAGTGAGTTTCCTTGGCCATGTGATTTCGGTGTGGTATAGCCGTGGATCCAACCAAGGTGGATCTTTGTGTTGCGATGGGAGAGCCCAAAGTCGATGGATCGAGATCGGGAGCTTCTTGGGGTTGGTCAAGCTACACTGAGGAGGTTTATAGAGGGTTTTTCTAAGCTAGCCCTTCCGTTGACTCAATTGGACGTGTAAGGAAAAGCTTTTGTGTGGGATGCCCGGTGTGAAGAGAGCTTCAATGAGTTGAAGAAGAGGTTGACAACGCCCCCTATCTTGGTATTGCGGTTCCAGATCAACCGCGTTTGTAGTGTCTTTCGCGATGCTTCCAAGATGGGTTTGGGAGGTGTCCTAATGCAAGAGAGGGCAAGGTAGTAGCCTGCGCGTCGAGCGATTGAGAATTCATGAGAAGAACTACCCTACTCACGATTTGGAGCTTGCGGCAATTGTGTTTGATTTGAAGATCCGGAGGCACTATTTGTATGGTTCTAAGTTTGAAGTGTTCGGTGATCACTGAGGGTTGCAATATTTGTTTGACCGAAAAAGAGTGAATATGAGGCAAAGGAGGTGGTGGAATTATTGAAAGACTATGACTTTAGTTTGAATTACCATCAGGGAAGGCTAATGTTGTAGCCGATGCTTTGAGTAGGAAGTCCCTTCATGTGTGCGCAATGATGGTGAAGGAGCTCGAATTGATTGAGCGCGGGATTTGAGTTTGGTGCGTGAAGTAACGCCTAAGAGTGTAAAGACTGGGATAGTTGAAGATTCACAATGAATTTTTGGATGTTATTAGGGAGCGCGAGCGAGACATTGTTGGTTGAAGTGGCGGTGGGGATTGATCATTCCGAGAGTAAGGATTATGAGATAGATTCACAAGACATGTTGAGATACCGTGGAAGGATTTGCATTCGATGATGAAGAAATTAAGAAAGCGATCCTTGAAGAGGCCATCGGAGTAAGTTGAGTATTCACCGGGGGCCACGAAGATGTACCAAGATTTGAAGAAGCGCATTCGGTGGTCCGCATGAAGCGTGATGTAGCCCAATTTGTGTATGCTTGTTTGACGTGCGAGAATCTAAGGTAGAGCACCGAAGCGGCGGGGTTGATGCGACCTTTGGATGTCTTGGAATGGAAGTGGGATAGTATCTCTATGGATTTTGTAACCGGGTCGCGAAAGTACACAGTGAGAGGATTTGATGCCATATGGGTGATTGTTGATAGGTTGACAAAATCTGCTCACTTTTTGCCGATTAATATGACTTATCCAGTTCCGAAGTTGGCAGATATTTACGTTAAGACAATTGTGAAGCTGCATGGAGTTCCTTTGAGTATCGTGTCTGATCGGGATCCTAGATTTACTTCTGAATTTTGGAAGAGCTTGCAAGAGGCCTTAGGCTCTAAATTGAGATTGAGTTCCGCTTATCACCCCCAGACAGATGGGCAGACGGAGAGGACTATTCAGTCACTAGAGGATTTGTTGAGAGCATGCGTTCTTGAGCAAGGAGGTTCATGGGATTCTCATTTGCCATTGATTGAATTCACCTATAATAACAGTTTTCATGCGAGTATCGGGATGGCGCCTTTCGAGGCATTGTATGGTAGGAGGTGTAGGACACCCTTGTGTTGGTATGAATCGGGGGAGAGTGTGGTGTTAGGCCCCGAGATTGTGCGGGAGACCACAGAGAAGGTCAAGATGATTCGAGAGAAGATGAAAGCCTCGCAGAGTAGGCAGAAGAGCTATCATGATAAGAGGAGAAAAGACCTGGAGTTTCAAGCCGGTGACCATGTATTCTTGAGAGTCACTCCGGTGATGGGTGTGGGTCGTGCCTTGAAGTCTAAGAAGCTAACCCCTCGTTTTATTGGCCCATACCAGATTCTGGAAAGAGTTGGGAAGGTTGCCTATCGGGTGGCCTTACCACCTAATCTGTCTAATCTGCATGATGTGTTCCATGTATCTCAGCTGCGGAAGTATGTTCCTGACCCGTCACATGTAATTCAGATGGATAATGTGGAGGTGAGGGAGAACCTTACTGTGGAGACTATGCCGGTTAGGATAGAAGACCGTGAGGTAAAGGTGTTAAGAGGCAAGGAGATCAATTTAGTGAAAGTAGTTTGGTTGGGAGTCGTGGGCGAGAGCATGACGTGGGAATTGGAAAGTAAGATGAAAGAAGCATATCCGGAGCTGTTTGATTCAGGTAATTTTGAGGACGAAATTCCTTAAGTGGGGGAGAGTTGTAACACCTCAAAATAATTTAATTAATTATTTAATTAAGTTATTTAAGGGTTACAATATTTATTTGAATGAAATGATTAAATTGGAATGGTTTTATTTCAGGAGGTGAGTTGAATTAAAAAAAGGAGTGGTGTGAATAGGGCCCAAACCCATTAGTTGGCCCAATCCCTATTCATAACCTAGTGGGTCTCTAAGGGAATGTCATTCCATCAAAGAAAAGAAAGAAAACGAGAGCAGTGAGAGTGAGAAGAGGAGAAGCGCACGAAGCAAGGAAAGGAGGAAGGAAGGATTTTCTTCTCAAGCTTCATAGGTAATGCGTTGGATCCTTTCTTTTCTCCATTCTTCTTCCTTTTATTCTAGTGTTGTGATTTCCAATTCCTCTTACCTATTTTTCTTGCTCCTCCTTGTGTTCAAAGAAGAGAGATGAGCCACGTTTGAAGGAGGAAAAGGAGAAGCTTGATCACGTTGATTTTCCTTGGTGTTGAGTTCGAATTCTTGGCTTTTCCAGGTATGGGGGCTCTTCTTTATGCCTATAATAACTCTTAAGATTAGTATTATGTGTAGGTTAGGTTGTAGTGAGGGAAATTGGGGAATTGTTGATTTGTTGTGTTAAGGAAACATTGTTTGGTTGTTTTGATTGAATCGTTGTGTTAAGGAAACATTGTTTGATTGGCTTATTGAATTGTTGTGTTAAAGGAATGTCATTAGATTGAATTGTTGGAATGTTGTGATATTGCCTTGTTCATTGAATTGAGTGTTGTGGTGAAATATGTTGGTAATGTACTTAATAGAATTGTGCCTTTGGAGTGGTTGATTTATTGTTCCAATGATGAATTAAGAATATATGTTGTTGGTGAGGCACTTGATGAAATGTAATTTGAGTTGGTGTTGGGGTGGGTATGGATCAATGAGAGAGTGTGCAGGTGCCGTGTCTAGCACAGGCGCCAACTGTGGCGCCAAGTGCAGTGCAGAGTGTGTGGTTGTGTCTAGCACAGGCGCCAACTGTGGCGCCAAGTGTAGTGCAGAGTGTGTGGTTGTGTCTAGCACAGGCGCCAACTGTGGCGCCAAGTGCGATCACGCAGAGTGTGGTGGTGTGTCCAGCACAGCGCTTTACGTGGCGCCAAGTGCAGTGCACAGTGTGTGGCCGCGCGTGTCAGCACAGCGCCAAGTGTGGCGCCAAGTGCTGTTGTGTGCGCGTGTGTTGTGTCTAGCACAGGCGCCAAGTGTGGCGCCAAGTGCGATCTTGTGTGCGTGTGTAGTGTGCGCACAGCGCCACCGGGCGCCAAGTGCGATCTTGTGTGCGCGCGTGTCTTGTGTGTGCCAGCAGAGGCGCCAACCGAGGCGCCAAGCGCGATGGGTGTGTGTGGGTGTGTCTAAAGCGCGCAGGCGCCATTTGGGAAAGCGACCTTGCGCGCCTAGGTGAGTGATGGGACCGTGTGATCCCTAAAGCGTTAATTTGTGGTCGTGGTGCGCGTGTTTGGTCCTTAAAGTGTTAAGTTAGTCCTTGGGTGTGTGTCTTGTGTAATTGTTGAGCTAAAAAGTATTACTTGAGGATTACCAACTGAGTTGTGACTAAGTGGAGAGGTGAAAGCGGTGTGGGACCTCGGTCCAAGCGGTGTGGTGCTTAAGACTTATATATATTAATGATGGGCATCGAGAATTATAAATGGTGATTTAAAATTATTATTGCGGTGCATTACCATAGAGTGCATAATCATGTGCATAAAGCGGAGTAGTGTGGGCTTGGCCAAAGCGGTGTGGTGGCTTACTAAAGCGGTTAGTGCCTCTCGGGCAATATTGTGGTGATGAAGGATCCTCATGCATGTTGCATACATGCATATATATATATATATATATATATATATATATATATATATATATATATATATATATATATATATATATATATATATATATATATATATATATATATATATATATATATATATTCATACATATACTAACGATGTCTTGCGATGACTATAACTTAGGAATGAATTGTGAAATAATGACGTAAGTTGATAATATTATGAATTGTTGTGAAATAGTGCCTCTTACTGCTTTCCTTATCATGATGCTTATCTTAGTTGTTATTATTTGTGTAAAAAGACTCACCCTACTGCTTTATGTTGCCTCGAATGCCGGCAACTTGCAGGTGACCGCGTGTGAAGGCCCTCTCTTGCCTTTGATAGTAGTTGTGTCCAGCTCTGATATGTAGCACCGGGGGAGGGACGTCCTAATAATTTTATTTATATTCGGATTGTATTAATTTATCATTGGTGATGTACCAATTGTGTTATAAGATCTATTATGTGCTGTAAACTAAAGCAGGTGCTTGTGGGCCCGTCCCCATACTATTGTGCTATATATCGTGCTATTTAAATGTTGACTTCATGTCACTTGACTATATGCCTGATTGTTTTTACAAGCGTTGAAATGTGACACTTTCTTTCGATTATTCCTTTTTTAAAACTCTGAAAATAAATATTAAATAATAGTCAGTTTAGAAAGGGGGTGTTACAGAAGTCATCAAGGAGCACGATCCCTAGCAAAGAAAGCTCTCAGGGCCGGTTATTACTGGCCGACCATGGACCAAGATGCAACGAAACTTGTTCAGAAATGCAAAAAATGTCAAGTGCACGCTGATGTTCATATTGCACCTTCTTCAGAACTGCAAAGTCTTGTCTCACCCTGGCCGTTCGCATGGTGGGGCATGAATCTGCTAGGCCCGTTTCCACCCGCTCCAGGCCAGTTCAAGTTCTTGATCGTGGCGGTTGATTATTTCACAAAGTGGATCGAGGCCGAGCCTCTCGCAACCATCACTTCGGCAAAAGTAAGCAAGTTCTTCGGTCGGTGTGTGCTAGCTCGCTTTGGAGTCCCACAGCAATTGATAACTGACAACGGTACCCAGTTCGCAGACAAAAGGTTCAGAGAAATGTTGGCCGACTTAGGGGTGAAACAACATTTTACCTCGGTCGAGCATCCACAGACAAACGGCCAAGCAGAAGCGGCCAACAGAGTTATCCTGCGTGGGTTGAAAAGAAGACTTGACGAAGCAAAGGGGAACTGGGTCGAGGAGTTGCAGTCCATTCTTTGGGCATACAGGAAGACTCCCCATTCATCGACCGGGGAGTCGCCCTTCAGACTTGTGTATGGAACGGATGCTGTAATACCCATAGAGATGGGCGAACTGAATTGGAGAACTTTGAACCCCCCAGCAACGACCGACAACGACCGAGCCATACGAGAAGAATTGGACCTCATTGAAGAGTTGCGTACCCAAGCATCATTGAGAGAACAACTGATCAAGCAAAAGGTCGCAGCTAGGTACAATACTCGCGTTCAAAAGAGGGACTTCACGGTCGGTCAGCTCGTCCTGAGACGGGCAGACGTCGGAAACAAGAATGCACGTCAAGGAAAGTTAGCACCAAATTGGGAAGGTCCGTATCGGGTAATTAAGAAGACCGGCAAAAGGGCATACGAGCTGGAAACCATGGAAGGGGCGACTATCCCCAGAACATGGAACGCAGAAAAACTTAGAAAATATTATGTCTGAATGTAATGAACGACCGATCTATTAATGAAAGACAGGCAAGCGCTCTTTTTCCCACTGGGTTTTTTACAGAGGCCTGACCTTTGACAATTGCTGTTATTTACTTTCTCGCAAAGAATGTATGCCCGGTCGCTCAAACATGCTCATGGAAAAGGAGCGGCCGAAGAATTATCGAAGTAATTATCAAACGTAAATGGGTCGTCGAAACGATCTACCTGGGTCGTTGAAACTGTAACACCCCCTTTCTAACTAACTATTCTTTACAATATTATCAGAGTTTTCAAAATAATTATCAGCGAAAGAAAGTGTCACATTTAAACAACTAGCATTTTAAAAGTCCAATAATCGAAAACTAAATGACGATAAGCTCCAAGTCACGATACATAGCACCGTAATAAAATTCACGCTTCCAACACAGCGGAAGTCTCGAAAGGTTCAATAGAAAACTTAGTGCAACAGCAGTCAAAGTCCAACATCAAAACAAATAAATAAAGGAATAATGAAAACAACTACGCGCCCACGGTGCTACATATCGAGTGAGACATGACTACTAGAAGGCCGGCATAAGAATGCACTCACTCGCGGGTACTGCAGTTGCCGACATACGAGGCAACACGACGCAAAGAGGTGAGTCTTTTATACAAATAATAATAAATAGGATAGGCATTACATATTGGCAAGGCAACAAACATTACTAATTCACCGCATTATCAACACATCATCAATAAATTCATTAACATGGTATGATTTTTATGCATGTATGCAACATGCATGAGGATCCTTCATCACCACTATTTGCCTTGAGGGCACTCATCGCTTTGGACCGAGTCCCACGCCGCTTTGGCCGAAGCCTACACATCGCTTTATGCATATGCATCATGAGGCTCTATGTCAATGCACCACAAACACACATATTGCCACAACTTATTAGGCGCACCATTTTTGAGCTTATTAACTCATCTCCATCTCACCAACAAATTAGCCTTGAGGGCGTCTCATCGCTTTTGGACCGAAGTCCCACACCGCTTTCACACCAATAATTATCAACATATAATTAAACTCACCGCTTCAAATTATTAAACTACATAACGATTACTAAACTCACCGCTTTGTGTTTCTCAACTTGACAACATCCACATATATGTCTTAATTTATAACGCCTTTAAGTTTTCAAGTAATAACATCTTTAAAATTTAAGTAGCAACATCTTTAAAATTTAAGTAACAACACATTAAAAATTAAGTGACATTAAACTTAAAATCTTGGAAAACATCTCATTTTTATGCTTAGGTGACATCACGTTTAAATTGCAAAACCGAAGTAAAACATCAACCACTTTATTTATAAAAACAGCCACATTACACACCCTCTCATAAAAAAACGCAGAAAATTTCGGTTCACCTACAGTGGCGAAACAGAGTGAAAACAGTGACCTTTTTGGGCGCGTAACAGTAGCCAAAACAGCAGAAAACAGCGTGGAAAAACAGCAGAATTTTCGAACCAAAATAGCAGTATTTTCGAGCCAAAAACAGCAAAGTGAAACAAAGTGGCTCTTTTTCGCGCAAAACAGCAGCAGAAACAGTGTGTTTACGGCAGAAAACAGGGCCTCATTTGTTGTAAAACAGCAGCGTTTTTATTAAAAGAAAACGGCAAAACGGCAACATTAAAAATCTGGTTTACAGCACATAAAAATCTGGTTTACAGCAACTTATTAAAAGGCTAACAGCAACATTAAAAATCTGGTTTACAGCACATAAAAATCTGGTTTACAGCAACTTATTAAAAGGCTAACAGCAACATTAAAAATCTGGTTTACAGCACATAAAAATCTGGTTTACAGCAACTTATAAAAAGGCTAACAGCAACATTTTTACTTATAAAAAAAAACAGCATATATTATCCAATCTCTCCACAATAATTTCATCAACAATTTAATTGAGTATTTCAACAACACTACAAAATCTCCACATATCTACACTCACCTTCATTAAGGAAATTCTACAAACATGTTATATGCTTATTCAACAACATATCTATTCCAAAGTTACCAAGAGACATGGCATTCCAATTAGACTCAAAACACAATACAATTAATCACATAACTACTCCAAACATGCAACAATTCAACAATTTCAAACACTCAACAATTCAATAGTCTAGAGCACCCAACAACCTAACCTATACATAACCATAATCCTAAAAATTATTATAGGTATAGAAGAGCCCCCATACCTTGGAAAGCTTAAGAATTGAAATCACCTCCAAGGAAAACACTCTGAAGCAAGCCTCTCCTTCCCTCCTTCTAGAACCGAAAGCTACACCTTAGGGCCATGGGGAAATAACAACGATGGGAGTGAGGGAAAGGAAGGCTACAAAACGTATAAAGGGAAGAAAACGGAAGAGAAAGGATTGAAAGCCATTACCTAGTGAAGAACTTGAGAGAACTCTCCTTCTCCTTCTCTTCTCACGCCGTGAGCTTCATCTCTCTTCTCTCTCGAATTCTTTCTTTCTTTCTACGGTGGAATGGTGTGAATGAGACTCTCACTTAGGGTTTTGGGGTTTTAGGATTGGGCTTGGGTCACTAATTGACTTGGGCCCTAATTGCACCTCCTTATTTACTTAATTACTCCCACCACTCCTCAATTTAATTACCAAACTCTAATCCCTTCTTTAATTAACACACCACCTCTTAATTAATTTAAATACCCTATCGTTATTTCGGTATAATCAACCACTAGTACCTAATTAAATTAATTAAATAAGCACCTAATTAAATTAATTAAATAGGCACCTAATTAAATTAATTAAATAGACACCGAATTATTTTGGGGCGTTACAACTCTCCCCCACTTAGAATATTTTCGTCCTCGAAAATTTGACGTCAAAACCATGAAAACAATATTGAGCTTAAGTTCTCATACCTAACTTGATCCAAACCATGCACTCCTCTTACATCGTTACTTTTGTACCAAAACTCTAATCTTTACGTCTCACTACCATCTTCCCCCAATCTAACGTCAAGACACTACCAAGGGTTCGTTATGGACATAATCTCGAAATAAGGTTCGAGATAAATTCCTACTACACCTAGACGGATACAACTATTGCAAGTCAAGATCATGAAATCAGAGTTCACGCATCGCACGCTGAGGACCATTAGGCACATAGGATAAAACATAGTGAAATGCACATCATAAAATACGCTCGACGTTTAGAATCATTCTCATAGAAATCAAAGCATTAAAGACATGACAACACCTCAAAATAATTGACATGACCATCCTATAAAGTTTCCAATAACGGCATGATTTTGGTATTCCTTGGCTCTTACGTTTGCACAACATTCTACTTAGTAAACAGCACATCAAAATTTGAAGGCAAACAGCACCTTTAACTCAAGAAAACAACACTTTTAAATCTTGGGAAACAACAACATAAAGTTGAGAACACAGCAACATTTATTTTTAAAACGGCAAACAACAACAATTTTAAGAAAACAGTAGACAGCAGCCCCTTTTTTTTTTTTTTTTTTTTTTTTTTTTTTTTTGGAAAACAGCAGACAACCAACTTTTAAAGACGACACCATTTTACCCAACCCCCTCGCTAACATCCAATTTATCTACGCAATGCACAACACGTAACCTTCTCAGTATCATTATTACCACATCTCTCAATTTCATCATAACCCTCTTATTTAAATCACAACATCATCATTTAGTCACTTAGCACGATTAACACGTCATTATCTTTAATCATTAGTTATACACATGGGACGCCACAACATAAAAAGCAGCAATTATTGTGACTACAACAACTTGAAAGATAGAGAAAGCGGCACTTTAATATATGATGAACAAAGACACTTAAATTGAAGAAATAGCTCACTTAAACTTGAGAAAACACCGCATTTCATTTAAGTAAATCGCACATTTAATTATAAAGAAAGAAAGAAAACAAAGAATGACTACTTGGTTGTAAAACCGCACTATTAATTTTATATAAAAAGGCGACAACCTAGCCTTACAAAAATAGCGACATCGGCTAAAAAAAAAAAGCTGCGGCATTAGCTTCAAAAGCGATCCACAAAGTGGTTTTTATAAACAAAATACAGCAACATCACCTTTTTATAAAAAAAATACAGCAACCGCATTTAAATGAAAAAACAACAACAAACAAAAAAAAACAGCAGACTTAACAACATGAAAAAGCGACCCTTTTAATTCACAAAAACAATGACTTGATTATGGAAAAATAGCAACCTTGATTTTAATTATGCAATCACGACAACACCTAACCCATTCTCATCTTATTTAAATTTGAGTAACAATACATCTAAATTGAAGGGACAACACATTTGAATGATTTGGGTACCAATACCTTTTGCACTTTAGAAAAATATCACATTTAAGTTAAGGAAACAACACATTTTGAAAGTGGGAACATCTCATTCAAGAATTGGAGTAACAACACCTCTAAGTTTTCAAGTAACAACATCTTCAAAACCTAGTAACAACACATTCCAAGTTTTAGTAACAATGCCTTTAAATTTGGAAAACAACACATTCAAATCTTGGGCAACACATTAAAATTCGGGTAACAATATATTGGAAATTTTGGAAAACATCTCCTTTTAAAATCACCAAACAAAGTAGTAAAACCCCACCATTTTATTTATAAAGACAAACCACGTTACACCCCTTTTCATTTTAAAAGAAACACAGAAAGCAGTGTGGATAAAACAGTAGGAAATGGCGCCTCATTTGTTGTGAAACAGCAGTATTTTTATTAAGAGAAAACAAAGAAGACAAAAAAACAAACAATTGATCACCCTCACCACATCCTCATCAAATCACCCAATCACTCACAACAACATTTTTTTTTTTTTTTTTTTAAATATGACCACATCTGATTTGCCCTTTATATATATTCGTGGGTTATAAAATAGTAAACTATTTGACTATGGGATTTCTCGGATATCCTGCATCGCTCACAACAGAACATTTGTGAGGCTCTCGAGAGATGTCCTTGAAAATACACCGATGAACCGCCCGAACAAAGGCTAGCCATAGTCAAAAAGTACACTAGTAGTATAACGCTTAGAGTGAAATTCTTTGAATTAATGTCCATATAAGTATCACGGTTAATATATAATAAAACATTTTCGCATACCAAAACCTACAATACCCAAACCCACATACAAGTCCTCATATATCTAATGGATTAATTAACCAAATTCAATCACTTCATTAACTACAATTACTCAACTAATTGCAACACGTTGGTAAGACTATCACCTAACATTTAAAATATCACAACACATGGTAAGGAGTAGTGGCTAAAGTCAAAATACTAACTAACATAGTAGCTACACAAGGTACTCGAGCAAACACACACATAGCAAACAATAAGACAATAAGCAAACACCAAAGATCAACAATAGCAATTCTGGATTTGGCCAATTCAAACTAATCAACGCAACACAAATCATGGTTAGAACGAGTACCAAGACTCGAGGATAACTAGACTCGACAATGGACAACTTGGGCGGACGGACCAAACAAACTTCACGATACCACTAATGTAACACACCCCTTTCTAACTAACTATTCTTTACAATATTATCGAGTTTTCAAAATAATTATCGTGAAAGAAAGTGTCACATTTAAACAACTAGCATTTTAAAAGTCCAATAATCGAAAACTAAATGACGATAAGCTCCAAGTCACGATACATAGCACCGTAATAAAATTCACGCTTCAAACACAATGAAGTCTCGAAAGGTTCAATAGAAAACTTAGTGCAACAAATGATCAAAGTCCAACATCAAAACAAATAAATAAAGGAATAATGAAAACAACTACGCCCGCCCCTGGTGCTACATATCAGAGCTGAGACATGACTACTAGAAGACCGGCATAAGAATGCACTCACTCGCGGGTACTGCGAAGTTGCCGACATACGAGGCAACACGACGAAGAGGGGTGAGTCTTTTATACAAATAATAATAAATAGGATAGGCATTACATATTGGCAAGGCAACAAACATTACTAATTCACCGCATTATCAACACATCATCAATAAATTCATTAACATGGTATGATTTTTATGCATGTATGCAACATGCATGAGGATCCTTCATCACCACTATTTGCCTTGAGGGCACTCATCGCTTTGGACCGGAGTCCCACGTCGCTTTGGCCGAAGCCTACACATCGCTTTATGCATATGCATCATGAGGCTCTATGTCAATGCACCACAAACACACATATTGCCACAACTTATTAGGCGCACCATTTTTCAGTTATTAACTCATCTCCATCTCACCAACAAATTAGCCTTGAGGGCGTCTCATCGCTTTTTGGACCGAAGTCCCACACCGCTTTCACACCAATAATTATCAACATATAATTAAACTCACCGCTTCAAATTATTAAACTACGCAACGATTACTAAACTCACCGCTTTGTGTTTCTCAACTTGACACCATCCACATATATGTCTTAATTTATAACGCCTTTAAGTTTTCAAGTAATAACATCTTTAAAATTTAAGTAGCAACATCTTTAAAATTTAAGTAACAACACATTAAAAATTAAGTGACATTAAACTTAAAATCTTGGAAAACATCTCATTTTTATGCTTAGGTGACATCACGTTTAAATTGCAAACCGAAGTAAAACATCAACCACTTTATTTATAAAAACAGCCACATTACACACCCTCTCATAAAAACGCAGAAAATTTCGGTTCACCTACAGCTAAAAAGCAGTGAAAATAAAGTGACATTTTTGGGCGCGTAATAAAGAGCTAAAACAGCAGAAAACAGCGTGGAAAAACAGCAGAATTTTCGAACCAAAATAGCAGTATTTTCGAGCCAAAAGCAGAAGTGAAACAGTGGCTCTTTTCGCAAGAAAAACAGCAGCAAAACAGTGTGTTTACGGCAGAAAAAGGGCCTCATTTGTTGTAAAACAGCAGCGTTTTTATTAAAAGAAAACGGCAAAACGGCAACATTAAAAATCTGGTTTACAGCACATAAAAATCTGGTTTACAGCAACTTATTAAAAGGCTAACAGCAACATTAAAAATCTGGTTTACAGCACATAAAAATCTGGTTTACAGCAACTTATTAAAAGGCTAACAGCAACATTAAAAATCTGGTTTACAACACATAAAAATCTGGTTTACAGCAACTTATAAAAAGGCTAACAGCAACATTTTTACTTATAAAAAAAAAATAGCATATATTATCCAATCTCTCCACAATAATTTCATCAACAATTTAATTGAGTATTTCAACAACACTACAAAATCTCCACATATCTACACTCACCTTCATTAAGGAAATTCTACAAACATGTTATATGCTTATTCAACAACATATCTATTCCAAAGTTACCAAGAGACATGGCATTCCAATTAGACTCAAAACACAATACAATTAATCACATAACTACTCCAAACATGCAACAATTCAACAATTTCAAACACTCAACAATTCAATAGTCTAGAGCACCCAACAACCTAACCTATACATAACCATAATCCTAAAAATTATTATAGGTATAGAAGAGCCCCCATACCTTGGAAAGCTTAAGAATTGAAATCACCTCCAAGGAAAACACTCTGAAGCAAGCCTCTCCTTCCCTCCTTCTAGAACCGAAAGCTACACCTTAGGGCCATGGGGAAATAACAACGATGGGAGTGAGGGAAAGGAAGGCTACAAAACGTATAAAGGGAAGAAAACGGAAGAGAAAGGATTGAAAGCCATTACCTAGTGAAGAACTTGAGAGAACTCTCCTTCTCCTTCTCTTCTCACGCCGCGAGCTTCATCTCTCTTCTCTCTCGAATTCTTTCTTTCTTTCTACGGTGGAATGGTGTGAATGAGACTCTCACTTAGGGTTTTTGGGGTTTTAGGATTGGGCTTGGGTCACTAATTGACTTGGGCCCTAATTGCACCTCCTTATTTACTTAATTACTCCCACCGCTCCTCAATTTAATTACCAAACTCTACTCCCTTCTTTAATTAACACACCACCTCTTAATTAATTTAAATACCCTATCGTTATTTCGGTATAATCAACCACTAGTACCTAATTAAATTAATTAAATAAGCACCTAATTAAATTAATTAAATAGGCACCTAATTAAATTAATTAAATAGACACCCGAATTATTTTGGGGCGTTACAGAAACGATCTAACCTCGAGCGCCATCGAAGTGGCCCAAGGGTTAAGTAATAACCCACAAAAGTAGGTCGTCGAAACGATCTACCTCGAGTGCCATCGAAATGGCCCAAGGGTTAAGTAATAACCCACAAAAACACTAGGCCGTTGAAACGACCTAAATCGAGTGCCATCGAAATGGCCCAATAGAGTGCCGTCGAAACGGCCTAATCGAGTGCCGTCGAACCGGCCCAAATAGAGGTCGCCGAGACGACCAAACGTCAAACGATACATGAACGAACAGGTCTATAACGAGTGTTTTTTAAGAGATAAACGGGCATCGACGGACCCGAAATATAAGCCTACGAAAGGTCGTTAAGCGAATGCCCGAAGTCGGCCTAAAAAGTTCGTAAGACAATAATGAGATCCAAACAAGCGAACGGAATAAAGAACAAATTAAGCGAAAAAGAAATTGTCATTACAAACGAGGACGCCTTGGTCGCCGCCGAGCGCCTAACTATCAAAAAAGCGCATAAAGGCAGAATATTGTTGTGCCCGAAGGCAAGTTAAACTATTACAAATTACTCCGCTCGCAGGCGGGCTTCAGAAAAGGATCGAGCTAGGGCGAACGACATTACCCTGATCATCAAGTTCCTCGGGCTGCATGATCTTGTTGTTCTCGACATAGTGGTCGGGCTTTATCAGGTTGTCATCGAAATTGATGTTCAAGTCGAGTTCGGCGCGCCGTGCACCGCCGAGAGCATTGTAGAATTGCTCGATCGCTGCACCCTTAGCCATCCCGGCTATCTTCTGAACTTGCGCCTCCAGCTCAGCCCTTTGGGTCTCCCACTCGGCCTTCTCTTTCTCCAAGGCGTCAAGGTCGGTCTTCAAATTTATCACTTGAGTTTGGGATTCCTTGTTCTTCTTCAACAGCTTGGCCCGTTCGTCTTCGGCCCGTTGAAGAGCGTCCTTCTTTGACTTGGCCAATTTCTCCAGCTTTTGCTGTGCCTCCGCCACGGCCTTGTCCTTCGCAGCCCGAGCTTCTGCAAACAAAGATAGCCAAAGACGGTTAGTCGGTCGAATTTGAGCAAAAGCGCGACGGGTTAGAAAAGTAAAATACCTTGAGCTTCATCCGACAGTTCTTGGATCATTTTGTCAACCCCCATGCATAGAGAAGCGCAGACCGCCATGGGTTTCTTTTTAAACCGATCGAAGTCGGCCAGCCCCAAACCCTCGAGCGAGAGAATAGGAATGTCGACCTCAGGATATTCGCGAGTCCGCTCATCGAACTTGGCCCGCTTGGGGGAGCGATCATCGTGGCGAGGGGGCAACCGGACCTTGGAAACAGGCTTCTTCCCTTGGCTTTTGGGAGTTTGAGGCACCTTCGACGGCCCGTCGAGATCGACCACGTTCCGTGGCGGCGGCCGGGAGGCGCTGTTCTTAGGAGGATTCAAGACCTTCTCGATCTCGGCCCAGTTCTTGCCAGCCATTCTTCCTGCAAAATAGAACAATTCAAGAGTTAGAAAGAGCGAGTGATAATCGAAAGTAAAAGATAAAGTACAAAAGCGAACCAATCTCGGCTTCAAGAGCTCGACCAACGAGCAGTACAAAAGGACGGCAAGGCAGGTCGCCCTTAGGATCTGGGGGCATCATGCCCGCCAAAGTTTTAATCATCTCCAGAGACTCCAAGTCGGCCGCACCCAAATCCTTAACAGAATAAATATAGTCGCCAGGCCGCCTGAAGAAGTGAGCTTCATTCCACATGATTGGGAAGAAAGGGGGACCGAGCATTCCGTCGGGCTGGATCTCAGATATAGCCATGCCGGCCTCCTTAGTCGGGACGACCCAAAAATATTGGCTTTTCCAGGCCGCGCCCAACGACTCTTGGTACGCTTTAAAGTACCGGTGCTGGGTCTTTTGAGTCTTGAAGGATACCTGCTCCCTCTTTTCCTTATTGGCTTTCTCTCTCAGCCAGCTCAGCTCGAAGTTAGTGAAAAATAACTGGACCGACACTGGCCGGCCGAGCATGGTCAGAAGCACTTCGAAAGTTTTCAAAAACGCCCACGCGTTTGGATGAAGTTGAGAGGGGGCGACCCCGATATAGCGCAGAACGTCGCGCTGAAACTCGGTGAAGGGTGGGGTGATGTTCATCCGCTCGAACACGATCCGATGCATCGTGAACTTCAGATTGTCAGAATAGGTTGCGATGTCTTCTCCGTCCTTCATACCCCTCACCCTCCAGCCTGGTAATTTCTTGAAGTGAAGTTGCAGCTCGGGCAGGGCCCAATGACCGACCGTGAGGATACTCCGGTTGGAGCGAAGGGTTTCTGACACCCAGGACATATCAGAATGATCTCGGGATAGGTCAGGCAGAACGTCTTCTGCCCCTTCGTCGTTCGCCCCCTGGCCAGAAGAGCTTGCCACAGGTTGAACCACAACCTCCTCAGCAGCTTCTACAGCTCGGCCTTCCTCGGCCTCGACCATCTCTTCGTCCACGGCCTGGACGGCACTTTGTGCCTCATCTTCTATATCCACCTCTTCATCTCCACCGGTGGCGCAAGGAATGACACCTTCTGGTGGTGGTGGAGTCCTCGATCTAACTCCAGAACTGGCAGGCTTGGAATCAGAACTTCCCAAGCTAACCGACCCCTTACTGGAAGAGCTGGGGCTCGAGCTCGAGCTGCTCGAAGAATTAGAACCTCCGCCGCTCGAAGACGACGTAGACTCCTCCTCATGAGATGTAGCCTCAGATGGCCTCGACATTTGGTCAGCAATTGCGATGGTCCCCCGAGAATGCGAGCGGTCTGTTTCACCCGTGGCATAAAACACCTGCGATAAGGGGATCGGGTTAGGTCGGTCGAGCAGGGTACTCGCGAGAGGGGGCGACTTGGTCGTCCCCAGACCTGACACCCCCTACCACGAGGCGTGGAAATTGCGCGATCAAAAAGAAAAATGCAGAAATTTAAAGAGTAGAGATCGATCCATACCTTATACGGATGTCGTAGATCGGTCGCGAAAGCAAAAAGGAGCAAGCGAAAGTATTTGCAGATGTAGGTCGGCGGCAGACAAGCCGGTCGGCGGCAGAGCAATTCGTGAAAGCGTGAGGAATAGTTCCCACTGAAGGAGTATTTATAGCGCAGGCCCAAGACACGAGAGGGACCGGGAGACGAAATGTCGCAACGTTTCGCCTTCTCCTTAGAAGCTGTCATTAAATGACCTCGGAATCATCAAACGTCGTGTCATAAATGTCAGCGAAAGCCAACCGTCGCGTCAGCTCGGCCAACGGTCGCTAGGCGGTCGAGACCGTCCCATGGGAAGCAAGCGGCCGCGTGCCGTTTCGTTATCCAAGATCCATCATAGCAACGTCACTCCCGGGGCGGCGATTCAAGCCTCGGCCGCTCTTAGCGACCCAGGCTTGGGGGCAAGCTGTTCGGGTGTATCGGCCAAATACAAGAGCTTCCAATAGCAATTGGGTCGTCAGCCCACCCATTGTAACCGGCCCAAGCAAGCTGCTTGGAGCGCAATCCTCGCAACCGGCCGAAATTCTCGCCAGACGGTCCGACACTACAATATATATACGCCATTCGCACATGGCATCAGGTACGTTCTCTTACCTTGTGTTATCTGCCCGAGCGACCCCTTACTTGATCGTCGGAGTGTCTTTGCAGGTAACACCTGAGGCGCTCAGCGTGAAGCCAAGACCGGTCCTTTCTCCTATTCAACGACCGGCCTAGTCACAGGACAACAACTTCAACACTTCATTGGTCAAGGTACGATCAGATATTTTGATTTAAAAGATTATAGATTGATTAAAGTTATAGTTCATAGTTGATAGTTGAAGAGGAAAGAGAAAAATGAGTTTTAAATACGAGTTTAAAAAGTTAAGAGATGATGTGAGAAAGTGAGACCTACAAAAAATAAAAAGTGAAATAGAATAATTAGAAATGACATATTTTTCCTCAAAAAGTGAGTTTCAAAGAAGGATAAATTGGTAATTCTGGTAGTGGTTGTTTTGTATAAAGTTTGTTGATTGATTATAGTTCATAGTTGATAGTTGAAGAGGAAAGATAAAAGTGAGTTTTAAATACGAGTTTAAAAAGTTAAGAGATGATGTGAGAAAGTGAGACCTACAAAAAATAAAAAGTGAAATAGAATAATTAAAAATGACATATTTGTCATCAAAAAGTGAGTTTCAAAGAAGGATAAATTGGTAATTTTGATAGTGGTTGTTTTGTATAAAGTTATAATTGAATTGATTTTAGAAAACACACTAGGCAAACAAATTTTTTTGTTTTTCATTTTTTGAAAACTAAAAACTATTTTAAAAACAGAAATCAAATAGGCCCTTAATATTTGACATTTGAAACTGTCAGCTGAAATTTCAATGGAGAGAGTCTCCTCCGATAAAGTGTCCACTATGATGACACAAATACGAAGAAAACAATTTCAATTTGTTTACTTACTCTAATTTAGTTTTCACGTGAATTTATAAAACTTTCAAATCACACAGCGCGATGTAACGAATTCATTCAATTAATACTCAGATCTCATCTTACATGACTTAAAAAGGGTAAAAATCAAAGGAAGAATATGTGAGTGAGTGAGAAGGATAAAGTTTAGCAATGTGATCCATGGTGTTTAATTAACTTCAACAAGTCCATGATCTGATGACAATTAATTGGTGGTCTCAATGCTTTCTTCTTTTGGTTATTTTACTTATTCGTACGTTAAGAAAGAAAAAGAAGAATCCTTGATATTGTGGCATTATTACAAAATCATGGTCATATCATTACTAATTAATTCACATATCTCTACCTTTGTACTTCATACCTGGTTAGGCATTTTGGTATCTTCCAAATGTAGTAACTAAACATCATACTTTACAAGTTTCTCTCTCAGTCTCATCATACATATTTAAAAATCCTTCCTTTCATCATAATATCGCATTCCAATGTACAATGACAAGGTTGGGGTGGGTTTGGGTTTGAGTTTGAGTTCAATCTTAATTTAGGGTGGTGCATTTTCACTTTTACTTGATAAAATTGGAGTTTTTTTTTTTTGTGTGG
Source organism: Oxytropis ochrocephala (assembly GCA_020916435.1). Taxonomy (NCBI): domain Eukaryota; kingdom Viridiplantae; phylum Streptophyta; class Magnoliopsida; order Fabales; family Fabaceae; genus Oxytropis; species Oxytropis ochrocephala. Next base: position 126,751,759 of record CM037088.1, read on the forward strand.
CAGGAAATTGCAAAAGGCGGAGGGACAAAGGAGGAGTCCAAGAATTTCGGCATTAGAGGCTTCTTGCATTAATATTCAGGGCCCTGCACTCCGTACTAGGGACAAAAAGAAGACAAAATTGAAGCCACGACAGCAACTTGCGGCTTCACCAAACCAGGTGTTTGTTTGACAAACTTTTTTTTTGTTAACGTGTTATTGATGTGGATTATGATTTTGTCGGTGATTAATCTAAACAATACACAGGGTGTAAAACATGAAGATATTCAAAAGAAAAATGTTAGTGGTAAGTGAGTTCTCTATAATAAAATGACTTAACTTGGACTTATTCAAATTATAAATTTTTAGTCTAATGTTATCACACTCACAATTTCCCGTACGTGTGTGTGTGTGACAGATCAACCATCAAAACCGTTATCAACTTCTTTGCCAAAGAAGCGAATACTTGAACTTGTCCTCGATACTTTACAAAGGTGTTTGAATTGATTACTTTTACATAATTTACCGCAGTGGTGTTTATAGTCTTACATTTATTAATTGTGTCCAGTGGTTCATATTTTATGCTCACAGTTGTTTTTATCAATATGTAATGATATTAATATAGGAGGGACACCTATGAAATATTTGCAGAACCAGTTGATCCAAATGAGGTGCGTAGTCCTAATAATTTCTCATACTATCTTATGGATATTACATATAATCCCCCCTTATAATTCACTTTTGTCCAAGGTTGAGGATTATTATGCAATCATTAAAGAGCCTATGGATTTTGGCACCATGAGGGCCAAACTACACGAGGGGATGTATAAGACTCTAGAACAATTTGAGGTTTGGTTTTTTAATGCTCATCTGACTGTCTCCTTCTTTAATCACAAGCAAATGCATAAGTTGTACTTATTATGTTTTAATGTTTTTCACCATTGTGCAGCATGATGCTTTTTTAATATTCAACAATGCAATGGATTTCAATTCTTCGGGTACCATATACTTCAGACAGGTATGACACAACTGACAACACTAGCTAGCAAGATCTTCAGGTACTATAAATACTTACGAGACAGTTTGAGAGAGCTTAAAAAACAGCTTTATGACATATTCATAAATTGTTTTCAACTAATTTTCATAAGCTCTCTAGGATAGCATTTGAAAACAACTTATATCTTATAGAAGAAAAAAATTAACAATTTTTGTATCTTTTATTATAAAAATGGCTTATACATAAGTTTTTATATGATGAATGTTTATCTTATAAGCACTTAATTAAGTTGTTTATCTAAACACGACCTTATTATGTGTTTTATAGGCTCGTGTTATAAATGAATTGGCGAAGAAAGTTTTTGATGTGTTAAGAATCAATCCTAACAAGTTTGAAACAGAGTTCTCAGAAACGAGACAACAAGTGAGTCGAAGAAATCAAGGAGATTCTAGGGAACCAACAACAGACACTAAAACAACAATTGATGTACCCTCAAGAAATGTGTCATGTTCTTCCCAAACTACATCAAGTCGGAAAAGCTTTAGGACAAATCATGTATCTTCTAACACTGCTAAGTGTGTTAATGGTAGAGATGTCGAAGCTCCTACAGGTAAGAGGGAATGTCTATGGTACATCATATATATTTGGTGTTGAATAATATTCTAATACTCCCTCCGGTCCTATTCATACAAAAAAAAATGAAATTTTAGGTTAATTGAATAACTGATGTATCTGGTCTATATCCAGATTCAGTGAAACTAAAAATACATTCTTCTCATATAAATAGGACTGGAAGTAGTACCTTTGATGTGTGTATTCGTAACTTCCAAATTATGTTTCACCTTTGTTCTTCTATTTTACTTATAAGTTAAACCTTTTTGTATATTCTACAAGTCAATATTGCATTTCCCCTTATTGAAGCTAATTCATAGTCATGTAAGTCAACTAGCTTCATTTACAGCTTTATTAATTTTCTGATTAGTGAATAAGTCAACTTAGATAGTTAGTGTTGTAACTCTCTTTCACTTTCAATAACAGCACACTATAAATAGTTGTTGACTTGTTGATCAATTGTAATGGCTCAGATATTGAATAATATTTTTCATTCTCACGAGTGATTCATAAATCAATTGCTGTGAGTGTGTGTGAGTCAATTCTGATGAATTGTTCCCACACCCTTGACATTGAAAATCCTATAAAATTTGAAAAAACCTCTTTGGAAAAAATTTCCTCTAAAGCTTCATAAGGATTTGTGTATTTTGGTCATAATTCAAAAGATGTAAAACTATGATGATTGAAATTTTTTATCTATGACTATCAGGTGCCAAAGATAATAGCAGATGTAGGTCTTTTGAAGTTGATAGGCGCAGTTCTTACAGACCTTTGTCCCATGATAAGGATGAGTCAATATATTCAACAGTATATGATAAGTTAAAACTACTTGAGCATGTGAGTCTTTTTTCGTTGGAGTTATTAGCCAATTTGATTTATAGAATTTCTAGAAAATTCAATTTAAGCTCTGACATTTACAATATGTTAATTTAATCACTTATTTTTGCAAAAGTGTTTTAATTTAGTCTTTCCATTATATCAATTTAGCCCCTCTATTTTACTCAAGAGAACTAAACTAAAACACTTTTGAAAAAATTAGAGACTAAAAGTCTGTTTGATCATTGAGTTTTAAAAACCGTTTTCTGTTTTTAAAAATCCAACAAAGTACAAATTTGTTCATTAAAATTTTAGAAAACTATAAACAGTTTTTAAAAAGGGATTTCAAACATAGTCTAAGTTACCGACATTAAGGATTTATTCGAGTGGTAATTGGATTCGGATCCCACCCCAAGGTCTCGGGTTCGAATATTGACTGTGGCAAAAACTCTGTTGGGAGAGGAGAACCACACAGGCCGGCAAAATCGGGTACTCATGGCCAACCAGATTCTCCGGCGTAAATTAGTCATCGACAAAGCCAGTAGAAACTGCGCCTCAATGACATAGTAACAAAAAAAACATGGTCAGTTGATATATCGTAAATATCAATATCGGAGACTAAATTGATTTTTTGTGAAACTTCAGAGACTAAATTGACTAATAACTCTATTTCTTAATTTGCTCCCATCGGGTTGTTTTAAAAAATAGATAATAAATTATTGTTTGGATTGATCATATTCATTGTTGTATAGGTTGCTCAGCATGATATTGGGTACAAAGATAGTTTGATGTCGTTTGTTAAAGACTTAGGACCCATTGCGCAAAAAATAGCTAAAAGGAAATTACTTGGATGTGAAATCCACACTGCATCTGCTTCTGTTCCTCAAAGACAAAGAACGTGTACCATGATGTCTCAATTTCCTTATCACCCTCCTAATAATAAAATGAAAATTAATGCGGGAGATATTGTAGAAAATGTTGAAGGGACATTGAATGCTGAAAAAGAGAAAGGAAGAAATTCTCAAGGGTGGTCCTTACGGGGTAATAAAGTATTCACAAATCAGACTAATTCACAGTATTCAAGAGCTAATTGTGTTGAATATTTGAATGGCTCTAATCATGGGTATGACAAGAATTTTAGAATGGTGTTATTGGAGAAGTCGAGGTTTGTTAATCAAGAACAGCTGCCACTGCCAGAGTCAATTTTAGACAAATGCCAAACTAATAATAATGTGTTAAAATCAAGGGAGGAAAAGAATTGCATGTTTCAATCACGTTTTGATCATCAAGATAGATGTCATATACAAAAGCCGATTTGTCCAACAAATGAGGTTAGTTGCTCATTTAAAGCCACGAAAGCCTTAAAACCTGACCACATTGCGCCATTGGCTACCGGTTTTGTTTTCAATGTTCCATATTTGAAGACACGACTTGATCAGATAAACTCCTCATGCAACATATAAGATTCTAATGCAGTTAACAAGAGACAGTTTTTGACATGTTTTTGCTGTTGATGTATTGAGAGTCTTTACTCCTGATTTGATTCTCCTGTAATTGTTTTCTGGGCCTTTTAGCCCCTTTTATTTTCAAAATAAAATTGTTGATTCATTGAAATTTTTATTTTTGAATTATTTAACTCTAAGTTTATTTAAGAGTAAATTTTCAATTTCGTCTTTAGGTTTATACATTCTCTCATATTTAATCCTTTTTTTATAGGATATATTTAGTCTTCAAAGTATATAAAAAAATTAAGTAGTCATCAAAGTTTGTGACATCTGCAAATTAATTCATAAACAAGTATACAACAATGTTATATGGACATGAGATTTTAGACAAAAATCGACAAAAACTAACTTACAACACTAATTAACCAAGTTTTTTAGACTATCAATTAACCATAATCAACGCCTCGAAAACTGTGAAAAAACAGGTTAGCTAATTGTCTAAAAAATTTAATTAGTTGGTGTTGTAAGTTGGTTTTTGTCTATTTTTGTCTAAAATTCAATGTCTAAATAACATTTTTGTAAAGCATATCTTTAAAAGACAAAACTTATGCTAAACTTAATCACTTTAGTCCGGATAAAGTGGGTTCATTGCAAAAAAGAAATAATTCACTGATTTCATAAGATAAAATGGTACTTTTATTAATAATAATGCACACCTTCTTATTAAAAAAGTTAAATATATATATATATATATATATATATATATATATATATATATATATATATATATATATATATATATATAGTGGTTATCAAGGGAGACTAAGACACAAGCGAGATTACCATGAATTACTACGAATCCTACGTTTAAGGTGGTATCCACCACCCACTTGTGTGATAATTTTTGGCTTGGGTATTTGATGAGCGAAAGGGAAAGAGTTGAAACTTGGATGGGAGAGGGTTCATTGTTTTGCCATCAGTGTGAGGTGGTGGCGGTGGTGGTTGAGCATAACAAATAAGAGCAATGGCGTATAGAAGAAGGCAGGGAATGTCCAGAGCTTCCACCTTCAAGGAAGAGATTCATGGTCATGGGAAACCATCATTATTAAAAGAAGATTCAGATGAAAATGTAACCAATAGTGGTCCTTCTCATCCTCCTCCACTTTTGTCCTCTTCCTATTCCTTCACTCCAACCTCATCTTCTTCTTCATCATCATCATCATCATCATCATCATCCCTCGCTGCTCAAGCCATCAAAGCCTCTGCTTCTCGTCGTGATCCCTCTCTTTCCTTTGCTTTCAACAATTCTTCTTTAGGACCTGAACATGAACATCATAGATCCAAGGTTCTTGTTTTATTATCTTTCTAAATATATATAATTTCTTTAGGATATATACCTGAAAATGAACATCATACCATAACACCTGAAGTTAATTTGCATGCAGAGCTTTGATTCTTATGGATATGTTTCTAAGTCTGGTTTCTGGGGCGTCCTCGCACAGAAAGCCAAAGAAATTTTGGAGGATGACGATGCATCCCCGCATCATGACTACCTTACCTCCCAAAGACTCAAACTACACTCTTTTGATACTTTTACCCCTACAGCTCGAGCTCAGGTACGTGATATATATATATATATATATATATATATATATATATATATATATATATATATATTATTGAATTCAATTCCATTGTTCAATGCTACTTGTCTTACTTTCGTAGGAAGGTCGAACAATTGCGGAGAGTAAGTTAAAAGGAAGTTCTCCAGAGGACTCAAATAGAGCTTCATGGCAGCAATCCGCCCAAACAGTAGAGAATCCTCAATCCATCCACGAAACACAACTCAGAGCATCTCGCGACGTAAGGTGGCAACTATGTAATTGTGTGATTGTCTTAGAAAATTAATTATACTTAAAATATCTCAATTGACATTTGTTCGGTTTCACGACCCTAAACCATAGAAAAATTACACCAATAAAAATGAATTTGCTATCTGCGATAAAATAGCATTTTGTGATGGTTCACTATTTAAAAATATTTATTTGTCTCGATTGGTTTCGGGTCACAGGTGGCAATGGCAACGGCTGCCAAAGCAAAATTACTTCTACGGGAGCTAAAAACCGTTAAAGCCGATTTGGCTTTTGCTAAAGCACGATGTGCTCAATTAGAAGAAGAAAATAAACTACTCCGTGACAAGGAAGGTCGGGAGAAGGGGCAAAACCGTGCAGATGACGATCTGGTATGTATGTTTGATGTTTGCTAAATACTCCTGTCATTCTATTTATAAGAAAAAAATTACAGTTTAAGTTCATTAAATAACTGTGTATCTGTTGTATATTATAAAATGCATTACCGACACAAACATGCAAAGAGTGATTGGACGAGGTGTTTAATATAACATTGTTTGCACGTAGATACGGCTTCAATTAGAAACACTTCTTGCCGAGAAGGCTCGCTTGGCAAGTGAGAATGAGGTGTATTCTCGCGAAAACCGTTTTCTACGAGAAATCGTGGAGTACCATCAGCTAACAATGCAGGATGTGATGTATCTGGACGAAGGCATGGAAGAAGTAGGAATGGAAGAAGTAGCTGAACTTTATCCCATACCATTGAATAGCAATGGCACTGCAATTCCCCGAGTGTTGTCTGTGTCATCCCCACGATCCCCATTAGCAGGTCGAGCGATGGAGACCACAAAGTCAACATTTTCGATGCCACAACATAAACAACAACGAGAAGATGAGGTTCCTCCTGCTCCTAGTATCTCAACCTCTGTTTCTGAGGATGAGTATGCAAAATGATCCTTTCCTTTTAGTTTAGCCTTAGATGGGTTTGATGAAACATACATACATGTGCATAATTGTATTGAATTGCATGAATTGTAATTTATTATCAATTACTATTAATATATTTTTTTGACAATACCAATTACTATTAAAGGGGACATGCGCAGGGATTATGGTCGACATTCTTTTACAACAATGCTATTTTGACAAAAAAAAATTTGACAAATCGACAAATCACCAACCTACAATACCAATTACCCAAGTTTTTTAGACAAATAAATAGTCGTTTGTCAATTAACCAAGTTTTTAATCCACGCTAAAATTGTGAAAAAAGCAAGTTGGCTATTTGTCTAAAAAACTTGGGTAATTGGTGTTGTAGGTTGGTGACTTGTTGATTTGTCAAATTTTTTTTTGTCAAAATAGCATTTTTCTTCTTTTATGCAGACCATTTTGGAGTACGAGGAAGGTCTACTTACTTTTAGATTCAAATTATTTAAATTAAATCTCGATTGGTGATTCAAATTGTCCTCATGAGGATTTATTTTATGAGAATAAAATAGTTATTGAAAAATAAATCTAAATTAATTTAAGGCTAAATAGCACTTTTGGTCATTTATCTTTCTTTTAGGTTTCATTTTGATCATTTATCTTTTTTTTGTCCATTTTGGTCTCTCATCTTTCATTTTTGTTTCATTTTGGTTCCTCCATCAGTTGAACCTAACAGACGCCACGTTGGTAGTTAACTGCTGACGTAACATCTTAAGTGTCATGTATGGCGTATCACTCATTAAATGATGTGGCAATAAAATGTATTGTTTAATTCTAAGTCATTTTATACATTAGCAATTAAGTTTTTTAAGTTTTAAAAATAACATAAAATGCAAATTATCAAAAAAATTAAAACATAAAAATCAAACAAACATCAACACCATCCACTAGAACATCTATTGATTTTTCTCTCCTAGGGTTTCCCTTGTAAGAAGTTTTTTATTTCCCCTCCATCGTGAGGTGCTTCAGATCTATTTTCGGGTGGGTTAGGTAACTGTGTCAAGATTTTATTGGTCACTAGCTCTCATCCATTACTTCTCTGGTTGATGAGGTAACTGTGTCAAGACGGTGCTCTTGTTCACTAGCTCTCATCTCTATTCTCTTCTCAGTATCGACTTCCTATGGCTTCCAACCCAATGAATTTTGATGGTGAAGATGATGATGTTGCACCTTTGCAACGTGATACTAATGACACTGGGACTTTTGATGCACGCCACTGTCTGGTGGGACGTTTTCTTACTCAAAGAATGATTCGTATTCCTATTATGAAGGATCGTCTTGCTGCGATATGGCAACCTGTGCGAGGAGTCAATATTCGTGCTTTGGATAGCAACCTATTCCTCTTCTAGTTCTACAATTGGCGTGACATTGAGAAGGTCTTCTCGGGAGGACCTTGGCACTTTGATGGACATATGCTAATTCTTGCCAAGCTTGGAGTGGATGATGTAGCAACGCAAGTTCCCCTCTTCGAAATGGCTTTCTGAGTCCAAGTTCATGATGTCCTTATTGGATTCATGTCTGAAGCTGTCAGACGTAGTTTAGGGAACTTCATTGGTACTTTTGTTGAGTATGATCCAAAAAATAACTCTGACTTTTGGAAATCTTTCATGCGCATTCGGGTCTTGGTGGATGTGCGAAAACCATTGCGCCGAGGAAAAAAGATAAATGTTGGATGGAGATAATATTAAGCTAGTGCGCTTTAAGTATGAACGACTCTCGGTGTTGTGTTATCTGTGTGGTCATCTGGGTCATCAGGATACAAGTTGTGATGTCCTATTTGCTATGGAACACGATGATGGAAAACAGGGATGGGGACCAGAACTGAAAGTGGAGTGCCATACTCTGGGGGATAACAACCAGTGGCTCCGCAAGGAAAAATCTGGTGGTGCTTTTTCTACGTCGGCAGCGTCTGCAGGACCATCAGAGGGAAGGGATCAGCCTGGGAGACATACTTACGGTAATAATAATGGCAATAACAATGGTCATAATTATGGAAATAATGAGGAGCGGTTTTCTGCATTGAATATTAATCATGGCTCCATGATTGTGGGAAGGAATCTTTTAAATTCACCCAATAAAGATAGTCTTGTTGACCAACCATCAATTCCCTCTCTCCCTGCTGTTAATTCTGTGGGTCCCTATGTAGCTGTCCCACATGCTCTTCCTAGCTCTACTGATGTATACAATGATTTTGAATTAAATAAAACATGTATTTGCCACGTTATTTAATGAATGACACGTCATACATGACAGTTAAGACGACACGTCAACAGTTAACTGCCAGTGTGTTGTCTTTAAACCCTAAGACCTAAATTGTGAAACTTATTTTTATAGCTTTGGGATTTAGTTGAAAACTATTTCTTAATTTGATAAAAATCAATTCAACCTCATTTTATCTTAACATTATGTTTTGGTTTCAAATTTAACCTTCAAAACTAAAAACAAAAACTTAGAACCACCATGTACGAACCCTAAAAACCAACCAATATGTTGCATAACTTCAAGCTATCCGACACATCCCAAGTTAAATATAAGTACCAACAAATAATTTTATATTGCATAAACCTCAAGGCATTTGGAGTCAATAGGACAAGAATCCACATAACCTCAAGCTACATCAGCTTTTCTGCATAGATACATAAATAGCCTCCGCAGGCATTTGAACGAAAATGTAAGAGCCTCCACAATGGAGAACTTCCCATTTGAGTCCTTAAATGGACCCCACTTATACACATCACTCTTTTATACATTTTTAATACTAATAATAATACCTAATAAGCACTCAACCCCCCACCCCCCAATGCAATACCATAAAAAATTTCTTAAATGAGTCCTATAAATAACTACACATCATCACTTTATCAACAAATAACTCACAAATTTTTAAATGAGACCCACTTAAGGTAAGAGAGAGAAAGTCCTTGTACAATAACTCCTCTCTATAAGGAACTCAATTGTTTTTTCCCACAATGACATTCTTTATTAAGGATAGTCCTTAATAAGGAAAAAATACTATAAGGACCACCATTGTGGATGCTCTAAAAGAATAGTTAAAAATGAAAATGAATATTCTAACTTCTCAACCTCTACCTTTTCCTAATTTTAGTCTTTTTTTATGAGAGAAAAATAAAAAGAAAGGAAAATAAGATGAGAGAGAATGTCTTAAAGGAGAAAGATAAATACAAAGTTAGGAAAAATTCTCTCGAAAAAGTTTGAAGATCCTTCCTGTTAAAAATATAGTACTTAATTATTTGCCCGACAATTGAAATATTCGACTGGGGTGTCCATTTTCTTCCTGTTAATAGAAAAGGGTCACCCTAGTGAACACTGCTAATAGAGCAAGTTAACTTGGTAAAAACCTATCACGGGATAATCCCTTAAGGTTTGTTTAGGAGAGGAGTTTAAGAGGGGAAGAGAGGCGATGACATATTTTTCAATTCTAAATTAGTAAAGCTATACAATGTCTCTAAATATAATTGAAGTCAGATTAAAAATGTTATATTGTTATCTATCATGTTGTTCTTTTAAATTTTTAAAATTTCAAATATTTATTAAAATATAAACTAAACTTTCCTAAGCCCAAAATTCCCTCTTTTCTCCTCCCAAAATTCCCTCCAAACATACCCTTAGGCTTGCGATGGTACCCTTATCTAGTGAAGGTATGAGTTGGGTAGTACGAGCTTCTTTCTTAAATTATTCATCAGTTATCATATCGAGATTTATATTGAAGCGCAATCATGCTCAGGGATTTAAAAGGTAACAAATATTTTAAAGCTTCACAAAGTGATCACAAGTCTATTTCACCATGTTCAACTATAAGAAAGCAATTGATTAGAACATATATATATATATATATATATATATGATAAAGCTTGCACAACAAAACAGATGGAAATTCAACTGTAGCGATTTATTCTGATTCCTTGAAACAGCAAGAGAGCATCAGATAATCAATTTATTCCCTTCATAAGCACGTTGATAAAACAACCTACATTTGGCAACATAAAAGTTATGGTTTCTATTTGATAATTTCATGCATAAAGAAAATCGAACCTCAAGCTCAAAGCACTGGTTAGTTTTCCACAATCTTTTTTGGTAGGCTAGTTTCCCACAAAATACAGCTCAGACACATTGCTTATATGAGCATGATTGCAAATTCTTTTTTCCCTCTCAATAAAAATAAGCTACACAAAAGAAAAGAAAAACTAGAAACAAATGATGTCTTCCTAAAGAAAACACCGATAACAAGAAGGAAACTAAAACAAAATGATATCAAGGAGAACTATCTTGCCAATCCACCCCTCTGATCCTGAATATCCAAAAAGATAACCCTCTAAGTAGTCATTAGCTGAGCAAATTAAATAAGTCATTAAGACCACTTTATTTGATAGATTTGATAATTGCAAGATATTATAGTTACAAATTTTATAATTTCTCTATTGACCAAAGATACTAATATCACTGGAGTCATTGCTTACAACCAAATGAAATTACCTTCTTATGTTAGCAGTATAATATACAAGACATTTGTGTGTCTATACCAAAATATTTAAGCTTCTGAGATATTTACATGGTATCATAGCCTTCCCGATTAAGTTGTCTATAGTTTGATTCTTGTCATCCCCACATCCCCATTTTTCCAATAAGTTCAATTCCAGGACAAAGGTAGATGGACATGTGTATTGTCCACTCTTAAAGCTCAAAGGCTCTTGCATTAGAGTGTGTTAGAGATGAAGAATTAGTTTGGATAAACTTCTCAACAAGCACTTATAGGACAAGAAAAGTTGAAATGATCTTGCATTTTTGCATAAACTTCTCAAAAACCAATATTGCATTTCTAACCCCATCAGCAAAACAAGAGCAACACTAGTGCGAAAACAAAAGCATCATGGACAGACATTAACGGTTTTTGGACAAGAACCACCAAAACAATTTTATATGATCAAGATTCCTATTCCTATAGAACTCGGCTCATAAGTCAGATCCATAATTGCCGTGGAACGGGAAAAAAAAAAAAGAAACAATTACCATATATCTATATATAATATTATTTCTCTATTAAATCTGAGAGAAGAAATAGAGAAAGGGATTTGGTACCTGATTGACTAATTCAAATCGGCAGAAGCTTGCTCGACGAGCTTCTTGTCCCTTCGTTCCATGGCAACGTCCCACAAGTCGCTGCCAATGTGCTTAGGCTGAAAAATCGATCAATTTTCTCAGAACAGAGAAGGAAAGAAAACCCTTAAAAATAAAATTAAAAGTAAAATTGGAATACAGACTCGGCCGTGAGCAGCTTTGTGGATGTAATACTGAGCGTTACCCATAACACAGAGCATTCCAGCAATGATTCCAAGAGGAAGCATCGCTTCTAACCAATGCAACGCCATCTTCTTTTCTTCTCGCTTCTTCCTTCAGTTCAAGTGCCACAACACAACACACGCATAACTATCCTGCTCGCTGTGCCTTCATCTTCATAAAGGCTGTTGCTTTTCCCACACCCCCTCCTACTCCAAACACACCCCCTGAGGGTGGGAAAAGACCAAAAGGCCATTAATGAAACACCATTTTTCACCGATTCGGTTAAGAGGCAATCAAACTATTCGGTTAAGCACAACCAAGAAGGGCAATTTTTTGAAACACACCCCATTTTCCATTTTACACCTATTCGGTTGACCCCATTCGAATGGATTCGGGTCACGGCAACCGAATAGGTGTAATTTTGTTAGAACTGAATGATAAATACTAAACAAACTAAACCTGCGTTATTAACTTAAAAAATTAAAGCTGGAAAACCGAAATATATAGATAACTAAGTAAACATAAATGTCATACATAAGTCCACAAAATAAAAATAAATGCACAATACATTCACCAAATAAATAATTAAGTCCATAAATGTCATATAGTAACTCATTGAGTGGTGCGGTTCCTCCTCCTACTATACACACAACCATACTTCCTAAGCCTACGGAATGGCCTCACTAGGAGTTTTAAGCCCTCGAGTACTCGCCATGGTCGTGTGTCTTTTGAAGGCAGTGCCTCCATCGCCATTTCGCTCCATATCATTTACCATCCGAACCACATCCGGCATGACACTGTGAAATAACCAATTTGAATTAAGTTACAAATTTTAAGAAAGTAACAAATTTAAAAGGAATGTTTAAAAGACACGCACTGCCTACAATCCAGGCTCAATCCTCCACCGCACATAGTTAGCCTTGTCAATAAAAGGGTGTGAGACCTCCCAAACCAATAGCGTACTCGGTATGGTGTGTCCGGTGCACCACTGGGTAATATAGGCCCCCTCTCCACCAACCATTGGTCAAAATTGGCCCACCTCTCGTCACACCAATTCTCTTGTAACTACGGCTCTAGTTGGGTTTTGGGTCCTCTGGTATCCCCGGACATTGCCAAACTGTCTCATGACACGATCCGGCATGTACGGTACCATCTGACAAAGACGCAAAGTGGCCTCTAAATAGGTGATGAGCTCAAAGCGGCCAAGTGTCTCACATGGGCGGTGTATGGCTACCAGTTACCTCATCAGGTGGCAAACTATCCGAGAGATACTCGAACAAAGATCCCTAGTAATAGGGGTGGTGGTATTAGCGACCCACTTCTTCGCCGTGACGTACGACTTTCCTCATAAACCGGGTCCACCTTCTTCAAGCCAAAGGGGATCCACGAAAGTGTTCAAAGATCCATGCTCAGAATCGAATAAATGAAATCATTTAGTAGAGCAATGCAGAAACAACAAAATTAACTTAAAAATTTAAATTGAATAGATACGAATTAGAGCCGATAGCCACCCATCTGTTTGTTTTGGGCTTCACCGATTCCCAAGTTGGTCAGATATATGGGCTAGCGCCATCCCTCCCCATGTGTAATCTCCAAAGAACCTCCAAGTCAA